>JARHVA010006137.1:320000-820000 GCA_037957365.1 Torreya grandis | reverse complement strand
CCTATCCTTTTTGAAGACACCTATGACTTGGTTCCCATGGATCCTTGCATGTGAATCATTTTTTTTTTCCTTTTGAGTTTATTTCATGTTTGTATCTCCATAATTGGCTTATATGATAGTTCTTTTTGGAGAGAAACCCCTTGCCAAAATTGCTTCTTTTGTTTCTAAAAAAATGATGTCATTGGCTGCCCATAAGATGTTATCCTTGGCTACCCATAAGATGTTTTTTGTTACTCATAATATGTTTGTCTTTCCTATCCTAAAGGCTAGAATCTTCCTTAGGGATGTAGTTTCAAGATCCAAATGATTTTTAATGTCTTCTTATAGAGATGTAGGGTTGAAATCCTTCACCAAACCTCTAATTGGTTCAGCTGAACCCTCTATGAATAATACCACAAGCCTCCTTTAAATCACATTAAGCACCATAATTGAAGGCTTCTAAAAATTGTCAATAGAGTCATCCACTAAATTGGTTTTTTTAGGTTGAGCTAAATCTCAAAAAGGGATCTCTGGATCAACTCTATCAACTTAGTACTGAACTCCATGTATGATTGGATGTGAGTGTGCTCATGTGTGATCAATCCATGGTACCACCACTCATGTGATACACCTTTCAAATTAGGGTGGAAATTTGATGGCTTCCTCTTCTAACATTAGCCTTAATGATAAGAATGTCTCCAACTTATGAATCTAAGAGTATGCCATACACTTACTAGATCCATCATATGTAGGAAGGGTTAACTTCCCTAATGCATATTGGAGATCCCTCTAATTTATTTATGGCCTAGTTTCAACTCTTTGACCACCTTTTTTTTTCTTTAAATTTATAAAATTAGTGAGAGAGATAACCTCCCTAATTTCACCCAATAGAACCTTGTATTCTTCATAACTAGTAGCACTTTCATCCACCACAAATGGTTGAATTTTCACCCTTGGAACTACTACTTCCTCCCTACAAAGGAAAGTTAGTTATAAAGGTCTAACAAAGGAATCAATGGTTGTCCTCTGAGTGTGTTGGTTATTTTTCACCCCTCAAGAAATCCCATCACCATGTTAATCTCTTTGCACATTTGCATCTTGCATTGTGTGGACTAATTGAGAAATTATCTTAGCTAACCACTCTTATCCTTACACAAGCCTATCATAGTGAACTTCATCCAAAACATTATCACTAATAGATTTATTTCCTTTATTTGTAACAAACTCTAGGTCTTGTTTCCCTAACCTTTCATCTAGCTATTCTAGAACCTTTTTCCTTTCTCTCTAGTGAAAACCTAACTTCTATGTCACTACCTTGCATGAATTCTAAGCTATAAAATAAATCTTTCCCATAAGCTGGCAAGAAAATTGGCTCTGATACCACTGAAATATCCTTTTTTTGGTAAAGGGTACTTAGATTTCCCTTAGAAAAAATAAATTCAAAACCCTTTTTAATATGTTCATTAATATCACAGAGTAATAGTTGGGTCACAAGATATATGTCTTTCACCAAGATAATCAAACAATCTAATGAATATAATAATAAATTCAATAGGATTTTCAACCACATACAAGTGCCCTTATTTATTTTAGTTAATTGCATACATAAAAACCCTTCTAAAAATACTTATGAAAAGTTCCCCACTATTGATTATAATTAATTAGATCAAACCCTTTTGAAATTATACAAATATCAATGATTAGAAATAATAAATACCACTTTTATCCTTATTTATTATGATGGAATGATTATGTTATATGGTTGGCCTACAAGTGTAATGTATGGCAATTGGATGTATATCTAGACTTGCTAGAAGTCCCCAATGGTTGTGAACTACCCTTGAAGGGCCATGTTTCCCTCAAAATGTGTGACACCTTACTTTTAGGGTTACGTATCAAATAATGGAAGGATCACCCAACCATAGATGACCCCCTGGTGATTATGTTTTGTCATAAAACCTCATGCCAAGTCTATATATGTCGAGGCCTAGTAGAATATGTCTCTAAAGTTAATTTCTCCTAAAATTGGTAATAAATATGTGATTCCCTGGTGGAATTCTCAACTAGGTTCAAAGTATTTTGTCCTCTTGCTTATAAATTTGAGGGTTTTTACCCTCTGATAAATTGTAGATGATGTAAACTTTTCCTCTAGAAAAATGATTTGATTTTGTTCAGGTATTTTCAATAATGATTTCTTTTTTCACTCAAATATTTTATTATTCACTTTTCCATTCCAACTCTAAAAGAAATTAATATTTTTTTAATTAGATATTCACCTTTTTCCAACTTATGAATATTAATTACTTTTTGGCCATGTATCTAATATTCATTGTTGACCCCATTCAATAATAGTAAGTTAAGTGTTATTTTTCTAAAGTTATAACTTAAAGTACCTTTTTGGATGATTTAATGAATTCTTATTAGATTATTAATTATTTCAAAAAAAAGGGCATGACAGGAAATAAAGGTGAGAATATTTTGAAAGATTTAGGTCTAAAAGTCGACCACCTACCATGAAGGGGATAAGGGATATATATAAATAATACAAAGCTTTAAAAGGAACTTCCCAATAGATTACATTGGAAAAATAATGATCTAAGAAAATAAGATGAATAAAAATTAGAAAAAAAAATTGACACATAACTTGAGATTCAAAATACATACACATGTCAGTGTTATTTTTATACTCATTTTATTTTTTATTAAATTTTGTAAAATAATAGAGGGGATGGTGAAGGCCCTATTATAAATTGGCTTTGAATAAAATTTTAATAAATATGCATAGATCTAGAATATATAAAATGGATATATGAAATATAAACAAGAATATGATAAAATCTTACTTTATCAAAGTTAGAGTTAAATAAAATTATGAATTCCAAACCTAGAGTTCTAGAAAGAATCATTGAAAATAACTATGAATATAAGTGTGTAACATATATATAAAATAAATACATATATTATTATTCCATAGGTACAATAATTTCAACCCTAATCCATTTCCATTTATGTTTACTAAGTATTTGTTCTTAAAAGAGATAACAAGTAAATTGGAAACATGTGAGCTAGTACCCAAAAACATTAAATTCAATGAAGGATCCAAAATCTAAGAGTTATAAATAAAATAAAAATATTGACAAGAATACAAATGGGCAAATAAGTGGAGCCAAAAAACAATAAAAACAATAATATAAAATGGACATAGATCAAATATTAAAATGATTCTACAACTACTCTTCTCCATGAATATTATCAGTATTAAATATTAAGTTTACTAATTTATACTAATTTTGAAGTTTAGGATTAAATAAATCAACTTCATAATTTCTCAAGTCTCTTTTTATTCACATTGAGATTTGAACAATTAATGTACATCGTTACTTTCATCACTTTTTAATCAACAAGATCCCATAAAGGTGAGATGAGAGCATATGGTGAATATGTAGGTATTTTTTTTAAATTATTTAAATTCAATTAAAATTATGTATCCTTGAGATAACTACATATTTTTACATAAATTTAGTATTTACTAGGTTATGTGTAAGTTAATATGTAACTTAAACTTAATTATAAAAACATATGTAAAATTATTCAAATTTCTATCAATTTATTTACATATTTTACTAATTTAAACTAATATGTGCATGTACATGATTTTGATTGTACATACCAAGTATAAGGGCTTCCTAATTCACGTGGATAGTTTGATCAAATTTAACATCAACGTTCATACTTGTAGCTTCCATTTTTTTCTTCTTATCTCATTCACATCGTAGTCAATTTATTTGAACTTCAGCCTCAACAATGAACTTTTTTTTCCCTCGCTCTATCTAATCTTTTTATAAACTATCTTATACTTTAACTTTGCATCTAATAAAATTGTATCTATATGAATTACATTATATTAACACATCCTCTACAATTTATATAACATTGGATTAACACATAATTTTCCTTGTGCTTTCTTTTTTATTCTATTTTATATTTCTTAATAAATTTTCACAATTTGATCAATTTAGTTTTGTAGTTTTAATCCACAAAACAAAAAAATATAATATAATTTATATACTATGTTTAAACTATATATAAAAAGACACACACACACACACACACACACACACACACACACACACACATACATCTGCATGGTTTATAAAATGTATATTTTATAATTATGCATAGTTTTATATTAAAAATTATATATTTTATATATATAATATATAATTTTTAATATAAAACTATGCATAATTATAAAATATACATTTTATAAACCATGTAGATGTATGAAAGCAGAAAACTAAAAAATATATATTAAATAGTTTACAAGTGGCTTATAAACATGAAAAGTGGTGGAGAAAAGTAGTGGTGAAGATTGATTTTGAAGGGTTTTTTAATAAAATCGGTTCAAACAAAAGGGGTTTGAAGGGTTTTTTAATAAAATCGGTTCAAACAAAAGGGGTTTGTTCAAACCTTTTTTATTTGAAACTCCCTTATGTGACACTAAAACCTAAGCTATCCAAGTGAAAAACTCCTATTTGCTTTAAAATGCCACTTTAGAGGCTATTATTTAAGGACAAAAAATCAAATAGAATATGTGGGTTCCCATGTCAATAAATATATGTATGAGCTTTCTAATAATATAATTATTTAAATTTAAATAATATTAAATAATTATTATTATTTATTTAATCAAATATGATTATTTATAAAATAAATTGTTTTTTCATGGCACTAGAAAAATACAAGAACTATCTAATTTTTTTGGAAATAATCTCCAACCTCACTTTAAGTGTCCTTATTTTAATGGTGAAAAATTGTTATATATATATATATATATATATATATATATATCCTAAATGTCAATCATCTTGGTCACTAAAAAAATAATTAAAAAAGTAAATATTTATCAAAATTTATAAAAATTAATTTTATTTTGTCCAACTCTCTAGGACATATGTCCAATAAATATTGAGAAAAAATATGTGTTGAAAAAGTCATGAGAAGGGAATTTCAACCATTCAATACAACTTTATATACATCTATTTAGGCATCCGATTTCTATTTTTATTTTATTTTAAAAATTATAAATGCAATCTATGCTTGAAATGCAATATTTTATTAGTTTATGCAATTTACACATTTTATATGGTTTAGTATTTATTGCCTATGCAATTTGATAAATGCGTAGATTTTCTTTTTTTTTGTGTCTTAATTAAACCAAAAAGTGGTACACACTATTCTAATTTGACCCTACAAATGTGGAAAGATCAAGCTTGGAAAGAAGGATATTCTAAAAATATACATTTATATTCAGTAGATCAAGAGCATATTCTAGGAATATGAGCTGACAACTAGAAAACCAAATAAGTGATAACCCTGTCAGAAAAAAAGATGAGTTGTTAAGGAGATCAAGGAAATGTATAAATAGGGAACTTGGTCTCTCATTTGAGACATCTTGCTTGGTCACATATTTTGAGGAGAAGAATCAAAGTGAATATTAGAGTAGGGTTTGGAGGAACATAATATTACATGAAGACTTTATGATATTGTATGTTAATAAGCATTATTGTAATGGTGAATCTGCACATAAGAGATATATATTATATGCAATACTATAAATAAACATAATGAATGTTGCCTAAAATAACTATGCATTATGTGTGATAATTGATAGGGTTTTATGTTTACTTGCACAATTTTTTTTATTTCACTTATATATGTGTATCAATGGGGCTATTGATGTTCTCTTGTTGCACCTCAGATGAGTGCTTAAGTCTTCAAGCCTATGTAATATGTTAGTGAGGTAAGTTCAAATGTATGTCTATTTATTGTGTTCCACCTAGCCTATTTAGTTTCATGGATAAGATGGTTAATAAATAATAACATAGAGGCCCTATCCTCATTTGACATTAATATCCCAAGTTTCTCTACCCTACTAACCAGTCAGGCTTCTCTTAATCAAGGCATCTATAATAAGTCCAATAAGAGGCACCATTAATGCAAATTTTGACACAAATGGACATCAAACACCACTTATAAATTTTTCAAAAAAAAAATTTCTGTGATTTTTTGGGCATATGTCCTTGAGTCATGGACCTAGTGAAAAAATAATGTTTTGTAATTTTTATCAATATTTGATTTTTAATTTAAATAATATGTACTAATCTTGATATTTTAAACATATATGATCTCATTCCACTATATTTATCTTTATATGTTACATGTCCAAATTGAGCATATTTCATTAATGAAATAAGGAAATTGAAAGATCACTACAGATATTTTTTCAAAACTTTTGGACATGTTCTTAATAATACAATGGTAAACTCTTAACTGATTACTTTTATCATTTAACTACTCATGGTTCTTAAATAAGTTCTCTTTTAGTGTTTTCTTTGGCATTAGAAATGGAGAAGAAGGTTTGAATGGGTGGAAGAGTTCTATGCATCCACCTTTAGCCTTGGTCCAAAGAGAAAATTGTGATCTTATTACTAACTTCCATTGTGCACAATATCCTAGGAATAAGTGGTATGGTGAAAATTCATCTACCAACCTTTTCTTCTCATGTTCTAAAAGCTTGTGGAGTTTTTATTAGATCAAAATGTTAGAAAGTGTTGTTAGAGGTGGTAGAAAACATTTCCTCTAATAGCATTCCATCCATTTCAGAATACTTCACTGAACACCTTATCATCGAGGGAGTTTCCTCTAATTTATCATTTTGATCATATGTGGTAGAAGGAATTTCCTCTGAAGAATGTGATCACTAACCTCTTTGATTATTTATTCCACATTCCCTATGTTTTAAATAAAGCACTTGTTAGTAGTCTCAAAGGAGACTTATATTTTCATATAACAAAACCAAAGTGTTAATTGGGTATACATTTGTCTTAATTTTTAGTGTTTTAATTTAAAATATAAAGTTTAATATATCATACCAAATTTAAAGATAATTCCAATGACCATATGAATATACTATAATATTATTTCAACAATGTATTATCATCTTTTATTAAGTCCAATGTATAAATCATATATCATATATCAAATTTTAACCAAATCAACAACCATAAAGTGTAACCTATAGTACTAAGAAATTATTAAAATCACATGCGCGTGTACACACACAAATGCATACATAAATGGAGTTCATAAATTACAAATCTTTGTCTTCATGATGAAATTTATCCCCAGCCTCCTCTTCTAAAGTTTCTACAACTAAAAGTTGAATTTTTGTTGAAATAATGTATATCCATGGGATTATGATTAAATGGTGGCCTTGTAGTCTTTTTTCATAAATTAATGTGACTTAAGTTATGGAGTAATATCTACAATATCGTCCATAATATGGACATCCATTTTTCTTAATTTATAAATTAGTTATTGAATGGCATACACTCTTTTATTTTGAGGCAGGATGATATTATGTGATGTTTGTTTTATAACATTAAGCACATTATTTGAATTTTTTATAGGTTGAAAACTATTCTCATTAATTATAAACTTAAAAATTTCCTTGTTTGAAAACTTTAAATCATTAGGAGAAGAATAATTTTACCCATACTTAAGCATGTTTGCATCTAAAATCTTGATCTCAAATTCTCTTATAGAATGACAAAGCTCATTGTTTAACCCTAAATTTAGATGGGTCAATATAGTATAGGGTTGATAATATAGAAATGAATAAGCACAAGGGTGATAAATATATCTATAGAATTCTAATTAATTTTCAAACTCAAATAAAAAATATTGTAAATTTAAATGTTGAGATAAAAATAGAAAGCACAACTATTGATTGATATTATAATGAATTAGAAATAATATTTTATTATGCACATGAAAATATGATATGAAACATGTTGTAAGTAGAGTGGATTTATATTCTAGAAAAAAATTTAGATTCTATAAATTTGTATTTTATAGCTTTGGATGCTTGTATTGGACCTAGACAGTTACGTCGATGATAGTGCCTGAGCTGGATGTAGGTGTCTAGTATAGAATATCAACTAGATCTGAGTAAGACCACCTAGCCCATTCTAAATTTTCTATCACCTCTAATCTGGTGTGCTCATATCTTACATAGAGTCTATCACTCTTTTTCAAATAATCAAACCCTAGCTTTCTCACCCTTGGAGTGACTATGAGAAAATGTTATAGTGGGCATACAATGTTGAATTTACCCAAGTAATCCTCTATCAATGGGTGCTACTTACATTGATAATATTATGAAGAGGACCTTATATTTATGTATGTATCCCCTCCATGTTGGTTTGTGTGTGCATAAGGATGTAATATGTGATAAACAAGTATATATAATGACCTAGCATGTAGCTTGGTAAATATGGCTCATGGGATGTTCCTTCAGTACATCAGACCTATAGATGGGCTATCCCTATTATTGATATTTAAATAGAAAATAATAGGGAAGCTTTTCTCACTTGAATTCTTGATTGAATGTTTTTAGTAAGTTTCCTTGTAATTTGTTATGTCTATGATAAGTGAGGAATAAATGGGGATTGATCTTGTATGTATATACCAATCTTTTTTGGAAACATCTCACATTAAAGCATTTAGGATAATCATAAGGATATATTTCATTTGTAAATTTGATGTCCTTAAGGAATTGGACACGTAATTTGTCACAGGACACTAGCATCGATATAGGCATCAATTTGGGATACAAGTTTCCAAGAAGCTAAAAAATAGGTACATGTTTAAAACTTATAAATGATGATATTAATCAAGGTTATAATATTTTTCACATCATATAATACCTGGTCATTAAAATAACATACGGTCAAACTAAGAGATAAGCAATAGGCATAAGAGATAGTGGATGCAAGACTTTCATCACAAAGTCTTAAAATTGAAGGATGCATCCATGAGAATTGCTTACCAAGTATACAATACTGAGGTGATATATAATTCATATTTATTGTCTACATTTCCCCCCTTAATCTAGTAATGAAATTTTTAGTTTAAAGGAAAAATATGTACATGTGTGTGTATAACAAACCATGTCTTTATGTATATCCAACTTGAGTGATTTGTTGGGGACTGACTTATAACCAAGACCATTTTTTAATATATAATCAGTGCATATAATATAAAATTAAAATAATTTTAAATAATTGAAAGTAAAGAGATCAAGGTTAGGAGTACACCTCTATATCGATGTAACCATCTTGCCTTTTGGAAATTTGATTTGAAGAGATGATTTATTGTGAAGCTTTAGATTTAAGATTAAGACAATTTGAAAACCTAAAAGTGCATATATATAAATATTGGAAGACAACTTGCCTCCAACCTTGGATAAAAGGTGAGTTGCCACCCAATAGTTCAGATTAGCTCAACCATCTAACTCTATCACACTTATAACCTGGTGAGAATGAATGATCCAATCAAACTCACACTATAAATATGGTGAGGGTGGATGATTTAATCTCTCCATCCCATAAACTTGGTAATATTGAGTGATGTAATCACCTAAACCTTACCACAAGTGAACCAACTATTGTAAGATATTATCTTAATAATAGTCTATAAAATTCCACCATGGTATATGCTAAATTTTTGTAGAAGTATCTAGAAGATTTTATAATTTAAGGTGTTATTTTACGTGGAATATGCACCTGATATATGTCTCAAGTTGAAACCTAGGTATAAAAATGGTGCTAATGTATAGAATGCTACTAAAAATGTGTATTCAAATCATATAACTATGCAATTTTGGCCAATTTTTAAACTTTTTAAGTATTTAAAATATGTTTTCATGTCATGCCCCCATTTAAATCTAAAACTGAGATCGGTATAAGTGTGGAGAACATGTTTCTATAACATTCCCTCACTGTAGTTTGAAAAAATATTGAATACTGAATAAGTGTAGAATTCATGCCTTTTTGGCATGCCCCCACTAAAATCTAAAACTATGAAGGTGTGAAATCCATGCCTCTATGACATTCTCTCACTTATATACCCCCCTTTAAGGTGAGGGGAATTATAAATTGGTAGTTACCTTACCTCAAAAGGATAAGATAAATGTATAATATGTGTAAGGATCATGTAGAATATAGAAGTAGCATGTATAGATAGATATAATAATAAATTACATAGTATATGATCCCATCAAATCCTAAAATACATGATGTGATTCATGGAAATGTATAGATAGTAACAATGTAATCTCAACAAGCAATCAAATGCGCACAAAAGAGTACTCAAAGGTAAATTATAAGACAATGGTCCAAGGAGACCTTAAATAAGGGGCATGTTCAAATGTCACACAATTAAAGGGACATAACTTAGTCAAAAATCCACAAGGCATAGAAATACATGTTAAAATGTCCACATACAACTAACTATGACATATGAAAATTTCAAAATAGACAAGCATAGGCATGGGGGCCACAATTAATGGAGCATATTCAGTTAGTTGAACAAGCAATATAATTCAAGACAAGACTCTTAAACATATCATGAAACATAAGCAACCAATATAAACATATCATACTAGTCCCTAGATATATGTGTTAGCAAAAAAATTTAAGTACATATCATATGAAGTACATTGTAAAATATATAAGAATGGATAACGACATATATAAGTATATAATATCAATGTGATAAAGGAAAATTATCATAAATTGATATAACCTAAGTGTATCATGATCAAATAATTATACACCCCCAATGTCTAAATTACATGAGTAAATTTAAGGCCCAACATCTAAAAGTGCATAGATCATGTGCCTAGGTAGGCCTGTATCACACTCAAAAGATCATTGGAGCATGTATGTATATATAAATAGATGATATGTTATCTACCAACATGGAAATAACAACATAGATACCAAGGAGCTAATAAGGTATGTATATGTTGAATATTTTTGGATTTTAATTTTTTTGGTATTTTGGGAATATTAGAAAAGAAAATACTATCATATGATCTCATCCAAAGGATGATCATAAGTATCTCCCCACTATAAGCATCATGCATTAAATTAGTGGTACTAACAAGGAGCATTGATAGGTGTAATATCTGATACTAAAGGATTGTTAATGATCTATGTATGTATAATATGAATTTGTGGTCGGGAAGAGACAATATAAGGAGTAGGAGTTCATGGAACCCATCATTGAATTCTCCATGGTTTTATTGAGGTATTAGTAATAGGAACATGTTTAGGTGCTCTAGATATATGAATATGGTTCACAGTAGATAAGAATTTCATGGAATCCACTTTATGTCTCTGATGCAATGCTCTCCCAAGTATTGGTTGCTTAAAAAAGGGGATTGCATGTTGATTACCATTTCATATAGGATTAACCTTAATAGGTTTTATAATTAACTGTTTGGGTATAAATTTATCTTGTTTAAGTTAATGTTCATATGGAATTCTAGAAAACTATAATTACATTGTTGGCATGATTGTATTTAACACACCTATACTCTATAGAAGGTACTGCATGTAGAGTATTTATTCAAGATCATGCCAATAGCATATAAAAAATACATATGTAAGGGATAATATAAAATGTGGTAATCACATGTGTTGGGCCCACCTATAAAGGTAAGTTAAACTCACTAAGAACATATTGTAAGATCATATCGAATGCACTAACTGATTTAGTCAAATGATGTAAATCATCATGTGTATAACCCAAATTCATAAGTATTATCATGGTGTAAATGTTTTAACTTAAACCATTATCAATCATAACATTATGTGTAGGATGGTGTTCAAGGTATGTTATAATTAATAATAAATCAAGGAGTTATCATCCACAATCACACTATCATCAAAATTAATAAAGGGTCTCTAAACTATAGTATGTGTATAATGTGTATAAGTACCAATAACCCCACCTAATGGGTGCCCATAATCTAATCAAAGAGGATGTTTACTATATGTCAATTTCACTTTTTGTTCTTGTTGGCACCAAATCTTTCACCTTAGAGGAGGTTTTTCAAGCCTGATCTAAGATTTGGGCAACATTGAAATACCTCTAGGCCTATGGATTACCTATGGAAGAGGTAGACCTCTAGGTTTAAGGGATAGCTCCCTAGATTGATCCTTTTTTTTATCACTAATAATAACCATTTACTTGTGTGAAAAAAGATATAATGAAACATGAAAATGATCTATTCTAACAAGGTGATACACCAAAATGATATCCACTAGACTACCATCATCTACACTATGAAGGATTATTTACTATATTGGCTTCAAAATTCTATAGGACTCCAACATAAGTATTTCAAACATGAATTTGATATTTATTGAACTTCCCAAAGTTAAATTAAATAAGGTCTAATCTTAGACACTAATACAACTTCCTACACTTAGATATAGGCAAGGACACTGACTACACTCCATGTGACCTATTAAATAATGAATTTCTTGAACACAATATGAGTGAGAGAGATGAGTATAAGGCTAGGTGATTGACACTTATCATTAAGATTTGTAATAATCTAAACAATTATATAAGGAATTGTATAACCAAACTTGTCTTCAAATCTTTATTCAAAGGCAAACATCAATATTTAAACTAGCAGGGTTTCACCATACCAAACTACAAGAGCCAAAATGGCTTGCATTTATAAAATGTGTGAGAGGAGATAAAGAATATAAGTTTAAGGGTTATAATTCCAAATATCAAGCCATGAAAACCAATTACATTTTATGATAATAAGGTGAATAATAGAGGTCTATAATGTCCCCTTGGACAAATGTCCATATGAAGCAGGAAACTCTCCAAAACTAGTGTAGGGATCTCTCAACTGCCTTCATCATGAAGCATCTTTTGACTACTCAAAAGTATACTAGGGAGATTTGACACATGTGAAATATCAAGTATGGGTTATAAATAAGCTTCAATAGTCATCAGATGCATCCCTAACCACTAACCATCTCCATGACACTTGTTCTCACCATCTGCAGTCACCATCACTAGCCTTATAAGTCTATTTTCACATTTTTCACCCAAGTGATCTTAAATTTATCAATAAAAAATATGTAATGAGTTATATGACACCTTTCAATAGTCCCCTTTCCTTCCAATCAATGAATTAGACCTTAAAAAGGTCTAAAAACCAACTTCTCATTCTCTCACTTGGTAGTCACTCTTTATTTTCACCATCTACCAAAAATTACCTGAGATGAATGAATTAGAATAGATGTTTTTGTGCTTATATAAAGTAATAAATGGACATGGAGAGTTATAATAGGTCATAATTGACCTCCCCTAATGATCTTCATCTTTCAACTCTCCTTTACAGCTACAAAACACATAAAATCCTACAAGAAACCCTATTTTCACATAGTATATATAAGTAGGGTATAGACCAATTGGATGGGGGGATCTTGAGAGAGTCTTATAAAATTTAAAAACACTATTATGAACAAAATAACCATATAGATGCATCTTATTTCTTATCTTTTCCAACAGGTCAAAACCAAGGGTTTAGGAGGGTTTTAGAGGATTTGGACTCTTAAGGATTATTCATAAAATACTGACATCTAACCTCACAACAAATTCCAAAAAATTTAAGCTTAATAACCTCTTAAATTTCCCCCAAATACTTGGGTCACCATGCTATGAATTCGTATAGATGTGAGCTTTCAAAGATGGTCTATCAAGCTTGAGAGTGTATTCTAGTAAAGTCTGAGATGGAAAAGACCAAATTTTACCAACCTATTTAATTCCCCTATAATCCAATGGTTTAAAAAACTTATAAATCCCCATAAATTTCATCAAATGGACTATATATTTCATCTTTCCTTAAAGTGGATTTAGACCCCATTAGGGATTTAGGTCTAGTCTAGGCCTAATCGGCCTAAATGTGTTTTTGCATGCTTAGGCCACCCTATGTAATTTCCAATGGATATGATAACTTCAACACCTTTTTTAACCCTCATTTTAACTCTTAACACATTATTTTAATGTTCAAATACTTCTCAACAACCCTTATTACCATCTTCTCACCAAGTTTATAGTATAGACTGCGTGGGAGTGTCCTCTATCTGAGATAAATTAAAGGTAACTTCCCATTTTTATAAAAATATTTTGAAGATATGGGAGGATATATTAGGTCATGAGGAGCCTATACAAAAAATTTAAAATCTAGATCACCTTTACAGAGTGTTAAAACTCCACAAACTTCACAACAAACTTGTATGCAAGTGACTGTGCAGGGAATTGTATGCAGAATTAGACTTGTTTTGTTCATCATTCCCTTAACATATTTCCTTGTTAAGATAATAATTTTAATGTATTTATACCACTATAATAGTTTTCATCAACATTTCCAACCATTTATACTTGTTCTAGCCTTCTCAACATGTACTCTTTACTTGACTAGGCCTACTTAGCAAACTATAGCACACTATGTTACTTACTCAAGAAATGGAAATGCTTGTAGGTGTATTCTATGCTAGACCCTATATCTCATGATTAGGTTCCCCTTGAATTCATCAGAGTCATTTATAACTTTTTTTAACTCACCTCATGTCATGCATTAGGGCTTATGTTCACTACCTTTCTAGAATATTGTGAATTTATAGTCAACTGTAGGTGTCATTTGAGAACAAAAAAGGCTCCTATAGGTGGTGATATGATTTATCCTTATGTTACATGATTAGGAACTTATTTTAGTTCTCAATATCATATTTATATTTGTATTTCTTAGAATAATCATGCTTTATAATTAGATTTACCAATGTTCAAACTGCTTACTCCAACATATTGTGAGTCTACAGTCAGCTATAGATGGCCATTTTGAGAACAAAGGGACCCATGGAGGAGTTAATTTATATAAATCCTTGTGTCTAAACTTCCCTAATTATTCCATGGTTTATTATTTTCATACTCATTCAAATGGATTAATTTATTTGTAAGCTATGGTACCATCATGTTATTGTTGCACTGAAATGTCATTTGAGCTTAAAACACTATACATTATACTAAACATCTACAATAAGGATTTGCTTGAGATAGAGGTATTTCTATATTACCTTATTTTGATCAAAAAACCAACCTATCATGTCAAATAATTACCCCCATGCCTGGGCTATATGATGGAAACTATTAGACCACTTTATACTTCAATATGATCCATCATGGGATGCTTCTTTGTGAGACAAGATCTCTATTTCAAAAAGTTTAAGGTAAAGTATCTCTTTAGCAAATTTCTCCACATATGAGCATGGTTTGGGATATGTCTATAATATGGTGAATTCAATACTATCAAAATGGCACTTTCAATGTTATTATCCTTTAATGAGACTTCAAACTAGTTTAAATGCCTTTATTCCAATATACTTAGTCTTTTGTGGGGATATATGTAGATCCACATGCAGGATACAAGGTTGTGTGTATTGAAGTATTGGTTGTCATAACTAATATTAAACTATTTTGGATATCTCAAAATGATTTTTCACAACTTGAAAACTCCTCATCCCAGCATCATGACTATTCAAATCTCTTCTTCTACCTGATTGTAGGTGACTACTACAAGGGAAACTGACTGTATGTGTATGGATTAGTCCCTTCACTCTATATAGAATAAAACTAAGATCAAAAAATTTAAATTTAAACTAACCACCATGAAATTTGAGATTTAAAACACATTCCACCTTTGTTATGAAGCCACTACAGGAAGGATGACTCTACAACAGGTGAAACATGGTCTGAAACTTCAATGGTGTATCTTACTAGCAAACTAAGATAGTTCATGTCCATATTTTGACTTCCACATGTGAAAAATAGGTTGATATTCATGTGATAATAATGGTCATTCTCCTAAGAATCATGTACAAAAAAAAATTTATAGACCAATTCAAATAGAGAAGGAAAATGAAGGGTATGGGGATGTGTATGTAGAAATGAATCACTAGCACTCTAGACAATGGTTCATAAATATTGGTAAACCAAACATAGAAATAATACCATGAAAATTTATTTAAAAAATATTAATATCATCCATCATAAGCATTTGACCCAATTCATCTTCTAATATTTTTACTAAACCAAAATTGATTGACCGTTTTTACATGCAAAGGAGAGTGATGGAGAAGTAGAATAGTTTTATGCCAATTTGAGATTTTTAGAGCCAATAAATCATGGAAATAATTTTATTGTACCTAAAGGGTCTCTTTTAATCCTTCCACATGTGACAAGTCTTATGCAAAAATTGTACAACTACCCAAAACTACATCTAATTAACTGATTTTCTTGTTATAGTGTAGCACCTATAAGTTTCTAGTTATGACAGCCATATCTAACAATAATATGAATTTTATTACATTTAAAAACACTTTATAACACTTTTATTATATGTTAAACTATACAAGTCTATAAAATGACTCAAAAGTGACCTTAGGATGACATAGGACTTAAAATGAATATGACAAAGCTAATGACACATTAAATGATGTCACTAGGACCATGGTACACCCTATAAGACCCCTATATAAAATTTTTAACTATAGGGGTTTGACCTATTTTTACTTGTGGTCAAAATAGTCAACATTCTAGGGGTTTCCTAGGGGTGGTAAGCTAGCAATGCCAAATACCAATAGCCTACTCCTATCTATTGGGCTATGGAGTCACCTATACATTGATTAAACACTAAATTTCCCCTAAAAACACACCAAAAAATATAAAACAAGACACACAAAAACAAAAAACTAAATTAAACACACATGTGTTCACTTAGGGAAAACACACATAACATAAGCAAAGAGACACACCTACCATAGTATGTACATAACTAACCATCATATCATCAATAGTAGGGATTCAAGTGGATACCATTTATATGGATAGGAAACTCATCCCCATTCTTTGTTTCCAATTGAAAGGAGTTTTTTTTCTTGAAATTGATGATGATGTATGGCCCACTCTATAAAGTGTCAAATTTGGTATGTCTTCTTGGCTTTGCTCTATCTTCATCCCACTTTAATACTATGTCACTTTATTAGAAGACTCTTGGAGTTTATTTCCTATCAAAGGACCTCTTCATTATCATTTAATGATGCTCCATAGTTTTGTGAGCATTATCTCTAGTCTTTTGTATATCCATCAACTCTATCAAACTCAACTTTATTGGCATGTTTTCAGGAAACTCCAACTGATGTGCCAGCTCTAAGGTAGGCAACTCTTAGGATATGGACAACATAAATTCTCTCCTATAGACAAGAACAAAATGAGAGTTCCCTATTGACCTCTTTGTAGTTATTATATCAGCCCATAGGGTTATCTTCAATTTAATGTGCCAATCTCTTTGATTGTCCTCCAAGGTTTTCTTGATGATTCTAATCAAATTCTTGTTAGTAGACTCAGCCAACCCATTACCTTGAGGGTAATTGTTGGATGATTTAATCAATTATATGCCATTAATACTTGCTTAATCAGTTTTTTTAGCACCCATAAAAGTAAGTGAATTATCTAAAATGATGGTAGGAGTTTCAAACCTTATTGTAATGTTCTCAAATAACTCCAAGATAGAACTTTCATTAACCTCCTTCAATGCAAATACCTCAACCCACCTTTTGAAGTAATCAATTACTATGAGTATCCGATTGTGACCAACACTTGATGGAGGATTTATCATACCAATGAAGTCAAGACCCCATTTCATGAAGGGTTGATCTATTTGAATAGGCCTCAAAGGGAGAGTTTCAAGATTCTATTTTCCTACAAAGAAAGCACATTGTACACATCTTCTCACCCAAGCATAATAATATTTGAAGAGGCCAGGCTAATAATATACTACCCTCATGATCTTGGCAATTATGGTTCTTGGGGAGAAATGACCTCATATTGTTTCATCATGAAACTTTTCAAGAAACACTCCAAACTAGTCATTGTTAATTCATCTCAAAAATACACCATTAGTATCTCTTCTAAAACATACACCATTTACAAGACAAAAAGGGATAGATTTCAATCTAAAATACCTTATTTTGGGTCTACTCAAACAATTAGGTTACTCACCACTTTGAATAAATATGATAATATCTTGTGTCCAACTTTGTAGAGGCATGGGATTAGCTTTTTGGGAGCAATCATGATTAACCAAATATTCTTATTTTAGCTCATGGAGGTTTGAAGCTAAATGTTCATAAATAACCTTACTTATTATCAACTTTATCACTTTGATGTCAACATCATATTCCATTGACTTTTTGATCCACCCTTCCCTCTTTTCACTGAGGTCTTTGCTCAAAATTAACTCTTTGGTATTAGGATGAGAGACCATGATGTGAATACTATTATTTTAAACCATATTCCTAAATTTATTTATCACTCTTACAATAGTAAGGACTTATTTCTCCAAAAATGTATACTTAAACTCATAATCTTCTAAACCTTGATTAAAGAATGCAGTTGGTTATTCCACACCTTCATTCTTTTGCATTAGCATAGTTGAGATAGTATCAAGGTTATAAAATGAATACAACATGAAATATTTATTAAAATTAGGGTTTATAAGAGTGGGAGCTTGTATAATTACTTTCTTGATGGCTTCAAAGCTATTCTTACCCTCCTTAGCCCAAGAGAAAACTTGATTCTTCTTGAATATGTCTATGATAGGCTTCAGCAAAGATGAAAAACCAGGTATGAACCTTCTCACAAAGTTTATCTTGCCTTGGAAAATATGGAAAAATATGGAGAATCCTTTCTTGTCAATAGTTAAACCAAGGGAACCTTCATGGACAACATATTCACTTTTTAGGCTCCATACTACATGCACCTTTAAAACACTTGCCTTAGGTTTTTCATATGCTCATTTTCATCCTTGGAGAACATGGTTATGTCATCTAGATATACTAACAGCATCTCATCGATTAGACCTTTGAAAGCCATATCCATTACCCTTTGGAAGGTTGCACCAGCATTTGAAAAACCAAAGGGCATCTTTTTATAATCAAAATACCCCCATTTTTTAGTCAATGTTGTTTTTAATTGTGTTAGGTTGTGGAGCTAAAAGCTTCATTGATGCAGACATGGAGGAGGTTGTTGAAGGTTGCTGAGTTGCAGAGAAACTAGCGTCAGTTTGATCAGTCGACAGTCATATACAGTGAGAAGAGAAACCGACGTCGGTCAGTTATCGATCGATGTCGGTCACCTCTAGGCAGACAGGGACTGACGTCGATCGCCTATGTAGTTCTAGAACTGCCAGTTCACGGACAGTTAGTTAACAACTAGTTGTTTGCATGTCAAAGGCTTTTAGACTTGAAGCTGCGGATCTAATTATTGCTAATTATTGTTTGCATGCGATTTATATAATAGTCATGGGCTGTATTGTAATGTGTGCTAGAGAGTATATTAGCTCCTTCTATGTGTGAAGAGAGCATGGTGTGTTCCTCCTAGTGCCACAGTACCAAGTGTGGGTGCTGGTTTGGAGAATCAGTGGGATTCTTCATGTATGTAGGATCTTGGTCAGCAGGTGTGCAAGGCCACATTTGGAGATCTGCATGGTAAGTAAGATCATTGATCTACAGGTGTATGTGTGTGTAAAGTCTAAGGTTTGCAGGTCAAAACTAGGTTGATCATCGATTACAGCAACACAACAGGGAGCAGGATCAGGTGGGATCTACTTGGAGTATGGTGTGTACTCGGTTATAGAGCAAAGAGGAAGGCAAGGTAGTTCCTTCCAAAGTAAGATCATTTGAGTTGCAAGTTGTTGCAAGTTCATGTGAGATCTACTTGGAGTATGTATGTATACTCAGATTTGGAGTGCGTGGAGCACTTGTGGAGTGCGTGGAGCACTTGTGTACTGGTAAGAGATACTGACTAGTTGACTAGGGCTAGCTGGTGGAGGTGAACACCAACTCTGTATTTGAGTTGTGTGTTGGGACCATAATTAAGAGAGTGAGCTCTTGAAGGTGAATTACTGAAACTTGGTGTGGTGAACTTGTAAGGTGGAAGAGTGTGGCGTCTCTTTGTTGTAATTCTTTTCTGGAAGACTATTAATACAATTGTGTATTGTCTCTCGTATTCTATGTTATTTCTGAATTTTTAATTCTGGTTTAATTCTGCATATTAAGTTGCTTGTACATGGTAATCAATGGTGCTTTTGTGGGGTTCCTAACAAATTGATCATTTCAATTCACTAAAATTTTATTATAACCATAATATCCATCTAGGAGTGAGAAATGTTGAGAAGTTGAAACAAATTGCAAAATCTACTCCATGGGAGGTAAGGGATAGTTATCTTTGAGTAACACCCTATTAATATCTCTAATATCTACATAAAGTCTTATTTCCCCATTCTTATTTCTAATAGGCACAAGGTTAGCTACCCAATTTGAATGCTTGATAGGAAAGATTATCTCAGATTCAAGGAGTTTGGTAAGTTCCATCCTCATAGTTTGTTCAACCTTGGAGTTGATAGGCCTTTGTTGTTTCCTAACTATTTTATCTCCATATTATATTTCAATGGTATGGTGGGATAGGATAGGATCAACCCCTTTTAAGTCTTTATATTCCCAATCAAAAATGTCATGGAACTCTTTACACAAATTAATGAATGCTTATTTTTTTATGTAGAACATACCTTGCCTAGTTTGAGGAGTTTATCTTTGAAGATCAAGACCCTTTCATAATTATCCTCCTTTGTATAAATACTCACATTTTAATTCTTTCTTTGATCATATTCATTAAATATACTTTATAAGGTCACCAATATTTTAGATATCTTGTTTTTTCTCAGCTGCACAATCTGATTCTCAAACTGCTTATAGAGTCTTTTTTGGTTTCTTGAGGAGAACTTAGCTTTATTTTACAAGAAATATACAATGCGTTTGTCACTATTAAAGAATTTCCAATAGAAATTATTATCAGGTATGTAATATCTTATAATTAACTTTATGTGATATTATTTTCCTTCTTCTTTAATGGCAGTAGGTGTATCAAATTGTGCTCCTATACCAGCTAGTATATCAACATGCTTATTTTGCTCCCTTGGGACTGATTATATGTTGAATGCTTTGAAGTCTTCAATTAAATCTCATACCCTATGATTATAGGACTTAATAAAAGGGTTATTGGTAGAAAACACATTCTTAATTTGATGCACAATCAGTTCACTATCTCCATATACTTGTAGATTCTTGATTCTTTTTCTCCTTGCCTATTGAAAATCATGAATCAAACCTTCATACTCAGCCACATTATAAGTGCAACTAAAATGGAAACTGTATGAAGAATAGTATTATTTTTTGGATGAGGAAATCAACATAACACCAGATCTTGTAACAAGATTACTCTTTGAGCCATCAAAAAACATTTTCCACATTCCATCATTCTCACCTTCCTCCTTGGTGAGTGAAAGTATTAGCATTTATTCTTCATATAAGCAATATACTCCTAAATAAATTTATTCCATGAGGGCATAAATATCATGTTAATATGTATTAGTACCATACTCATCTATGAAAATATCACATATGCCTTCAAGCTTGGATGATGACCCATCTTATACAATAGACTCCTCATGATCATTGATGACATAATTCAAATTAGAGCTTGCTTCTACATAGGGCTCAATATGAAATTTACCTAGTGGTTAAGTTTTAATGGTTACCTTTGCTCCATACATTATCCTAAAGGCCAAGAAGGAATAATCAGCTGAGATGTATCCTCCTATCTCGGATTTTAAATCCCTTGAGATGCAAATAGCAAAGTGGGTAGGCAAGTCAATAACCATGATGTCTTAAAGGATGGGGAAGCTAGGACAATCATGAAAGAAGACTCTCAATACTTTAATTGATCCTACTAACTTATCAGGTGTTCCATCAATTTGAATAACCTATTTACTAAATATTCCATGCTTTAGACCCAATTTATCAACTATAACATTGGGCATCATTGAAGTGCTAGCTATACTATTAACTATGCAGTTATGAACAAGTTTATCCCCAATAATGAGAGTGAGCTAGAAGGGTGGAGGCTTTTCAGATTTGGAAGAGGGGTTAAAAATGTGTGTGGTAGAATTGGTGAGGGAAAAATTACCATGACTTGATGGTGGATGGCTAACATGGATTTGAGATAGTTGTTTTTATAGAATCTCTTTTTGGCTAGGAAAGTGAATAAAATCCCAAAGAAACATGGATACCTGAGCATTATTCAAATAATCAACAATGTTTAGAGAAAGAGTATTCACCTTTTCTTGAGTCTTTGAGGTAAATGATGTGCCTTGATATTAAGTCATTGGAACACTTTGAGTAGCCCTTCTAACATTCTAATTTGAGATGGATGCAAAAGTTATAGGGATTGGTATACTTGCAGTCACACCTTTTTTCCTTGTAGGAGCTTGAACTTGTATGAACACCATTAACATCTCTTAGAGCCTTCCTCTTTTCTATAGTATTATCTACAACTGAATTACCTTGGTTGATAGCATAGGTGTCTTCTAGTAGAAAGTTAGTGAAGCTCACTCCTTGAGGCTGCCACCCCTCATTTGCTTGCATGAAAACTTCACTTTATACTAATAGTTGAGTAACTCCTCCTTGAGAAAACAAATATTTCTCTCCACCTTAATTCTCATCCATGAATTGACCTTGTTTTCATTCCTCTCCTTTCACCAAGTTGTTATGTATCAGTACCATTACTTTTATGTTTGAGGTGGAAGTTGGATTGTATGCATTGGTAGGCCTATTGAATTTAGGATACCCTTGACCTCTCCCCTACCCATATTGTTGAGGTAGGAACCTATTTCCTTGTTGAGGATAGGGGTAGGGGTTTTGATGAACACATTATTGTAGACTTGCCTGTCTAAGCTAAGCTTCTAAGAGATAAATCCTTGCATATTTATCCATGGCATAATTTACCTTCTTAGGGGTAGCTTTAGGTTTGGTGTTGGCATTTGGTATTTGGCCAACACTTGGAGTAGCAGTATAAGTATTTGGCATCATAGGCATGAACACTTTGAAGGTAATTTTTGAGCTTGTATAAGGCCATTTTCAGCTCTAATGGCAAGGTCATATGATTTAGGTAAGGTGTAACCATAAATGTATTATATCATGATGGCTACGTCAATTTTAATATCCCTTATATATGTAGGAAACACAAAGCTAGCAGGTGGTTTCATGGGAGGAGTTAGCTTATGATAAGTCCTTTCAAATCTCTCATTATAATAATGCATTATCTCTTTGGGAGATCTTTGAATTACATTGATTTGGTGAATGAGTGATGTGTGATCACTCTTGTCTTAAAATATTGATGTTATAAAATCTTCAAAATCATCCCAAGTTACGATACATCCATCAGGAAAAGTCCTATTCCAGTCAAGTTATTTCTCTCTAAAGGACATGGCAAGGGGTCTAATGGAAATACTAACTTTAGTGACATTCTAGACACTGTAGAAGTTTTAGATATCCCTAATATGCTCACTAGGAGTGACATGACCTTCACCATTGAATGTGGGAAAACTCTTAGTAGCATTAGGAGGTATGTCATCATATGCATTGAGATGGATTAGATTTTCAGTGTTAAAAGCTAGGAAGGCATGTTGTCTAGTCATGTTATCCTCAAATTCCTCTTCACTCTCTTGATCTTATTGTCTTAAAAAGTCCTCTTATTATTCAAAGGTTAAGATAAGATGAGGATGTTAAAATTCAAGAGAAATTTTAGGTTGAAGAGGTGGGTTTATGGGATTGAAAACTTTACTAAAATATAACCTAGTAAGGACAATGAAGTATGAACATAATAAATATGATAAAACAATGGTTTACAACTAGATATTACCTTGAATGGAGATTTCAAATGCTTAGTAACATACCATATGCATATGTGATGTTGTCAAGACTAGCATTCACCTTGATAAGTTATCTTTAGGATAATGGTCCCACTAGGTGTGATAGAACTATTGCCACCAAATATTTCACCCTATAGGATTTTTTTCAAGATTTCTCTAAGATTTGGGTAACATTAGAATACCTCTAGTCCTGTGGGTTGCCTATGGTAGAGTTAGACCTCTAAGTTTAAGAGCTAGCTCCCTAGATTGATCCTTATTTGCTTATCACCTATGCTAACAATTTACTTATGTGAAAATAAATATAAATAGACATAAAAATTACCTATTCTAACAAGGTGATACACTAAAATGATATCTATTATACTACCATGCTCTGTACTATGAAGGATTGTTCATAAGACTAGATTCAAACTTCAATGCGACTCCATCATAAGTATTTCAAACATGAAGGTGATATGTACTACACTTCCCAAAGTAGAAGGAAAATATATATAATATTTGACACTAATACAACTTCATACACTTAGATATAGGAAAGGACACTAACTACACTCCATGTGACTTGCTAGAGAATGAATTGCTTGCACACAATATGAGAGAGAGAGAGAGAGAGAGAGAGAGAGAGAGAGAGAGAGAGAGAGAGAGAGAGAGATGAATGTAAGGCTAGGTGATTAACACTTATCATTCAACTTTATACTACTATACACACTTAGACAAGGAATTATATAATTAAAACCAGCTTAAAATATTTATTCAAAGGAGAACATTAGTATTTAAACCAGTAGGGCTTCGCCATACTAGACAGTGACCAAACTACAAGAGCCAAAATGGCTTGCATTTATAGAATGTGTGAGAGGAGAGAGAGAAGATAAGTTCAAGGGTCACAATAACATATTTCAAGGCATGAAAATTGTTTAAATTTTAGGATAATAAGGTGAGTAATAAATATCCATAAGGTCCTCTTGGGAAAATGTCCATCTGAAGCATGAAATTCTCTAAAACTAGCGTAGGGATCTCTCAGCTACCTTCTTAAAATTACCTTCATCATGAAACATATTTTAACTGATAAAAACTAGAATAAATAGAGTTGAAACATGTAAAATATCAATTAGGGGTTATAAAAAATATTCAACAATCATCAGATGCATCCCTAATTATTATCCATCTCCATAACACTTGTTATCACCATCTGTAATCACCATCACTAGCCTTATAGGTCTATTTTCACATTTGTCACCCAAGTGATCTTCATTTTCTAAAAAAATACATGTAAGGAGTGATATGACACCTATTAAGAGTCCCCTTTCCTTATAATCCATGAATTAAACTTAAAAAGGTTCAAATAAAAACTTCTCATTCTCTCACTTGGCAGTCACTCTCCATATTCACCATTTGCCAAAAACTACTTGAGAATAATAACTTAGCAAAGATTTTTATGTGATTATCTAAACTAATAAATGGACATGGAGAGTTATAATATGTCCCAATTTACCTCCCCAAATTATCCTCATCCTTCAACTCTCCTTTGCATTTGTAAAACACATAAAATCCTACAAGAAATAATGTTTTCACCTTGTCCGTATAAGTAGGGTACAGACCAACTATATGGGAAGGATATTGAGAGATTATTATACAAGTTCAAAACAATTTTCTAACCAAACTACCCTATCTATATTCATCTTATTTCTTATCTTCTCCATTGGGTCAAAATCAAGGGTTTGGGAGGGTTATAGAGGGTTTGGACTCTTAAGGATTGTTCATAAAATATTGATGTCCAACCTCAAAAAAAAATCCACAAATTTCAAGATCAAGACCCTCCTCAAATTTCCCCAACTCCTTGGTTCACCATGATAATAATTTGTACATATGTGATCTTTCAAAGATGGCCTATTGAGTTTGAGAGCATAGTTTAGACAAGTCTAAGATGAAAAATGCCAAATTTAACCAACCTATTTAATTCCCATAAAAAAAAATGGTTTAAAACAACATTATAACTCCCTATAAATTTCATCAAATGGAATGGAGAGTTCATATTTCCTTATAAGTGGATTTATACCCCATTAGGGTTTTAGGTCTTGTCTAAGACTAATAGGCATGACTGTGTTTTTTCATGCTTAGGCCACCCTGTGTAGTTTCCAATGGTTTTGAGGTCTTCAAAACCTCTATGTACCCTTATTTTAACTCTTGAAACCTTTTTTAATGTTCCAAAATTGATCAACACCCCTTCTTACCATATTCTCACCAAGTCTACAATCTAGACTGCTTGGGAGTGCTCTCTATCTAAGACAAAATAGAGGGAACTTACCTTATTTTTATAGATATTTTTAAGATATGGGAGGATATATTGGGTCATGAGGACCCTCTACACAAAATTTCAAATATGGATCACCTTTATAGAGTGTTTAAACTCCACAAACTTTAAAATATACTTGTATGCAAGTGAATGTGTAGGGAATTCTATATACAGAGTTAGACTTGTTTTTTTCACCATTCCCTTACCCTATTTCCTTGTTAATATCATCATGTGAACTTATTCCAACCTTCTTGACATGTACTCTTTACTTGACTAGGCCTAATTGGCAGACTATAGTAGACTATGTTACTTACTCAGGAAAGGGAAATGCCTATAGGTGTATTCCATTCTAGACCCTGTATCTCATGCTTAGGTTCTCCTTGAAGTCATAAATGTCATTTACAACTTGTTTTAACTCACATAATTTCATGCATTATTGCTTATGTTCACTACCTTTCTAGTATATTATGAATCTACAGTCAACTATAGGTGTCATTTGAGAACAAAAAGGGATCTTATAGGTGGTGATATGATTTAGCCTTGATTTAAATGATTAGGCCCTTATTGGATTTCTCAATATCAACTTCATAATTTTATTTATCATAATAATCATGCCTTAGAAGTGTATTTTCCAATGTTCAAACTGCTTACTTTAATATACTATGAGTCTGTAGTCAGCTATAGATGGCCATTTTGAGAATAAAGGAACCCCTATATGTGTTAATTTGTATCAATCCTTGTGTCTATTCCATGGGTTATTAGTGTCATCCTAATTCAAATGTAGTAAATTATAGTTAGGCTATGGTACCATCATGTTATTTTTTCATTGAAAGGTCATTTAAGCCTAAAACATTGTAGATTATACTAAACATCTACAATAAGGATTTGCTTGAGATGGAGGTCTTTCTATATTACCTTATTTTGATCAAACAACCAACCTATAATTTCAAATAATAACCCCCATTCTTGGGCAACATGATGGAAACTATTATACCACTTTATACTTCAAGATGCTCCATCATGGGATGATTATTTGTGAGACAAGATCCCTATTTTAGAAAGTTTAAGGTAAAGTGTCTATTTAGTAACTTTCTCCACCTATGAGCATGTTTTGGGGTATATTTGAAATATGGTGACTTAAATACTATAATAATATCACTTTTAATGTTCTTATCCTTCAATGAGACTTTAACTAGTTCAAATTCATGTATTTTAATATGCTCAGTCTTATGTGGGGCTGCATATAGATGCACATGTAGGATACAAGGCTATGTGTATTGAAGAATTGGTTGTCACAACCAATATTAAACTATTTTGGATAGATAAAAATTATTTTTCACACCTTTATAATGTATTCGACACCTTGAAAACTCCTCATCCCACCACCATGATTATTCAAATCTCTTCCTTCACCTGACTGTAGGTGACTGCTACAAGGGAAATTGGTTGTATGTGTATGCATTAGCCTCTTCACTCCACATAGAAAAAACCAAAGATTGAAAATTTTAAATGATAAATAACCACCATGAAATTTTATATTATAATCATATTCCACCTTTGTTCTAAAGCCACTTCAAGAAGGATGACTCTGTAACAGGTGAAACTTGGTCTACAACTTCAATTGTGTATCTTACTAGCAAACTGAGATAGTCATGCCCATATTTTGACTTCCAAACATGAAAAATAGTTTTATATTCATGTGAAAATAATTATAATGCTCCTAATAATCATTTATAATAACTATTTTTATAGACCAATTCAAACAAAGAAGGAAACTTAAGGGTATGTGGATGTGTATGCAATAATGAGTCACTAACACTATAAACAATGTTTCATAAAGCTAGGTAAACCAAAATTTGAAATATTACCATGAAATTGGAGTTAAAAAAATATTAATATCATCTTTTAGAATCATTTAACCCAATTCATCTCCTGTTATTTGTACTAAACCAAAATTGGTTGACCAGTTTTACATGCAAAGGAGAGCAATAAAGAAGTAGAATGGTTTATGCCAATTTTGAGCTTTTCAAAGTTGATCAAGCATGGAATTGAGTTTAGGGGATCTGAAGGGTCACTTTTAATCCTTATACACATGCCAAATATTATGCACAAGCCATACAACTACCCAAAACTACCTCTAACAGCCTGATTTTCTTGTTTTAGCGTAGCACCTACAAGTTTTCAATTATGACTACCATATCCAAAAATAATATGACATGTTAGATATTAAGAGACACTTTGGAACACTTTTATTCTATATTAAACCTTAAAATTCTATTAAATGACTCAAAATTGGCCTTAGGATGACATAGGATTAAAAATGAATATGATAAAGCTAATGACACATTAAATGACTTCACTAGGACCATGGTACACCCTATTACACCCTATAAGACCCCTATATCATGTTTTCAACTATAGGGGGTTGACCTATTTTGACTTGTGGTCAAAATAGTCAATAGTTCCTTCTTATAATGGTCTTGCAAGGGATTATTAAATATCTTCTAATTCTGGTGTTCACCAGGTTGTGAACTTGATTCTTTTGTAGGATCATCAAATGTAAATTTTTGGTCATCAATGAGGTCATGATTCTTATCTTAAAAGTAAAAATCAATTCATAAAATGCCTTGGCCCTAGTGATAATCATAATAAACATTGATATTATATCCTTTGGGTATATGTCGACTCCTATCAACCTCTATAAGATGAGGGAGAGATATGAGGTGACACTCCATGAGCTTTGAAAGTAATAAAGCTAGAGACTCAAGTAAGCATTCAAATTGTCTCCTTGGTGCATGGATAAGAAAATATGAATAGGTTTTTGTGACACTACATTAACCATATTAGTTGTTTCCTTTTTAGGTTTTACCTTATAACTTGGTTTGATAGTAAACTCGGTATTTGATGTAGTCGGTGTGTTTTATACATACTTAAGTTGGTTTAATGAGATAAGTTTCATTTCACAATCACAAACAATATGGCATAATTCATTGAAATATTTTAACTTTTTGAAAATAATGGACTCATGTAATGGGGTGAGTAAACTTTACTTGAATATGTCTTGAAGCTAGTTTTCTACAATTGGATTGGTCATTTTAGCCAACATTGTCTTGTACCTTAAGACATATTCATTGATAGGTTCATTGCTTCCCTGTTTGATTTTTTAAATTTAGGCATGGGAAACATTTTATTTAATATTGATAGAAAAGTGTGCCAAAACTTCATTTGTAAGAGGTTTGAATGCATTTACTAATTGGATTGGTATGTCATAGAACCACCTTAGAGCATAGTCCTTAAGACTCCTTGGAAATAACTTATTCAAAAGTTTATCATTGGAGGCATAATCAAATCATGCCACATAGAAAGATCAAAGATGTTGTTTAAGATCGCCCCTGCCATCATAAAGTGTGAACTTAGGTATGACAAAACTAGTTATCAAAGGGTACAAAGATATCTTGTTGGGTTTTTATCAACTTTTACTTGGGGTGTTGAAGTGTCTAGTTTCTAACAAGCTAACACATTGGCATTTCATGAAAGATTTAAATCTTATGCACTCACCTAAAGCATGAAATAAGAAACCAATTCTGATGGGTTATGTTGCACAGTAACACACTTGTCATATATTAGTGCTTATTCATACATCTAATTATCGATTACATAGAAAAAGAAATACATGACTGAGGACCTTATTTCAAATATGTAAACAAACATGATTATGAAGATAACTACCATGAGATTCAAAGTATTTATTATGCAAGTTCATATAATGAATATTCTATTCATAATAGTCAAATACAAACCACATGTTACATAACAAACGTATTGATAGCTCAATGTTACAACTTAACTAACAACTATAACATAACATCACAACTAATAGTAACTTCCATTATTTTGCTATTACCATAATCAATCATTACATAATACCAATGTTTAGTAGTATTACAAATCTTTACATAGGGGTATTTATACTTGTTTTCCTGACCAATTTGTTACATTATTTATGACACTTTGATGACTAGCCAATGATCTACAATAGATTAAGAATCATGGTAGTCATTTACTTGATTTTTCATAAGTACCCAAGCCTTAATGCCCATATATTCTCATTTAGTTTTGAATGCTTGTTGCTAAATGTCCTCCTTTATGTGGGCTAGTTCAAAACTCATGTATAGATAAAGTCTGTTATGTCCTTGAGAATTATTTCTCAACCATTTATTGCTTCCTTCATGCTCCCCAAGTCTTTTTTTGATATACCTGGTCCTTCACTCTCAGGTCCTCCATTTGTTATTCCTCTCTTTTGACTGGGTCTTCTCATGCCATGGTATTCTACGCTATTATCTTTCATGCCATGGTCTTCCTGTGCCATGTTGGTTTCATGACATGGTCTTCCTATACCATGTTGGTTTTGTGCCAAAATCCAAAATACTTAAACAAAATTATGGTTCCATCATCACCCCACACTATGATTTTAATTCATCACAGACTAAGCATCGATCTCAGCCTCAACCAAAAATTTAGGGCCAACCTATTCAATCTACTTCCTAACACCTTCCCAATATGACAAGGTGTCAATCATTTTTGTTATTATTTCCTTTATTATTGATTTCAAATTTTTAGTCTCCTTAATTTGATTGGGACACTCATTTGCCTTATTGACCAATTAATCTAGGGATGTGGAAGCATCCTTTTGGACCTCTTCAAGTGTGGGGACCTCATTCACAACCTATCCTCAGAGTGATATAAAGTTGGAATTTATTTATTGCCAATGTGAATTTATTATTTCTTCCATAGTTTTAACATCTTTAAATGCCTTAGCATACTTAGTGCAATCTTTTATTAATAGGGTGATATCCACCAATTGATGTCATTAAGACTCCTCTGTTTGGATTCAAGCCTCCAAAATTTTACTGGGTCATGCCAGTTTCTCAAAATTCCCATCTAGCATGGGGATCACTTCCCCAACCCATTGTAAGGCACACTTGTAGACTTCCACTACTTTGGTGAACTATTCATCTATCCATAATGTTTCATTTCTAGGCATGGGATACTCCTTACACTACTTTAATATGACATTTATAAGGGTCTCCAATTTATCAATAGCCTCTCCCTCTAAAGGGACCCCATATACCAATGTTGGTTCCTAGCCAAAAATAGCTTTACATAAATTTAAAGTTTTAACATTGGCTATTGTGGCTTCTTCCAATTGTTTTTTCAGCATGACCACTTCCTTTTAAAGTGTCTTCTGAGTAGAAACTTATTTATCATACATCTCCACCACCTTTTCATGTTTTTTCTATATAGTGCATGCATCAAAATTTGAAAGCACATTCTATTGTATGACTTCAAAGGCCATTTTTAAAAATGCAATGTTAGCTTCTAGGGGAGAAAGCTATTTGGGATCAACTTATATAGGAGTGGGCAATGTCATTATTTTAGAACCTAAAACTAGGCTATCAGGGGGTATTTCAAAATGGTGTTTTTCATTTTACATGTCCAATAAAAATGACCTATGATGCATGGTGTCTATAGTTACATCCTATGGATGAAAATGGGAATATAAATATAGTAACCTATCACTAATACCTATCTGGTATTGGGTACACAAGTTGGTGGTTTCATCGACCATAAGGGATTGAACTTCGAAGTTAGCCAACTACTTATTTTTTAGGGGATCCCACTCAAGGATATCGACATCTGTATCTAGTGCCAATGAATTTTTTTTGATGTCCATACCACTCATTTCTTTTGTGTCAAAACCATCCCTCTCTTTACCAAGTGGATTTTCCACATCTAATTGTACCTCTTCAAGGGTGGTTTCCTCCTCTTGCATCAAAGATGTTTTTTTAGTCTTACTCCTTGAGTTCTTCCCTATGACCTTAGGCTCTTCCTATTTGAATGGAGTGGTTTGTGGTGATAGCACTAGACCTTCTAGTTAACTTATAGGTGTATCTTATTTGGGTGAAGCCCTTGGTGGTGATGTTCTTGGTGAGGATAACCTTAGTGGTTGTTCCTAGGTAGTCCTTTACCTTTTTGGTGGTTTTATTCATGAACTTGTGTTGGCATTATGCCCATTATTCTTCTTCTTATCAAGTGGTAGTACTAGAAGAAGTTTTTATCTTTCATGCTTTGTACCTCCTAAATCTTTCTTCTTATGTCACATCATATAAAATAGATTATGAATTGTTTGCCTGACCATGGTTTGGTGAGCCTTAATGTTAGTTCTTTCGATCTCATGCTTTCTCTATATGGTTTCTTGCCAAGATATCAATACATTTTTTAGAGAGTGAGAATCTCTAAGTCAAATCATTCTACTTGTTGTGAAGGCATAGGGTAGCTTTAACCAAGCAGAGAGATCTCTAGAGGTGACTATCCTGAGACATGCCAAATAAAAATATTGCTTGATGGAAAATTTAGCTTGTTCACCAACCTAGATGGGTAATTCCTTTAGAATGCACCATTAATTTTCAAAGGCTTCCTTCATTCCATCATACTATGACTTCATCTTGATTTTTAAAGTCAAAGTGATATAACTAGGGCATGTGAATACCTTGTAGTGTTCAGTAGGGGACTTGTGCTCTAGTGGGTATAACCACTTCAATTCTCTAGAGGTGTAATTAGGTAAACCAATTCCATAAAACACCATTAAAAAAATAAATACACCCCAAGGGAACCTATGGATAAGTATCTAATGGGTCCTCTCTGCATATAATATAATTTTGTTGGCAAAATACATTGCCTAGTTGTACTTTATCCCCTTGGTTACCTGATGGGTGACATATAGGTGGGTCATGTCCACATCTTTCCATCAATCATTGCTATCAAATTTGGTCATAATGTTGCACACTGTTACTTATAGGGTAGGGTATTGTAAGTTCTTAATGTGCATGGCATGGCCCTACCTCTAATATTATAGTGTCATAGTAGTCTTTTTTATTTCCTCTGAGTCCTCCAAATAAAATTCAAGGTCTATGTCAAAGCATTGTAACCCTAACACCTTGTTGATTCTTTCAATTTTAATCTTCATGGACATGTAATAAAATAGATATAATCCTCATGGATGTGTGAAAGTAGAAATTTTATTGCCTCTACCAATTTTCCAAAATATGGGAAGGTAAAAATCTAGAAGATCCCTATATCCAAGGCATTAAAGATTTTTAAATCATACACCAATTTACTAGTGGTGTTTTGGTGCATGACTTGATAATCATTTTGTATCTCAACCTCATTGTCAGGTTGGCAGTGGTTATAGTCAAAAATGGTATAGGTGGGTACATTTGATACCAATTATCCATGCACAACACCATTTTTAGGTATTACATCTCCTCTATCATCAAAGGTAAAGATGGAAGCAATTGGTATTTCTTCTTAGTTTGTCATGTATTTCTTATTCCTTCACCTTATATGTGCTCACTCTACTCCTCAGGTATTTTCTCTCTGATTAATATTGCTTCCCCTCCAACACTTAGCTCTGCTTATTATGGAATAGTTGGTAGTGGCTCACTCTTTTGGGACTTTTTATTAGCATGCATCACCTTTCGTGGAGCCTGAAGGTTGAGGCATGGTCATCTAATATTCCCAAAAGAATCCATGTTTGTTGTGGAAATGTCTTAGCTCTCTTGCTTTGATGCCCATAATGGTAGATGTTAACCTCTGTAACCTATAATCACCAAATTTCCTCTATGTGCTTTTAGTTTATCTATATTTTATTTAATCACTTAGACAAGACCCTTCTTAATAATCAATGAATGGTAAATTGATACTTTGCACTTGTCCTAGAATTACCTGAACTCCGTTATTCACTCTTTGGCTTTATAAAATCACATTCAAAATAAAGGTAAAGTTTAGAAAGAGCCCCTAAATGTATTTTAATAGATTCGAGGGGGTAACTTGCATTTACCATCCCCTCTCTTTGATTGTCAATTATTGCAATCAATGTTTTTTAATGATCTCCTTTCTTTGACTATCACTTCTTGCCATAAATGTAATTAACAATATCATCATAACATGATGTTGGCATGCTTATCATAACCACTATATCTTTATATTAATGGAATGTCTTGTCGCACAATTTTCTCATAGTGAATTATAGATATAAAACCATTTGAATATTCATACAATTATTGGGAATCTCTATACTTAAACCTATTTGCTTGTGTGTGTATCCCTATGGACCATTTCCCAGCATACGTAATAGCCATTGCCCCATACTAAATGTGCATCATGGTCCTCCATGAAAACATAAGTACTAAGTTATAAAAATAAAATAAACAATTGAAAGGGACACAAAACTAAGGTAGCATTTTATAGTAAACAAGAAATCCTAAACTAATGTCATACACCTTATTGATACAATTGAAACTAAACTTTAAGTGGATAAATATGGTCATAGTTGGCTACCATTATAATGACTAGGAAGAAATTATCCATCCAATATTTTTAAATGACATGTATCAGTAGGATGAATACTATGAATAACAAAAGGATTATCCCCATGAACATGGAACATCCTAGAGTGGCACGTGAACTTGGAATCATAGATTAAAACTTTCATTCCTAGGGTAAATGTCTTATGCCTAAGGTGGTAATCATGCCATGCCTTTTGTTTGTGTTTCTCCACATCTTGAATCCAATGAGGAAGGAAACATACTTCATTTAACCATAACAAAATATCCAAATGTGTTTTTAATGATGATGATTCATCTAATTATCCAATGCATGCAATACAAAGAGAAGGTAACAAGAATTCAACCATAAGCACGGCTTCAATTCCAAACACTAGATTGAAGGGCGTACTTTTGTTGAGGCACTTGTAAGTTTTTTGATATGTCTAAAGTACTATAAACACCTGATCATCCCAATTGGTACGTCCAATATTATAATTTTTTTAAGTGTTGTGCCCAAGATTTTATTAAATGCTTTTGCAATGCCATTAGCCTGGGGATGATATAGTGTTATCTTATGATGAGCAATCATGAATTCAAAAATTAATATGTATATAGTCTCATTGAAGAAGTGTGTATCATGATCACTAGTAAAACTTAATGGATAACCAAATCATGTTATGGTATGTTCCCATATGAAGTGTGTAGTGGTTGTTGTAGTACAATCCCTTGTTAGCATGGCCTCAACCTAGTGCATGAGATAATTATTTTTTGTTATGATATACTGAGAACCTATTCATCATTTGTCTAGGTTGATAGGGCCAACAAAAAAAATGGCCCACTTCTCAAATGGTTCTTGTGTCAAAATAGGATGTAATGGCATGGTATCTTGGTGATTTGGTTTCCCCATGCACTAGTAAATATCTCATTATTTGACATGTGACTTGGCATCTTGGAAAAGTGCAGGCCACCATAGTCCAGCTAACAAAACTTTACATGTCATAGCCTCACCAACATAGTGTCTACTAGCAATTCCTTTACGAACTTCATAGAGTACTTCAAGACACTCGTGTTTCTTGACATAGCATTGAAGGATTTCATCCAAGCTTGTAGAGGTACCCTCTAATGAGATGGAATGGTACGGTGTAGATGACTAGTTGTTTCTTAGCCTACTGACTCAAATGATGTAGCATTGTGCTAATAGTTAACAAAGATGTTATATCTTTTAACTCCTCAAGAACATGTGAAATAAAAAATAATTATACATTATGTAAGTCATCCTTAATGGCACGTGCTAGCTCACCACAATCAATTTTGGAGAGATGGTCAGGACTGTAACTGGTCTTACTTGGTTTGACCATGATAGAGAATTGAAATTCTTGGAATAACACAATTCAGTGATAAATGTGGTAGTGTAACATAGGTTTATTAACCAAATATTTCAAAGCTTCATGGTCTGTGTAGAACACAAAAATACTCACTAACTGGTACTATTAAATTTTTTGTAAAACATAAACCATGTAAAGTGCTTCATGTTCGATTGTGGTATAATTTTACTCAACCAGAGTAAGATTTCTACTTGTAAAGTAGATGGTGTGATCAAGGTGACCTTCCTCAAGCTCTATAAATATCTTACTAATAGCCCTACCAGAAGCATCAACATGGACATGGAATGGTTTATTCTAATTAGGGAACAAGAGAATCGATGAAATGATGATCTTGTCTTTCAAGGATTCAAAGGCTTCTTGACAAGAGCAAATCTAAATAAAGTGTTCATTATGTTTCAAAAGATATTCTAATGGCACAACAGTCCTTGCATAACCTTAGTTGAGTTTCTTATAGTACCTAATATGACCTAGAAATGCATAAACCATACACTAAGATGTCAGCATTGGTAGATAGAAGATAATAGCTACTTTAATAGGGTCCACAAAAGTCCATCTTGGCATATAATGTGACCAAATAGAACGTTGAATGATGTAAAAAAAGGCATTTCTTTAAATTGAGTGAAATTTGAAGCACTCAACAATGCTTAAGCATTAGTTGTATATTAGAATAGTGGTATTTCACTAGGCCGTAAATGTCTAATCATCCAAATAAACTTGAAGGAATTTATGGATGAAGTCTTTAAAGGCCTCAATGACTATTTGGAAGAATACAATGGGTACATTTTTTAACCCAAACGGCATGATGTTATATGTTAAATACCCCCACTCAATACCAAATGTACTCTTAGGTTGATCCTCCTCTATAATATAGACATGATGGTACTCAAAAAATCCATATGTGAAAGTCTAAATTTCACACTCTATGACACCTTCAAGGATTTCTTCTATGAACGACATTGAAAAAGGATCATTAACACAGGAAGCATTAAGTATGTGGTAATCAACAAAAATTCTAATGCATCCATATTTATTTATGCTTACTACCATGGGGTTGACCCACTTGGACTCATCAATTAAAGCTATAACTCCAGCGTGCAACATATTGTCAATTTGCTCTTTCACCCATGCACATAAATTTGGATTCATCTTATATGGTCATTTTTTGATTAGGTAATAACCTTCAACTAGTTTGATATGAATTTTTCATAAGGATGGATGAACACCTTTCATTTCACTATAATTCCTTGGAAAAACATCATGTTACTCTTTGAGCAATTCAAACACTTTACCAATCTTGGTATCAAACTACTAGTTACCCATAATAGCTATCTTTGGTACTCCCTTCATGTCAATGTTGTATTGGATGGTTTGAAGAGGTTCCGAGTATGGGTGGTCTACATCAAGACCAATATCATGAATAGTACAAGTGTCATAGTCTATGGGGACATCCAAATGATTTGTGAATGAGTAAGGTGGTTCAAACCCTTCACTTTCATCAACATGAAACACTAGTTTTTTCTTTCTTTTGTGAATTTATTCATGGTGTGCTTGATTGAGGATAGGTTCTAGTGTAGGGGAGGACTACATAATTAGATGATTAAAAATAATCAATCTTTCTTTTGGTACACCATGCATAGGTCATATTCCATCCTTGATTAGATTAAGGTCACCAATGATTGCTTGACACATGGCTTGGAGTGTAAGGCACAAGTCCATCCTTTGGGATGAATAATACAACACTAAGACCATGTTATTTTTTAATAAATGATAGAAACAGGTACCTAAATATCCTTTTTCATGAACATACCATGCTCTAGCCCAAGTATGTAAATTTATGTAGAAAGCATATATCCATAGGTACTCTAGCAAGAAGGATTCTTCAGCCAACCGCATTATTTCACAAGCTTCAAGGTGTGGTTCTGGTGCTCAAACTCCACTATAGTTGATTGTACCCTAGACATGATTATCATGATGAAACTGGTGATGTCAAGCAAAGTGTACTTGGTCCTAATGAAGGAGATGCTCATTATGATTTTGTCACCATTTTGAGGTCATGCCATCAAAAAGGTGAACCAGTGAATGCATATGATCATTATCAAAGTCATAAAAGGCTTTGAGTCACTACATGAAGTTGTGGACTTCCATTTTCCCATGAAACTATAGAGCTTCATCAAACCTTTCTAGTGGTGTATCCATAATTGGTCCTCACATGACTTGTCTGGTAATAAGATGAATAAATCTATGGCACTTGTGGTACTAGCAAAAAATGACTTCACAACTATTGATGGCACTACACACTCATCCAGTGAGGTCATAGTCATATTGGGCCCAATAATTACAAGCATTACTTTTAGTATTAGAAAGGGATTATGTGTCCATCCATCAAAGAATGCCATCAGGAGTAGGATCATGATGTTCACCATCTCTAGCTATGACATTATAGATATGATTAATATCCTCATCTATGCTAACAAGTTCTACATATGGTGGCCCATGTGTTTGGTCCAACAGGATGATGACTCACTAATCAATATTTTCAAAACTAATATATCACTTTTTGAAGCTTAAATAAATTTTGTTTGCATAACTCCAAGGATGACCCAATAGGGATGGAAAATCATCAGCTTCATCCAATTCAATAACTTCAAAGTCAACTTTGAAAGGTACCCCAAGGATATCAATAGTTATATTTTTAAGAATGTCAATTGGTAGAGAATGGGTTTTATTGGCCATAAACAACACATAAGGTGATGGTTTTAACACTAGGCTAACCATTTTTTCCATGCATCCTTTGTGAGGACATTGACTTCAATGCCAATGTTGACTAAAATGTCTCAAATCACCCATCTATCAATGGCAACATTTACCAATATTTACTTGTCCTCTTGAGGGTTAGGAGAAACAGTCATTGAGCATGGTTTAATTGAAGATCTTCAATTGGCCATGGTCCCTAATGTTTAAGCTAATTACTCAACTATGGGACAATGTCTTCTTCTAATAAGTGCTTGAAAAGTTCTTCAAAACCATCCTGCACTATGTTTTGAGGTTTTGTGGCTTTTTACAAATCAACATGTTGGGTAGCTTTTTGATCCTTAAGAAACTAAATTTCCCCTTATAATTCCCTTACCAAGGTCATAATATCATGGAGCACATCTTTCTATTTCTATGCATCAATATACTACATTATGTGGGGCTTTTCATGTTGTATCTTTTTAATGCGTGAAATAGATGTAGACTAGGACTATCTTTTGATGCATGTGGTGATATTAACATGTTGGGCCATTGGAGTGATAAAATTTAGTCACCAATTTGGTTTCTCAATGCAAATCATACTAGCACATTTTTCATTTCTTTTTTTTATGATGGTTATGTACAAATTAGGACATTCTTCCAATTGATGCTCCTTTTTATTAAAAAATATGTTGGATAAACTAGACAATCTCACTGATAGCGATCTAGATATCCATAATTATAACATGTTCATGGTGTAAAATTCCCACCTATTTGTCCCCTTCCTCAGCCTCATCCATGATATCTGTCATTATCTTGATTATTTGAGATAAAGGTTTGATGTGTACCACTCACATGCATCTCATGTATATTATTGATTGGGTGATAGTCACTTATGTCATGGGTATAGGCATCGCATATATTTTATTAGTTAGGCACTTTATAATGTATAGTCCATTGTAATAGAGGAAAAGAGTGAACATTGTGCTCTTCATGACAAATTTCACAAGATTGATTTAGTATAATGTGGATGTTCTTTTGAGGACAGTTACTTCTATTATGACCTTTAAAATCACAATCAGTACACGAAAGATCACTACAAGTGTCATAAGCATCATTTACATTCATCTTTTCTAACTATGATTCCATTGAATCTAATTGATCTTCCATAAAAGGATTGATTCTAGTGTCAATGTTACTAATAACTTTAGTGTGAAGGGTAGCTTCTAGGGCTTCACACAGGCTAGTAAAGGTCCTTTGAGATAACATTCATCTAAAGGGAAGCAACAAAACTCCCATGAACCATTAGGCATGATGAGCAACATTAATCTTGAATGAGAGCTTAGACAAGAGTGTTTTGAAATGTGCATCATACTCACGTACACTTTTGGTTAGATTTTGTTTTATATCCTTTAGTGTAGTAATACTTTGTTACTCAAATTATATAATATCGAAGTCCTAAATAAATGTTATCTTGAGTTGATCATAGTCAATTAATACTTGTTGAGGGTCATAATGCCTTTACCATTTGTGTGCTCTTTCCATAAGTGTGGTTTCAAATTGTGTTGCTTTTTTCTTAGAATAAGTTATGCCATGTGCCCTCTAGATGAGTTCACACTTTTGAACATGATCCAAAACATTATCCATGCCTTGATATTTAGGTAAATGAAGCATCATTTCATAATACACAGTTAGGAGTTGAGATACTTGTAATGGTGTCTATAGATAACTCCCAAGTCCTATTCCTAGGGATGGAAGTCCATCACTTCCTCCTATTCCACCTTGTAGTCCACCTCCCACACCTTTAGTATCAATACCTAAATTTTTGGGCATGGTAGCAGGTTGATTTATAATGATTAGATCAGTGTTCTACCCACTATTGATGTTGGGTCCACAAGGAATACCAAGTTAGGCCATGAAATTAATTTGAAGAAGAAAATAAAGTGTCAATTCACTATGAGTTAAAACTTTCTCATCAATAGGTTCTCTTATGGGGACAGTCTCTGACTCTACACTATTTGTATCCCAATTATGTATAATTAAATCATCTGGATCAAGAGCACTAGTGTGCACTATGGTTGGGGAACTGGGTTAGTTTAAATATGGTTCTTCGATCTTCATTATTTGATTAGTTTCTCCCACATATGAAAAATTAGGCATTGGTCACAGTCTAAAAGTTGGTAAGTCTATGTAATCTTTTGCTTCCCCATAGATCCTAATAGCACTTCCTAAATCCTCATGTCCCCTTCCTACTCTACTTCCACCTATAATCCTTTATCGATCTTCATCATATTTACACTTTCAAAACTCCCACTGACTAACTACCATTCCAAACCAATAATACTTCACCAACACCCTTGCATTACCCTTCCAACTATGTTACTCATGCAAGGATGGGTTTAGCTCTCCATAGGCAGAGTTTTGATTCTAAAATTAATAAATAACTTCTTTACTTCTAGTGGTAAATGTCTAATATACCAACCACTATGGTTCTCAAAGAAACTAGAACTTTTCTTATTCAAGACAAGAGTAAATGGTTACAACATACTCCAAGATATAGCTATTCAACACCCCTCTCCACCATATATTAATATCTCGTGTCCACGGTGTTCCTTAATATGCTAAAACCATCTTATGCTCTATCATCCAAGCTTGCCTCCTCCCATAATTTTTTGATCGGTCTTGAGTATAGGTTGAGATCCAAACATGTAAATTAATAGGGACTTTGACAAAGAAATATTCATATAAAGAGATATAGAGATGTTGTTTAACCCATGCACGTGAAAAAATGCCTAGTTCAAGATAGGGAATTGTAAAATTATCCTTAACCTCAGTAAGCCATTATTTAATATTATCAAGGGATAATCATTCAAGTATTTTCCATTAATATACAACAAGAATTATGGGTCATGTAAATGGAACCAAAATGTTGGGTTTTTCTATCAAATTTTTCTTAGGGTATTGAAGTGTCTAGTTCGCAACAAGCTAACATACTAGCATTTCACACAAGACTAAACTCTTATGTGCTAACCCAAAACATGTAGCAATAAATTAGTTCTTTTGGGTTATGTTACATAGTAACACACTTGTCATATATTATTGTTTGTTCATATATCTAATTACCAATTACATTAAAAAAAAATACATGGATGTGGACCTTGTTTCAACTATGTAAACAAACATGATTATAAAGATAACTACCATGAGATTCAAAGTATTAATTATGCAAGTTCGTATCATGAAAATTCTATTCATAATAGTCAAATACAAACCACATATTACATAATAAATGTATTGATAAATCAATGTTTGAACTTAACTAACAACTATAACATAACATTAGAACTAATAGTAACTTATGTGATTTTTCTATTACCATATTAATCATTACATAGTACCAATGTTCAACAACATTACAAATCTTTACATAGGAGTATTTATACTTATTTTCCCTAACCAAGTTGTTACATTATTTGACACTTTGGTGACTAGCCAATGATCTCTAGTAGACTGAGAGTTGTGGCAGTTTACTTGTTTTTTTCCTAAGGACCCAAGCCTTAACAGGCTTATATTCTCATTCAGTGTTGGATCCTTGTTTCTAAATGTTCTCCTTCATATGGGTTGGTGTGAAACTCATGTATAAATAAAGTTTTTTATATCCTTGAAAATCACTCCTTAACCGTTTCTCGCTTCTTTTGCACTCCCCAAGTCTTTCACTGATATACCAAGTCCTTAACTCTTGGGTCCTCTATTTGTTATGCCTCTCCTTTGATTGGGTCTTCTTGTATCATGGTATTCTATGCTATTATCTTCCACACCATGGTCTTCATGTTCCATGTTGGTTCCATTCCATGGTCTTCCCATGTCATGTTGGTTTTATGCCAAAAACCAAAATATTTAGTCAAAATTATGGGTCCAACATATCTCAAGTGTAAGAGAGTTATACAACACCTCTTTTGAATCAATAACATAAGGTGATTTCATATAATTTTGTTCAAAAATTTTAACTTTAGTTTGAAAATGTTTTATAATTTAGAGAAGATATTGCACATCTTGGTCATTAAGGTTTAAAGTTTGAGAAGTTAGAAAAGGAGGTGTACGCATATTTTGAGTGGATAAAGGCATTGAAACTAGTAATTGGGCTGAAGTATTAATGTTTATCATGTAATATGTAACAATGGTAGGATTTGTTTTAGGGAAAAATGTTGTAGACACATATCTTGTGCCCCTATTATAAGTATGGAGTAGTGATGTACCCAAAGGGAGGGTTATTAGTATATGGGGATGGCCCATAGTTATAATAACATGATAAATAAATATACCTACTTATTCATCTATGTTTTTTTATTTTTTAGTTTCTAATATGATTCTTATGATCTCATCAATATCTTCAAGGTTTTGTCATATACGATATCAAAACATAATATGAGCTTATACTTTCTCTTGGTTTATTTTTGCATGTTCATTATCTTCATTAGATTCATCATTTTCATGATTAGAAACATCTTCTATGATAACCTCTACAATATGAAGTTCAGCTGCATAAGTAGCATATTCATTAGGCATAGGATTGGTTACTCCATTGGTTTGATCCATCTTAGGTGGACAATGAGGAAGCTCTAGGTGTTTGATAGAAACACTAGCTAATCTAGGGATATGCATAGGTTGCATACAAATGATAGAATAAATCTAAAAATACTGCAATGAAAAACTTTAAAAGGTTGAATACCCTAGGATAAGCTAGGGTTTGCATAAAAAGATGGGTTCACCAAATTTTTAACCCTAAATTAAGGTGGCTCAATATAATATATGGTTAAAATTATAGAAATGAATAAGCACAAGGGTGATAAACATATCTATAGAAGGCTAATCAATTTACAAACTCAGATAAACAATATTTTAAATTTAAATGATGAGTATGCTAAAAATAAAAAGTATAATTATTGATTGATATTATAATGAATTAGAAACAAGATTACTTAGCTGGTTTACTATGCACATGAAAATATGATATGGAATAGGTTGAAAGCAGACTATATCTAAATTCTATATCAACCATCAGTTTTTATAAATTTACATTTTGTGGTCTTAAATGCTTGCATCGAACATGGATAGTTGTATCAATGCTGGTATCTAAGTTAGATGCAGTGTCTAGTATAAAATATTGATTGTATTTGAGTGTGACCACCTGGAGCCTTCTAGGTTTTATATTACCTTTATTCTAGTGTGTTTAGATCTTATGTAAAGGTTATCTCTCTTTTTCAAATGATCAAACCCTAGATTCCTCACCCTTGGAGTGACTATGGAAAAATGGGTTAGTGGGCACACGGTGTTGATTTGCTCCGATGACCCCTCATGGGCATTGCCTACATAGCCAATACTCTAAATAGGGCCTCAGACTTATGAGTTCTCCTCTACTTGTTGGCTAATGTGTTCATAAGGATGCAAGTATGATAAGTAAGCACATATAATAACCTAGCTTATAAAATGGAAAATATGGCTCATGGGATTCTCCTTTAGTGCATAAAACATGTAGATGGAATGTCCCTATGATTTATATTTAAATATGAAAGAATAGGGAAGATTTACTCACTTGAATGTTTGATTGAATGATTTTTGTAAGTTGCCTTGTGAGTTATTAGGTATATGTTAGGTGAGGAATGAATGAGGATTGATCTTGTATATATACTAATCCATTTTGGAAACTTATTACATTAAATCACTTGGGTTGACCATAAGGATATGTTTCATTTCTAAATTTGATGACTTTAGGGCATTAGGCACTTAGTTTGGCACATGACACTAGCATCAACATAGGATTCCAGCTGGGACATAAGTGTCTAGGAAGATGGAAAATAAGTACAGGTCCAAAACTTGTAGAGGATGATAATAATCAAGTTTATAGCATTTTGTATGATGTAGAAGGCCTAGTCATCAAAATAACATATGATCATACTAAGAGATAAACAATAGGCACAAGAGATAGCATATGCGAGCCTTTTAATATTAGGAAGGTCTTAAAACTGAAGGGTAAAACCATGAGAAGTACTTACCAACTATACAATAATAACACACTATATAATTCATATTTAGTGTCACTCATCAAAATAATAATAAGTGTTGAATACCGTCGTATTATTAATGATTGGAATAAAAATATTGGCAGAGATGCTTTGGATTTCACTATTGTTGTCTTGTATGTCATGTTGCTAATCATAGTCTTAAATATGAACATTTATTAATGGTTTCATTTGATCCTTAATTGATTTTAGCTAGTTTAGAAAATGTAACTTTCACACCGACTTTGATTTGAAACTAAGATAAGAAGGCATCAACTAGGTTGACAAAGGTATGGTGTGGGAGCATAGCTTGTAGAATCCATAACTTTTGATTTGGGAACCCATTTGAGCCCTTTGTTTTTACAAACCAATGATATTGAAGATTTATATTCCACTGTAACTTGTGCTAGTTATATAGCCACCATTTAAACAAAGTTTTGGGGTTGAAATCAACCATGTAAAGGCAAAAAAGTGAATTTTAATTTATTTTTTTGGTATTTTTAATTTTTATAGATTTGATATTTTTGTAATTAGGTGTGAAATTGAGTTGCAAGTCACCCTCAGGATTTACCTTTAATACATGTAGAAAATAATGGACAATTATTAGGCCCATCTAACATTTACATATAAAAGTTACTAAAAATAACAACTATTAAAAATAGTAAGTGGTTAACTCTATGTAGGTTTTTTAAATTTTATTAGCCTTTTTTTGTTGTGCATGACAACTCTATATTTGAGTTTTCATTTATTTAAAGACTCTTATGTGGTGTTTTGAGGAATAATGAAGAATTATAATATAATTTTCTCTTCTGCTCAATAATTATCTATGTAATTATATGTTTTAGAATTATTGTGTGTCTTTTTTGGCTTCATTATTTGGTATTTGAGTAGGTTTAGCTCTGGGTAAAAAATTCTAGGTAATATTTTGTGTGAATTCTTATTGAGTTTCAAATTCTTTTTTTTTATGATAATTTTTTTTTAAGAATATGTTTAAGCAAGATGGTAAGAGGGTGAGGGGGTTATGCTAAGATAATTAAAAATATGCAATAACTTTACAAGGAAGTGGAAGAGCTCACCGAAATTATCACAAATCAGAGATAAAGACAAAGAGAATATGATACAAATGAATAAAGAGAGAAGGAAATTTAAATTTATTAAGAGGATAAAGAGCAAGAGGATCCAAAATCATTTAAGTAAAGGCTAGTTAGGGTGTTAGAAGGAAAAAATTGATTAAGGGTTGAATTTTTATAATGTGGGGGTAGTATAAAACTAGAAGAGTTGATAGATTGGTTGAATAACATGAATAATATTTTCAAATGGAATAATATGGAAAAGGAGAATAAATAAAATTTTACATGCATACAATTGAAGGGTCATGCAATGATATGGTAGGTAATTTACATAAAGAAAGGTAAAAGAGTGGTAAGGAGAATATCAAGCCCTAGATTAAGATGGAGAAGAAGTTAAGAGATAAATTCCTCCCTATAGATTATGCAAATACCTTCTACTAAATATATTAAAACCTAAGACAAAAGAAACATAATGTACAGGACTACATGTATGAATTTTAAAAATTATTCATTCGAGTGGAACATGATGAAACAAAGGAACATATGGTTGCAAGTTATGTAAATCATTTAAAATTTTCTATTTAATATGAATTAATCATGCATATAATTAGTAGTATGGAAGACGTCTATCAACTAGCTTTGAAAATAAAAGAGAAGCAAAGTAGGTAGGATTTTTGGAGATCACTTGGGTTGAAGAGAGGATAGTAAATTATATTAAGGGGATGAGGTGGATTTTATCCTACAAGAGGAGAATCATAATGTGTGCTAGAGAAACAAGAATACACCTAAAAAAAGGTTTCAAAATCAATAAAGAGGGAGAGGATTTCATAGAGGTAGAGGCTATGGTGGTGGTAGAGGATGGAATGCCCCATGAAAACCTTATATTTTTTAAGGATGTGGTGAATAACAGAATAAATCATTTGAGTGTCTATATTATCATGCACAATAAACAAGGCAAAAGTATTATCCATGAGTGAATTTGGTTGAGGTTGAGGCATAAGAACATAATCCAGAAGTTTCAATAGATGTAGGAGAGAATATTATGATGAGAAGAATAATGATTTCTCCAAGAAAAGAGTAGGTGTGGGATAAAGATTGTGGTGACTTGTGGTTGCATATAAATATTTTTCTAAGAAGATGCACTTTGGGAGGAAATGTATATAAAGTTGTTATTGATGGTGTAATTTTTGAAAACATGGTTTTTAGAGAAATGGTAGAGAAACTAGGTCTGTAATGGGAAAAACATCCTTATCCTTACTGAATTTCATAGTTTAAAAATGAAAATAAAGTTATTTTTGATAAGAGGTGTTTAATCAAGTTTTCCATGTGAAAGAATTATAAGGATGAAATATGTTGTGTTGTTATCTTAATGGATGCATGGCATGTTTTTTTGGGAAGACAATGGAAATATGACAAAAAAATAATCCATGATGGAGAGAAAAACACATATTATTTTTGTACGGATGGTTCAAAAATAGTTACATTACCTTTTAAGGAAGAAAGGTAGGTATAAAACATGTTGTCCATAAAATAATTTATCAAGAGAATTAAGATGACTAGATTTTTCTATGCATTGATAACAAATAAAGAAGCTAAAGTTTTTCAAATACTAACAGAGGCTACAAAAGTGTTGGAAGAGTATGTTGAGGTTACACTTGATGATTTTTTAGATGGTTTACCACCAAAGAGAGATATTCAACATCATATTGATTTAATTCTATGATCAGCTCTACCTAATCAAGTAGATTATAAGATGAGCCCAAGAGAACATTTAAAATGTATAGGTAGGTGATTGAATTGGTGAGAAATGGTGTAGTGAGAGAGAACATGAGTATATGTACAACCTCTACACTACTAACTCCAAAAAAGGATGGCACAAGGAGGATGTGTATATATTATAGAGCAATACACAAGATCATCATCATATATATATTTAATATACCCCACCTGACATTATGGATGTGTTTATATGAGATATATAATTTAGTGATATTGATATATGGAGTGGATACTGTCAAATTTAATTTGAGAAAGAGATGAATGGAAGATTATGTTCAAGGTTGGGGATGGCTAGTCTGAGTGGTTGGTGATGTCATTTAACAAACATTATGCTACAAGATTATATTGGTAATTTTTTTATAATGTATTTTTAGAGATTTTGGTATTCATTAAGATGAAAGAAGAGAAATTAAAGCATTTGAGAATGGTATTATAAGTATTAAGAAAGGAAAAAATATATGCAAATTTAAAGAAGTTTAAGTTTATGTAGAAAAAGTTGGTATTTTTAGGATTTTTTATTTTTAAAAAATGGTGTAATAATGGATGAAGAAAAGATAAAGGCAATTTTGAGTGGCCTACTCCAACAATAATATAATAGGTAATAAGTTTACATGGTTTATCAACCTTTTACATGAAATTATTAAAGAGTTTTAATAGTATTGTTGCACCAATAACATATTATGTAAGAGGAAAATGTTTTTTTTGGACAATGGAAATAATAGAAAGTTTCCAATTATTGAATAAGAAGGTGACAAAGGCCCTTATTTTAGCATTATCAAATTTTAATAAGGTGTTTGAGGTGGATTGTGATGCTTCACATGTGGATATTGGTGTAGTAATGAGTTAGAAGGGAGGCCAATAGTTTACTATAATGATAAGTTGAATGAGGTAAGGAAGAAATATTATAAATATGATGTTGAATTTAATGCAATTGAAGGCATTAATTGGTACCTAAGAAGTTTATTCTATTTATAGACCATGAGACCTTAATATATGTGAACACTCAAAACAAATTATCTATTAGACATGTAAAGTGGGTATATTTATTATAGGGTATACTTTTATTTCAAAGAATAAATCAAGAAAATAGAATTAGGTAGCAGATGCTTCAAGCAGGCGTTTGGCAATAATAACTACTATGGTGAGTGAATTACTTGGATTTGAGACTATCAAAGACTTATATGATTATGATCCAAAATTTTAAAAGATATGTGAACAATGCAGGAATCTAATAATGCGTGAAACATGTATTGTTCATGATGATTATCTTATGAATGATGGTTATCTCTTTAAGGGAAAATAAACTATGTATTCCAATTGGGTCATGAGAGATAATATTGTGAGAGAACTTCATAATGGTGGTTTGGGTGGACACTAGTAAAAGTAAGACAATAAATTAGGTTAAGAATTATTATTTTAAGCTAAAAATGAAGCGAGATGTGGCAAGGTATGTGTCAAGATGCAAAAAATTTCAATTGGCTAAAGGCCATGGATAAAACATAAGGTTGTATATGCCGTTGTCAGTGCTAAAAGGACCATAGGTAGATTTAGTATAGATTTTATAGTGGGGTTGAAAAACACATAGTGAGATAATGATTCAATTTTTTTGGTTATAGATAGGTTATCTAAGATGGTTCATTTAATTACATGCAATAAAACCAATGATGTCAATAAAGTAGCAAATATGTTTTTCAAAGATTTTGTTAGATTGCATGGTGTTCTAAAAACCATTAATTCAAACAGGGATACAAAATTTCTAAGTCATTTTTATAGAATGTTATGAAATAAGTTGGGAGCTAAAATGCAATTGAGTAGTGCATACCACCCTAAAAAATATGGACAAATAGGAGCTTTGGAAATTTGGTGGGATGTATTATTGGAGAGAATCCCAAGCTATGGGACTTGGCATTACCACAGGCTAAGTTCACATATAATATTTTAGTGAATGTGTCAACGTTAAAATCACCATTCCAAGTTATTTATGACATAAATCCTAAATATGTTTTATATTGGGTGTAGTTACTAAATGCAAAGTGGGTTATTAATAATGTAGAGCCATTTGTAGAGCACATACAATAATTGTAAGATGAAGTATGGATAAAGCTACAAGACATCAATGTCAAGTATAAAATAATAATGAATGTAACAAGAAGGATGAAGGCATTTAAATAAATATATTTAGTGATGGTGTACCTAATAAAGGAAAAAAAAATCCAATGACAACAAGCTGAAGTATAAGAAAATTGGTATGTGCAAGATTATAAAGAAAATAAATGACAATGCATATGAGGTAAATTTGCCATAAATTTTTGATATTTCTCTAGTGTTTAATGTTTCTAATTTATATGTATTTCATGGAGAGGAAAATGGAAGGGAAGAAAAAGAATAACTGGATTGGTAACAATAGGTGTGAAGGCAAAAGAAATAAAACATATCATAGGTTTGGGACAAGAAGGCAATGAGCACTAGGCAAGGAATCTACAAAAACTATTTGGTGCAATGGGAAGGATTACAATAGGAAGAAAACACTTGGATATTATAATAGTGGGAATTGAAGAAGATTGACAAAGATAAATGGTATAATTTTAATCAGAACAACTTGCAAGACTTGAGTTCTTTTCAACTAGAGGACAATGATGTAGGAACATATCTTGTAAAGGCCATAAATTTTGATCCAAAAACACATTTGAGACCTTTTAAAAAAAACTAATATTTATAAGATCTCTACACTATCATAATCTACACCACCTGCTTAGCAACCATTTTGCCAAATTTTCAACGCTGAAATCAACCATCTAAAGGCCAAAATTTACATATAACTTATTTTTTTGGTATATTTAGAATTTTATAGATTTGATATATTTATAACCAAACATGAACATAAATTTATATTCACCCTTGGTATTTATTTAGACATGTAGAGAATAATGAAAAATTATTAGGCCCATTTGAGTTTTGCATGCAAAAATTACTAAAAATAGTTATTGCTAAAAATAACAAGTTTGTTAACTCTAGGTAGCTTTTTGCTTTTATTAGATTTCTTAGTTATACAAGACACCTCTATATTCAAGTTTTTATTGATTTAAAAATTCTTATGTATTATTTTGAGGAATAATGATAAATTAGAATATAATTTTCTCTTCTTCTAAAAATTACCTGTGTGATTGTGTGATTTGGAATTGCTATGTGTTTTTTGGGTTTCATCAAGGTATGTACTAATCCACGTGGTAAATCATAAAAATAATAAAGATCATAATCCTTTAAACTTATTATAAATATCTTTGTCAACAGTTTTTTAATATGACTAAAATCTAAGAAAGAATCATAAAAGACTCTAATGTGATGTGTAACATCTCCTTTTTCATTATACATTTCAAACATTGGAGATACAAAACTTGTTGGAAAGGGATATACATATGCAATTCACATTATAAAGGTTTAAAATAATATCATTGGATGTAATCTTACTATCTGGTTTATGGGACCTTTGAGTGAGAATTTTAATTTGATTTGATGTCATGAAGGGTGTGCATTATGGTAGTCATTTTATGAGTTAGGAAGTAGTAGGTGGAAATGTAACATAAGTTGGAATAGAATAATTTTGAAAAAAATGGATCGTCAATATGTGGATAAGATAGAGTAATGTTGTAAGCATGAGATTGTTGATAAATCAAAGGATTGTTAACACCATAAGCATGGTGAGAACAAATAGTATAAGCATGATGAGAATGAGTAATAGAAGCATTTTGAGAAGGAATAAAAATATAAACAACATTAGAAATAGAATCTTGAGCATCAATGGAAATATAATAAATTGGGGAAATGATTACATTAGAAGGCATACTTTTTTTTTAAATTATGACATTTATGAATCCATGAATTTCATTAGGGTTTGTAGAGATATTTTCTAAATCGAGTTATAGAAGAGCATCCTTGGGTTTAAGTGGCTATCTAACATTAAAAAAATAATTTTGTTTGATTCAATAAATGGTGGGATTATCGTGGAATTTTATTCTAAACTCTGAATAAGATCACAATGCTATGGAGTGGCGTATTGTTTATTTTCACCTTTTCATGCATCACCTAGCCTTGACTTTGAGTTTAGTATTAGCATTGTGAGGAATGTTTAACAAACTACCTTACTCAGTTATAAAGTCCATCTAATCCTAGTAACTATCATATTAAGAAGGTTGACATGGTGAAATGGTCTTAAGGCAATACTTCCTTTGTATTTCCTCATCATGAGCTATTTTATCCAAGTCAAGGTTGGAGTAACCAAGACCACCTCAAGAACATCTGAGCATATTTTTGAGGTGAGTTTTTCATGAAGATCGTATAAAAATACAAAACTCTAGTGATCAAAGTTTTATGTGCCATAATGTAAGCAGTTTTTCACAAAGAATAAATCATGGAAAAATACAAGTGGGAAGAGTGGGAGATGTTTCAAAATGTGAGTGGCATCTATAGACACCCTATTTCTGCGACCTTAGTGTCATCACTTATATACTATCATTAACATTCATCGCTCATCATTTATCCTAACTAATTTATTCATCATCAAAAATCTGAATCAATATCACCATAATTACGACATGACCCCTATCCTATTAATCAAATAATTTTGTAGAGTCCCACCAACATTAGACTTCAATTAATTAACTAGTTAATAAATATTAGTCAATTAATTAGTCCTTAATTAAATCCATACACACATAATTTATAAAAACAAATTAAAAAATAGTTAAATAAATTAGTTAACTATAATCATATAAAATACAAAAATTGGTAACTTGAGCATGGCCAATGACACCCAATCCTTAGGTACCTCTTGCTTGCTCTCATAACCCTCTCAGGCTTGTTTTCACTAATTCTTAGTCATCCATGGCCTTCTAGACTTAATCATAGCTGAGCTAGGACCCTCTCTTCATGACTAATCCATCTTCCTAGGCCCCGTCAGCTTAGGAAAATAGTGCCCAACTTGAACACTAGTATCAGACCCTAGGGTGTCCAGCTTTTGATGCTATTATCCAAGTGCATCTTAGGCCACAATGGTCATTTCCTTTTGGATCCTTATCTTCAATCATGTTGGCCTAACGCAAATTCATTTAACCCATGACCAATAGATCCATATATATGCCCATTCAAAGATCATTTGGAAAGGGTTGGCAAATATCACTTGAGAAAGCAAGAATATAAGCAAGACCACTCAAGTAATCTTCCCTATTCTCTGCATATAGCCAGTGTATACATTTTCAAGCCAATTCAAGATCTTACACCAGTCCCTAGTCATCTCAAGGATACTCAATTTTATCATTTCCTACATTTCATTCACTATTGCACCAAACACTCTTAAAGGGAGAACTACATATGGCTTGATCCCTCCTCGAAGTATTGGTATGTAGGTAGCATGCCCACACACAGGGTATGAAGCACGTCCAGTGCATCTTACATACACTAACCCCTTTTCCCTATTTTCCAAAGTTTTATTCAATTGCATAAAAGATACAAGCACATAAATAATCAACTCTATAGGGATCTTTGTTGATAGCGAGGCTCTAAAATTTGGTACATAGGCTCACACTGACTAGGCAAACAAAACCCAAAAAGCTTAAATCTTTAGGATAATAATGCCAGAGGACTTTAGCATCGGAGCCCAAGGTGTCCAATTCGAGCGCTCCTATCCAATCAAGAAATGAAGTTTAGGATTCTATTTGTGATAGTTTCCTAGGTCTACACATAAATTTATAAACCCTGTCTCAGTCAGATTAGCACAAAATAAGATAAGTTTAATTTTCTCTCTCTCACTACTATTTTTAGAAAAGTTCTAATTACAAATAAATTCCACAAATCAATAGCTTTAATTTGGAATATTATTTACTAATTTTCTCCTACTCATACCCTTTTATTATTTAGGAATTAAACACTAATTCTCCTAAAAATAATAAAACATTTGGTGAACCTGACTTACTTCAAATTATGGATAAACACCCTAGAAGCCCTAGGGTAAAATTCCTACTGATTTTTCCAATAAATTTCTAAATTTTCACTTGAATAATTAAATTAGAAATTCATTTCAAATTTTAAAATTTATTATTAAATTTTAAAATAATTTCTTTTTCAACCCCTAGTTGCATCAACTAGGTCCCAGTAATTTTCCAGCATTATTCCCAATAATTTCTTGATTTTTTTTACTTGCATATATAATTCAAAAATTTGATTCAAATTTTTAAATTCAATAGTAATTTCAAAAATAATTCTATTTCAAACCCTAGTTGCATCAACTAGGTCTCAGTATTTTTCTAGTAATTTTCCAATCATTTTTTGAATTTTTACTAGCATATTTAAATCAAAAAATCCATTCAAAATTCAATAGTAATTTCACAAAAAAATATTTTTCTCAAAACCCTAGTTACACATACTAGGTCCTATTCAATAAAAAAATTCCACTAATTTTTTGAATGTTTAGTTGATATTAAAATTATAATTTCATTTCAAATTTCAAAAATTCATAGTCTTTTGCAAAAATATTATTGTAAAAACCCTAATTGACCATACTAGGTCCCATTGCTTCTTGAGGTATCACTTTACATGTTTGTGAGCTTCGTATCCTTTTTATGCACATTCCAGTTCCTTGTTTAGATTATATCCATTTAATCTTTTCTATTATTATCCAATTTGTTTTCCTTATGCCACCTAAGTTTCTTGCATCTCTTCCTTTGAGATGAAGTGCAAGTCTTAGTGGAAATCCTCCTAAATTCACCTAAATTATTTCAAATCGACCATATAATATGGATAAACAACCAGTTTAGACTCTAGTTATAGATTCTACACATCCAAATTACACTAATTTTAATTATAATGATTCAAATAATGAGCAACATGAGCATACCAATGATGATGTACACACTGATGCTCATGTTCCACCACACTGGACTATTGATCCACTTCCATGCATTATTGATAATGAAGTTATACTCAATAAAGATTTGATCCTCTAAAGTTTTCAAGAAAGACTATGGGACTAGCCTCGAGATCATACTCTTATCTTATAATCTATCATGGAAGTTAAAAAGGCTAAGCAAGTTAAATATCTTTAAACCATAGAGAAACCAGTTAAAAATGACACTATGGGGGTAACTATGTCTCAAAAACCCCCTATAGCAGCCCAACCTACCTCTATGCCACCAGTTATAGCTAGCACATCCCTATCTCCTAATGTGGCAGCCCTTGTGCAAGAGATGAGATCTCTTCAATCCAAGGTGCTACATCTTGAGCAAGGTGCCACTAGACCCATGCAAGATTTGGATCCTTTTGCTCTTCTACATACACCATTAGCACATCACATTGCCTCTACACCTTTGCCATAAGGTTTTGTTCAACCCAAGCTTACTCTATATGATGGCAAGGGTGATCTAGAGACATATTTGAGAGCTTTTAACATAACATGCTTGGATTATGTACCAATTGACTGGCTACTTACCAAGTTATTTTCATAGAATCTAACGGATTATGCTTTACAATGGTTCTATAGTCTACCAAATCAGTCAATCAATGCATTCAATCTTTTAGTTGGCATGTTCCTAGCACACTTCAGTATCAGCATTGGTGATAATATTTCATATGCTCAAATAGCTCAGGAAAAATAACAACCAAATGAGCATCTCACAAATTATGTTCTTCGATATAAGACCATCTTGGCTAAGATGACTAGCCCCATGGCAGATCAGGGGTTATAGGACATCTTCAAACAAAGTCTTCTACCAGCACTACATGAATCAATTATGTTTAAAAGATTCTCTTCATTCACTGAATTGTGTCACACATTAAAGGAAAGAGAAGTCAAACTAATTTCAATGGGAAAAATAAAGTACACTAATACATCAGACACAACTAATAATAGTAACAACAAAGTCCCATTAAAGGTCAAGTTCAACGAATAGTTTTATCAACACCCCCTCGATGTACTTTTACAAATCTCCTAGTTCCTCTAGCTCAGGTTTTACAATAGCTTTTGGATTGTAATATCATATCTCTCCCTCCTATTTGGGAAGTTGATCCAACAAAGCCTCTTCTAAAGGGATATGATCAGCATGCATTTTATGACTACCATAGGGCACCCAACCATATGACAAACAGATGCAATAGTTTAAAGCACAAGATACATGACCTAAGAGATTCAAACATTATTGATCTTGACACTTTAGTTGAGCCTCCATAAACAAAGCAAACATAAGATAAAGCATTGAAAATCTTCTCAAATCCATTTCCACAACATGCAAAACAAGATACAGGGGACACATCAAGGGTTTACCATGCATATCATGCACATCCACCACCATATACATACATGGCACCTTCAGTTGAGTTATGTCCTTTGAATAACTGATTAGTGTATACAATTCTAGAGTTCTAGCTAGACCTTTTATCTCCTTCTCAGAGCAAGAGATCATTGAGGATGATTCAGATTATCATGCACTCTTTATTAGAGCTCACATTCATAATCAACCTATTCATAGTGTGCTTATTGATAATGTTTCCAGTCTCAACATGTGCACCATGACACTACTACAACACTTGGGTTATTCAGAGTAGGATATAACTCGGACAGACACAATTATTAGTGGTTTCAGTGGGAATTTACAAAGTTCATTGGGTGAGATAGTACTTCCTTTACAGGTTGGTCCTATACATGTGGCCACACCATTCACTATAGTTCCCAATGTAGGAGTTTTTGATATGTTACTTGGTCAACCATGGATTCAAAAACTTTGAGTAGTACCTTCTACAGTTCACATATACATAAAATCCATTCATGATAATCAAGTTATTATAGTCAACATAGTTCCATATGACTTACCACTCCCCACTTCAGAGCCATTATCTACTTTACAGTCACCAGATGCAATTTTGACACAAATTTTAGTCTTGCCACTAGTTTCAATTTCTCATCCAATTTCAGTTCCTCTCCCAATTCTGATTTAGACATAATTGAGGCATCCACTGCCAGTACAGAGGGTTCATACACCTACATAGCTTTAAGATTCTAGACAGCTTCTAACTACAGTATTCACACCATGGTAGTCTCATTGATATCTCATGCATCTACACGTAGAGCACATGTTTAGAGAGATTATCCTACTTCCAAATGGGTCCCTAAGAGCCCTACAATTGCATCCACTTCTTAGAGTTATAGAGAGACCCCACAGTTAATTTTTACTTTAGAGATTTCAGAGCATCTATAACATATACAACTTTTAGAGCCACAACCTCAATATTTTCATCATGCTTCATGATCATGCATGATTCCACTCTTTGATACAGGACATCATGATAGGGAGTCTCACACGAGACTCATTGGTTAGTACCATTTCACCTCAACAATGCCTATACATAGTTTATTATGCTTGAATGTACATAGCTCAAAATGACAAAATAAAAAATATATAACATTTCAAAAACCCAAAAACATTCAAATATGTCAAAATAACAAAAACATTTCAATTGTATGCATCATCCATGCTTTACACTGCTATTACTATGTTAGGACTTACATTTGTTGTTTCATGTTATTGTATGTCAATTTATATACATTACCATGCTTCACTTGATCTTCTTTGAGTGTTTGTAATGACATCTAGCTACTTAATTGCTTCACTCTACCCATTGAGGGGGCATCCTACTTATACATTTGAGACACACATCAATATACATACCCACTAGGGGAATTTTCAACATGACTACACCATCTAGGTTATGTCATTCCTACACTACACACTTTAGTTATCATGTTGACGTATATTACATACTAGATTGCACAAATTACTTGATCGACATTTCACTAGTATCTAGCACTTGTGTATTTATTAACATATACCTAATATTGTACTACTCAAGTCTTACATGTATTCATCTCTTACTTTGATTAGTTAGATATGATTGTACTTCCATCCTTTACATGCTTTATTTTCTTGCTTAGCATAACTTGATGTGCTTGCATTTACAGTTCTTTCTTGTCTCTTGTATGTGTCTTAGGACATTTGCCAATGTCCTTTGATTGTACTATTCTATGTGATTGTGGCCCTTGTGCCAACTTTGCTTGCTCCACTTGTATGTGTATGTGGCATTTGAACATGCCTTATATACTTGATTTTTAGTCTGAGTGACATGTACCCATGTCCCTTGTTTGCTTGACCCAATGTACACTCTTGTATGCTTCTTGCTTCTTGCCTTGTGTGCTTGTTGCTTGTTTGCTTCTCAATTATTGCAATGCCATGATCCACATCATGCATTTTTCTTGTTTTCTTAGATGCCATGATCCTGGACATCATGCTCCATCCCTCCTTGACCAAACTAACAACTAAAATTTACATCTTTAAATTCCATTTCAGTACATTATACATGCTATTACATTGTTATATATGTATAGGCATACCCCTATTGATCTAACATTCTCTTAATTCAAATCGTGTTATATCTTGAGATATCTTTTTGATTATCATTGATATATCATGTATATTTTAGTATAGCACACTTCTATGGCTTCTTCTTCTTAGGGAAATTATTGCAGGGTACCTATTCCTACCCTCAGAAGAGGGGACAACAAATAGGGGTTTTTGCTACAAAGATCAGAGCTCCTATCAGTCAAAAAATCTAGTTTCAGAACAACCAGAATAGTAACCAGTCACTAAACCACTTAGAATAGACCAGGCTAACAGTCAAGATTCCAAAATAGTGATTAGTTTCAGCTCAAGACAATAGTGCCAAGGCTAGAATACAACATCGGTGGTGCTACTATCCATTTCTAATGCTCCTATACAAATAGCATGAAAACCATATTTTCTAGAAACAGATAGAAAGGTAAGATCAATTATAGTTTTATCATCTACAGTTCAAACCAAAATCAATAGTTTTGGTACATATTTTTTCTCAGAGAATATGACATGATGTTTCTCACTTCCAGTTTTAGATACGCTAGTTGGTATAACTTCTAGATCAGAATCCATGTTTTAGACACTAGTGATTGGGGGTAGATTACACAACATTTTTTTTTTCTTTTCTTTTTGAGTTCAGCATTACCCAAGCATTATCAATAGTTGCATGCCTTATTCCAACTGTAGGTGGTTGGCATCATTTTGCAGTGGCTTTCATACAAGCCTAACCTCCACATTCCTGAGTTCTCGAGTGGCTTCCACATAAGCCAAAGTTTTAGTTTTGGATTGGCTTTCATATAAGCCTAATCTCCATCTTTTCTGAGTTGGCCAACATTGGCCTAGATTCTAGTACACATTTGGCTATCCATGCCACATTATCAGATTTCTAGAGCATTCATGGGCTTCAGGAGCTATCTCATATGACATACTTCTTCATACTGGTATTAGTTTATAGCTTCACTTAGTAGGCAATGATGGAGCCAAAGGGTTAGCCTTTATATTCTTAAGCCACCTATTCAAAGGGATTAGACACACATTCTAAACATTGATCAACACACGTAGGATCATCTAACTTCACTTAGTGGGCAATGATGGAGCCAAAGGTCCAGCATTTGTATTCTTGAGCCACCTATTCAGAGGGATTGGACACACAATCTAAACATTGATTAACACATGTATGATCATCTAGCTTCACTTAGTAGGTGATGATGGAGCCAAAGGGCTAGCCTTTGCATTCTTGAGTCACTTTATGGGGAATTGAGCACTTAGCTTCATTTGTTATATAACTTTTGGTACAACATCATTCAACATATACCTAACACATTCAACCTTACTCAGCATCACAACAGATTCACACTTAAACAACGTGCTCTCTATGCACTATCCAACATTACTCAACATCACATCAGCTTCATGGGTTTCAACCTTGCAGATAAGTTTAGGTATGCTTTCTATTTTCCTTTATCCTAGTATTTCACTTTTCTACATCACTAGAATAAAAGGGGGGTAAATGTAGTCATATAAAATGCAAAAATTGGTAACTTGAGCATGGCTAATGACACCCAATCCTTAGGTCCTTCTTGATTGATCTAATAACCCTCTCAGGCTTATTTTCACTGATTTCCAATCATCTGTGGCCTTTCAGACTCGATCCTAGTTGAGCCAGGATCCTCTCTTCATGACTAATCTATCCCCCTAAGCCCCATCAACTCAAGACAATAGAACCCAACTTGGACACTAGCACTAGATCCTAGGGTATCCAACTTTCGATGCTATTGTCTAAGTGCATCTTAGGCCCCAAGGTCATTTCCTTCTAGATATTTATCTTTAATCATGTTGGCCTAATGCAAATTCATTTAACACATGACCAATAGATCCATATATAATCCCGTTCAAAGATCATTTGGAAAGAGTTGGCAAATATCACTTGAGCAAGCAAGAATACAAGCAAGACCACTCAAGCAATCTCCCTTATTCTCTACATACAACCAACATATACACTTTCAAGACAATTCAAGATCTTACACCAATCCCTAGTCATCTCAAGCATACTCAATCTTAGCATTTCCTACATTTCATTCACTATTGCACCAATCACTCTTAAAGGGAAAACTATATATGGCTTGATCCCTCCTTAGAGTATTGGTATGTAGGAAACGTACCCACACACGGGGTGTGAAGCATGTATAATGCATCTTATATACACTAACCCATTTTCCCTGTTTTCTAAAGTGCCATACAATTGTATAGAGATACAAGTACACAAAGAATCAACTCTACAAAGAGCTTTGTTGATTGTGAGGCTCTAAAATTTGGTACATAGGCTCACACTGACCAGGCAAACAAAACCCAAAAAGATTAAATCTTTAAGACAACAATGCCAAAGAATGACTATAGCATCGGAGCCAAGGGTGTCTAGTTCCAATGCTCCTATCCAATCAAGAAATGAAGTCCAGGATTCTGTTTGTGATAGTATCTTAGGCTTGCACACAAATTTTTAGACCCTGTCTCAATTGGATCAACACAGAATAAGATAAGTTTAATTTTTTCTCTCTCATTACTATTTTTAGAAAATATTTAATTACAAATAAATTTCACAAATTAGTAGCTTTAATTTGGAATACTATTTACTAATTTTTTCCTACTCAGACCCTTTTATTATTTACGAATTAAACGGTAATTTCCCCCAAAATAATAAAACACTAACCACCTCATTCAATCCATTCAAACCATTAGCAAACTCATCCAAACCATTAACAAACCCATTTAATTCATTATATCTCTCATTGAGACATTCAAACCACTCATTAACTAATTAACTAATTCATTAAACCCATTCATTACTCCTTCAACTTCTTCATTGAATGCATTTGACCCATAGACCAAATCACATCCATCCAAAATCGAATATTACTTAAAAATTTGGATTTATCCTATCCATTCATTTTCCACCTAAGAAATATATAAATTAACCTTCCCTCTTCCACTCAAATGATCACAAGATCATGAGAATATGCACTTTTGAAATTCAAAAATCCATAGAATATTGTCATCAAGTAATCAAACAATTGAAGGTATACGCTGCTATAATTTTTGCATAGAAGTCTTGTGAGCGCCATAATCTAAAAAGCATGACTAAATATACATCAATGAAGGAGAGTCTTCATTCAATAAGTGAAGGTAAAGTTCTTGTTTTCTTTTTCATTGCTTAATCAGAGGTTTATGTGAAAATTGGAGCAGGAACTCATATTTGTTCTTGGTTTCTAGTTAAGTTGTGAATTTCAACATTTACAACATTAATCATATTAGTTTGGATGCCAATAACCTATTATAACTCACAAATTTAAAAAATAATATGTTTTTTAAAGCAAACCTATTGGCATGAGGAGGCATTTTTGTGCATTGGCAAAGGTTGGGATTCAATAGACCATCCCAGGAAAAATTGAAACTATAGTTCTTGCAGTATGGACCATATGAGGATGGAGTAGGAATCATCATTTTTTGAATAGGTAGCTCAAGATGTGAGTTTTGGGAAGAAAACATAAAAAATGTATTATTGGAGGCCAAAAACTATTTGTAGGTGTAAAAATGTTAGATGGATAGAAAACCAACATGAATTACCTTTTGGAAATGGGAAAAGAATTTGGTTTTAGCAGAACAACTAAAATGTTTGCATACATAGGTTGATAAAAAGCAAAAACATGGGATGTCTAGGCACACAAAAGGTTGGAGTAATTGGAGGACTTCTATGATTATCTACAAATGTATTTAGAGTGGGTTTTGGTCCTCCATCATGGACATAATAACTTTTATTGTAACTTTGATCCTATAATGTGAAATCAAGTTGTGAAAAACAACTTAACTCTTTCACAAAATGCATGAAATAAACTTAGTGTTGTCAAGATCAAAGGAAGGGGTTGCATATACCATTTTAGGACTGGAATGAAGTTTTTTTGCCTTGAATATCATGTTGTAGGAGAATATAAATTGAACAAAGAGTTTTGTATGATTTGAGACTCTATGTATGCCTTTGGAAATGCCTACAAAATCCACCTAGATAAAAACAAAATAAGTCCTTGCTTTAGTTGGGTTTTATATGACACTACACGTCTTCTAGAATACATCATGAGATTCATTTTGAGTACTCATACATATATCCCTCTTTCATCTCAAGTCAATTTAAAGATTTAAGAAATTTTTATGTTTCCTATTTGAATTTTTTCATTAAACGACACATTTTTTGAAGTTCATGCAAGTGACCACCAAAGGAGTTAGAATACCATAGTGGGGTAGAAAAATAGTTGGGAACCACTAGTTTGGGCTACTAGGACATGGTTTCCATTCACTTGGTATGTGGCTTAGATTGAAACATTGAACCATAGCTTGAACACTAACCTTAGCTTGAGCATCTTAATCAAAATCTTCTTCATCATTTCCATTTATGTCCATGTTTTGAGATTCATTTGCATTCCCAACATTTTCAACATTGGTATATAAATAAGACACATAAAATTTTTACAAAGGCACATCATTCATATTTTTTACTTAAACAACCTTAGTTTTCACACCTTCATACACATTATCAAATTCCATTTTCTTTTTCAAGTTTGACGTAGGATTAATCAAAATAATTTCAATGAGATCTATGGGTTCTTGATTAAGTCTGATACTTTTTGTAGTTGGAATCACAAATCTAATCAATGTAGGTGGCATAAATGGCCATTAAACATGAAAGACACACACCATATAAGCACACCAAGGTTTGAAGAAATTTATATACTTAACCTAGGGCTTAGGATCAAGCAAACCAAGCAAAGTGAAACTAGAGATTTTATATCTAGAAGCATATAATGAAAATAAGCTTAGGAAAACTTGAAGAAATTGAGATCTAACACATTATAAAATAAGATCTAACTGTAGGGGATGTGAATCAATTTAGGTTTTATCAAAATATGAAAATAATGACCATGCAAGACAATATCGGTTCACCAAAATATAATATGGATAAATTGATTACAAATAAATACAACACAAATAACCCAATTAATTTTAATTATCACATGTGCAATACAATAATGATGTATAATTAATGTTTCCAAATAAACCATTAGGGCCAACATCTAGAGTTTTGGTACTTAAATAAATCACGATCTGGTGACAGAGATTTAAATCTGAATCTAGAAATGCATGCTCAACATTGATAATAACCTCACCTAAAAATTAGAAATTGATTAGAGACATGCATATAGAGCACTGAGAGCACTTGAGACAGGTAAAAAGTGGTAAGAACGCTTAATATAATTGATAGGTAGGCTCCAAATCAAATTTATGATTAGTTTCACAAGGGCTTGATCTCATATTTCCTTGAATTGATGTGTGCTATGATACATGTATACTTGAAAAAGAGACTTTCTTTCTTTGCCCTAAATAACCCCAATGCACTTGCGATATCTAAAGACTATAAGGAAAAAAAGTGACTTTAGGCCCTACATTAAACCAAGTGAATAAAAAATTATTGTGGTATTTGTGAGGTCCATAAATGGTGAGAACTACAATATAATAATGTCAAAAAATAATAAATTACATAAATTAAAATACCTTTAGAACTAGATAAAACCTTAATTTGTGTGTTAAAAGTGTTCTACATGAAATATTAGTTTTGAATAATGATAAAGCTCTTATGATTGCTTTATTTCTTTTGAATACCTATGAATACTCAATAAATTTTTTGTAGGTGATAAGCATACATTGTGTGTACTATTGACATTGTGGATTGCACCCTTGATAGAAGGCTGAGCTTCTGTCTTCCACGCAGCATAATGGAGACTCCTCTCTTGCATGTGGGTCTGGCAAAACTGAGGGGAGAATCTCTAGATAAGGGCTAGCTCCCTTTGATGCATCTCTAAGTTATTCCAGTAATATTATTAATATATATAGTGGGGGGGTTGAAAAGAGAGAAGGATTACTGAAAACAGAACCTAGATTAATACGGTGATGCACCAAAAAAGTTTGATCTACTCATTTACTCACACTTTATATCATAAGAGGACATACATACACTTTATCTACTGGAAAGACTAGACTGTAGTGAGCTCAACAAGGAGGCTTAATGAAGACACACAGAAAATGAACTTATCACAGGCGCTGTAGGAAAACACACTGTTTGGTAACCCTCTTCTGCCTCTGCGCTCCAGATACAACACTTCTTGTTACCTGCAGGAGTGGTGCTTTGTCTATACCAAGTATGTTGGTATCAAACTTGTGAAAGCATTATGGAAAATGACTGAACACAAGGTTAATACTCAGGCACACTCAGAGTTATATCCAGCCAAATAGAGGTAAAAAATGTATTCTATTGATTCAAGGTGAAAAATTGGCAGGGCTTCGCCTTACAAAATGAGAGATGCCTTCTCAAAATGAGAGATTACAATATATATAGAGCAAGAGGAAACAATGGCGCCCCTCTTTTACAAGTGGCCCATGTTGCATTGAAAACATTGGGAAGAGGAGGTCGCTGAAAGAACATGCTGTGTCAGTTGCCAGTCTTGACTTTGGCGTTCAAACATTATTGTGAAAGCATGGGATGCACCCCTTTGTCTGCAAATAAGACCGCTTCTTAAAGACATTCACGCGGTTGTCTGCTCATCAATGCAAAGTGAGGAAAAATAGGTCGCGCCTTCACTGTTCACACTCCTTGATGACCACTTGGCAGAGACTATTTCAACCACTAGAATAACTCCTAGTGCTGACACCTTCTTTTGCCGCCTAGACTGTTTTCTCTATTTCTGTGCTTGGCTTTTGTCCTTTCCCAGCTTTTGTCTTTTCCTGGCTCTCTTGGCCCTCGGGGCTATCTTCTGTCAATCCTTGGCTCTTCAAGCTCCTTTCTCTGTGGTCTCTTCCTTTTGGCCTTAAGCCCTTTGAATTCCTTCAGATTCGCACCCAATCATTTAAAGATCAACGGTTACTTGACTGCCTCCAAGTTGACATTTATGAGCCCATCATGATTTGAAAGCTCACAGTTATTCCATCGTCGTGAATTTGACGTCTGCGAGCCCGTCACCCCTTTGTAATTCCTTTGGCTTCACTTTCCTTTGGCTTTCTTTCCTTCGAAATTTTTTTCAAAGGATATCTCCCCTTTCTTTTTCTTTGTTCGGGCCTCTATCGTTGAACCCTCCCGAAGGGAAGGTGTCCCTTCGGGGCCTGGAGAGAAGTCCCCCTTTTGGCAGTCGAGAGTCCCCCGCAAGGGCGCTTACCCTTCGAGATCCTTCGGGCTACCTTGGCCTCTCAATTCCTTTAGACAAAATGTCTGAAGGAAATGTTCCCTTTATGTTTTGTCGCTTGCTTTCTTTCAATTGGGCTTTCCCTTCGGGCAAATTCCTTCGGACATTTTTCTGAAGGAATTCCTTCGGATCTTTTGTTTGAAAGAATTTGTCCTTGCCATTTTGCCACGGATTTCTTTTCAAAAGGTTTTCTTTCATTTGGTTTTTTGCCTTGTGAATTTCTTCGAATAAAATGTCTGAAGGAATTCCTTCCGGCATTTTGTCCGAAGGAATTCAACCTTTATCTACTCCTTGGATTTCCTTCGGACAAAATGTCCGAAGGAATTCTTTGTCTTTTGCCCTGTCCACTTTTTTGAAGAAAACCTTGCCCTTTTTAAGTGTTTCTTACCCTCTGCAAGGGCACTTGGACCCCAAGATGTCCTTCGAAACCCGCTTGAACAGCCCCATTTGGCACCTTCCTGCCCTCTGCAAGGGCACTTGCCCTTCGGACTTTTGAAAATGATCCTTTGGCCTTTTGAACTTGGTCCATCTTGCTGATTAAAAGCCCTCTGAAGTAGTTTCTTTGCTCAGTCAGACCCGATAACACATCATGGAGCTCCTTAGACGTTTGAAAACACAAAACTTGCACTCAACTTTGGAACTCTCATGAAACTAGCGCCTTTTGCAAACTCCTGTATAATCACTCCTTCTAACTCGGCCTGTTCTTTCCATACCAAATGGTTGAAGTTGAGCCTTTTGTCAGGATCTTGCTCTACCAATTAGAGCACATATGATTACTTCTCGTATTAGCAACTAAACACGAAATTTAACCATAATCAATAAGTAACTAGAAATATGAAACAACACAGGAATTGAGAGACAATACACAATTGTATTAATAATCACTCAAAAGAATATACAATAAGGAAGATGCCACTTCTTCCTCCACCTCAAAGGTTCGCCACTCCTCAAGACCTTCTTCCCTCTCTCTCTTGGTCACAACAATCAATTCCAATACAGAATTGATGTTCACCTGTCTAACCAGTCAATAACACGCTACCATTTCACCAAGTACACAACCGTACTCCAAGTAGATCTCTTGCTCTCTGCTGCTACCTGCAAATAACTAGACCTTACTCACCATTGTAGATCTCCTATAGAAATTCATGCCCATATGCTGACCAAGATCATACACACACGAAGAACCCTTCTGATTCTCCAATCCAGTACCCACTTTGGTACTATGGCATTAGGAGGAACGCACCATTACTCTCTTCTCTCTAAAGGAGCTTATTGCTCTCTTACTCACTAGCTACAAATTTACAATACAGCCCATGAGTCCATATATAGATCTCATGCTTACAATAATTAGACTAACCTAATTACAATAATTAGACTCGCAACTCAAGACTACGACTAGCCTTCAACATGCAAACTAACAGTCCAAAAATAGACTATCTTGGATTTGTCATGCAAACTGCCTGTTCTCGCACAAGCAATCGACGTCGGCTCCTCCATGACCGATGTCGACCGACTGGTGACTGACGCCGGTTTCTCCCTCTTGCTGTCTGATCGACGTCGGTTGATCAGATCGACGCCGGTTTTCCTGCAACTGATTCTGCAACTCCCCGCAACTCTGCATCCTCCGTTACTTCTCATGTTTGCACCCTGGTGAAGCTTTTAGCTCCACAACTTAACAATCTCCCACTTGGAGATAAATAGCTGCACCTGTACCTGTATCTGTACATCGTCTAAATTATTCTTTGGCTTGTATTCCTCTTCAAGATCAATCCTGAAGACCAACCACCACACGACCTGTGATGCTACACCTGTCATCAAAGTAACCTACCACATCCGAACCTACATATCCATGTAGTGAAGAACTTGACCCTGCATAACAAGAATCCCTGCTGCTAGTCCCACTGAACTGCCCTCCAGTACACCTTCCCTGAATTGGCTCCAAACTTTTTGACAACCCCCACTGCTTGGGAAAACAACTCAGGTCTACATTAGACCTCATGTGATTTCGAACCCTGTTTCAAGCTAAGCTTGAACTGTCCAGCCCTTGGTGTGCTTTCTGATTCTGCAACCTGCATCATGAACCCCGCCAACACCGTCTTCACATCAGCTCCCACTGGAGATAAAATCTCCATCTCTTATGCCAAAGAATTTCGCTGTTCTAAATTCTTCATGACACGCCTCTGAGCTAACCTTACCTTTAGCTCAACAAATCCCTGTATGTACAAACCTACTAGTAAATCACCCACATACAGTAACAAGATGATGTTGCAACCATCATCTACCTGGTAAGATAAAACCACAATAGTTACACTGACATTGACTGAAGCCATGCTTAGTCATCCCCCTGTCAAAACCTGTACCATTGTCCTGAAGCTTCTTCAAGACCATATGCCTTGGCCTTCTGTCTCATGTATCCGTCCACTCTCTTCTTTAACTTGGGAATCCATTCCGTCTCTCAGTGCTTACTTTTAGCTGACAAATCTACCAACAAATACCTGTTTGGTTCTTCTCCAAGGACTCACACTCCTCATCCATGCCAAGCTCCCACTGTATCTGGATTCTACCTGCATTGCTTCTTCCATCTTCCTGGTTCTTGATCATCAAAAAAGCAATATAAAGAATGTGAACAATGAATATGAGGTTCACTTACCATTTCTGACCTCGACATGAGCATTTGAGACTTGCTGTCCGCCCACTATCCGTACCAGTGACCGATCTCGGCCATCTCCCAGTCTGCTCCTAACCGATGTCGGCTCCCTGTACTGAACCTGACTGCTGACATCGTTTCCTTGGCCAACGCCGATGTCCCTCCTACCGACGTCGGTTCCTTCATGACCGATGTCGGTCTTCCTATTGTCGACGTCGGTTACTGTATAACCGACGCCGGTACCTGTGTTCGTCTGTGAGTGATAACTTTTTATCTGCGAGCTCTCCATGGATCAAAATCCTAATCAAATCAACCCTGCTCTGCTTAGAATAATTTAGTTTCCTCACCTGATCTTTGTCCCTCATCTCCTCCATACACACCAAGGCTTTCCAGTTCCTTAGCTTGTCAAAAACATCTGACTTCTGCTTTAGAACCTGCATTCTCCTCCTACATATGTGACTAAGCCGATGAAGCCACACCTCTGCAATAGAAAGTGAATTAGCAATATAAGTAGATAGATAAAGGATACCTACTTTTTTACCACCATCTAATTCAAGTGTATCCGCTGTGAGAGTTACAGTGCATCTCTCATCACCCAAATTTCTTGAAGAAATTAGACTCATCTCCAAGATTGGTACCTGCATGACTTCCTTTACCACCTGTGTGTTATCCGTCTGCAATTTCAGCTTCACTTCCCCTTCGTCAATCATCTGACAAGGCTCTCCAACCCCTAAATAAATCTCTCCAAAGTCTCCAAAGACATACCTATGAAAAGATGCTCTATTTCGGACTGCATGGAAAGAGGCAAAAGAATTTGTAAACAAAGATTCCACTTTATCCAGAACACCCTGTGCAATATTACCTGCAACATATGCTTCCACAAGTTGATCTGCTACCAACCAACGATCTCTTTTTACCTGCTCTTTCTTTCCATCAATCAGACCATTCGTGTTATTCAGTTTCTCCATTCGTAGCTTACTTTCTTCTGCCATTGCTATACTCCCACTCAATCTGAAACCCCTGTGAGTGACCTGTAATCAAAAACACTACCAGATCTGAAACCACCTGTTAGTCAACCCAACCAAAAGCTCTGATACCACTTGTCAGGATCTTGCTCTACCAATTAGAGCACATATGATTACTTCTCGTATTAGCAACTAAACACGGAATTTAACCAGAATCAATAAGTAACTAGAAATATGAAACAACATAGAAATTGAGAGACAATACACAATTGTATTAATAATCACTCATAAGAATATACAATAAGGAATATGCCACTTCTTCCTCCACCTCAAAGGTTCGCCACTCCTCAAGACCTTCTTCCCTCTCTCTCTTGGTCACAACAATCAATTCCAATACAGAATTGATGTTCACCTGTCCAACCAGTCAGTAACACGCTGCCAGTTCACCAAGTACACAACCGTACTCCAAGTAGATCTCCTGCTCTCTACTGCTACCTGCAAATAACTAGACTTTACTCACCATTGTAGATCTCCTATAGAAAGTCATGCCCATATGCTGACCAAGATCATACACACACGAAGAACCCTTCTGATTCTCCAATCCAGTACCCACTTTGGTACTGTGGCACTAGGAGGAACGCACCATTACTCTCTTCTCTCTGAAGGAGCTTATTGCTCTCTTACTCACTAGCTACAAATTTACAATACAACCCATGAGTCCATATATAGATCTCATGCTCACAATAATTAGACTAACTTAATTACAATAATTAGACTCGCAACTCAAGACTACGACTAGCCTTCAACATGCAAACTAACAGTCCAAAAATAGACTCTCCCGGATTCGTCATGCAAACTGCTTGTTCTCGCACAGGCGGCCGACGTCGGCTCCTCCATGACCGATGTCGGCCGACTGGTGACCGACGCCGGTTTCTCCCTCTTGCTATCTGACTGACGTCGGTTGATCAGATCGACGCCGATTTTCCTGCAACTGATTCTGCAACTCCCCGCAACTCTGCATCCTCCGTAACTTCTCTTGTTTGCACCCTGGTGAAGCTTTTAGCTCCACAACTTAACACCTTTTGCATTGCCAAGAGGAAAAAATGAGTTGCCGAAGCATATTCATGCATTATCCTTCATGTCTGGGTGTGAAAATGGAAAGAAAAGAAAAGGGAGACCGAAAAAAGAGACCGATTTTTGACCTGCAGGACCAAAATGGTCAACATGTCCAATGAGCTACAATACTTATGTATTATAAATAATTCAATTTAAATTAGAACCATATTGACATACCACAAACCGATACAAAATGATTAAAGGTCAAAAAAGATGAGATAGAGGAAATGAGTGCAACCTAACTTAAAGACCAAAAGTAAAACTTTAGAGCATTGAAGATATTCCAAACAAATCCTATGAACATCAAAAATGCTCCCGAAATAAAAACCAAAACATATAAAAGGAGAAAGAAACCCAAGGAATGAGGAAAAGAAGAGTCAAAACCCAAAATAAAAAGGAAAAAGAGTTGAGAACTCTAGGGAACTAAAACCCAAAAAAAATACACCAAAAATGCCGAGTACTCCTATGTATGAGAATTTTCTATTTATATTCCTTTGGAAACTCATGAAAGGAATTTGTCCATTAATACTTTTGTGGAAACATATTTGAGAAATTTTCCAATTTATATTCCTTTGTGAAAACCCATAAGAGGGTTTCTATCTTTAACTTTGTTTTTGGGGAATGAGGTGTCCAAATCCAATGGGAAGGGAGACGGCGAGTGTGAGAAATGCTGTATTGGCTTCCGTTGTTCCATGGCCTTCTATTTTGTTTTACATTGCATTCCTAAAACTCTGCGACTCTTCCACTTTAGAGATCTGGAAATGGTGTTGGACTCATCCCATTGCGCTTGCAAATGCATTGTTTTTCTTCAATGTGGATATACTTTTCTGGGTCATCAGCTTACTGCAAAATAGCACTTGGGTACTATCTTCTCTTCCATCATTCTCCAATTCATTCCAAGATTTTATTTTGCAGTTTAAGAACGTGTTAATTTTATTTTACTTTTTCTAAATAAATCTGAATTGGTATTGCAGTTGATAGACTTGTACTGGACTGTGTTGCCTGTGATGATGGCTCACTATTATTCTACTCATCCCTACTCTCAAACAAATCTATGTAGATCAAGGATTGTGATTATTCTGACATGGGTGTGGAGCATTCGTCTCACACATAATTACTTCAGAAGAGAAGAATGGCAATGGGGTGCCAGAGAGGATTGGAGATTTTCGGACATGCGAAGGAAGTATGCCAACAACTGGTGGTGGATGTCCTTCTTTGCTGTATATGTATCTCAGCAGGTGCAATTTCCCTATTTTCTTGATATTTCCTACATTGTGATTTCAACGACCCATAACTTTTATACTTTTATTAATACCCAACGTTCCAATTACTATATCCTGATACAAATAATATGAACAGCATTACCCTGAACTGAACTGTGCGCATTTTCCCTATTACCAAGATCCATGAATTCCAATAATTTTTCTTCTTCTCAGAAACCATGACAACCTTTACCAATTTTCTGAATTACCTGTATCGGGACTGTCCCTAACTGGAGAATGTCGTCTTTCATACATAACCAGATTCACTTCATTGCTCAATAACCCAACTAGAATACCACCGATCAGCTTTCCCTGACTGAAGAATGTACTGCTGTACGAATGTTTTAGAAGGTGCTGTATTGGCACGAGAAGCAGGTATTGCATTAATTACTACTTCAACAATCCCTCAATTGGGGTCAACATCTTCATTCTATACTTCACTCTCTTCCGAACCATTCAGATCTACTGGAGACTGCTCTGGAGGATTCCACCCTTTATTACACTGATTACTAATGCCCAGTAAAGCAACATATCCACCGTGCCCAGAAGGCTTCATATCCACACGGCGAACTTCATCGCACAGTATCTGTGGAACATGCTGCCGATTCTAGTATTTTTTTTCTCTAAGTCCTGTATTCCAGTACTCCTATGTTAAATTTTACTACGTCGTCAATATTCTCAGTTGTCAATAGTTGGAGAGAGCAGTTCCAAAATGTCCTGTATCCACATCTTATGTTGCTCTTGATAGGGCATTTTTGAAGTAGATGCTATTCATGATTGATGTCATGCCTGCATTTTTAATTTGCATACATTGTGTTCCGAAAAGTTCTAGGAGCAGTCAGAAGTAGGTTAATCTTCTCTCATATCCAGATTAATTGTAGGCCTCAACATACCATACGTATGTGGAGGGTATAGGATGAATTATGTTCTCAATTGCCTAAAGCCCAATTCTGGTTCCATCTGGGAGCACTGAAATGTTTATTGCCCCCAGGGTCCATAAAGCCCAATTCTACTTCTATCTGGTTGGTATCACAATCAAGGACACTGTGCACGGTGAAGCAGTTTGTGGGAGGGGAAGTCTTTCTTAAGCTTTCAAATTGTAAATAATGATAAAAGGATTCAGCATGCATCACATAAGAGGACTAACATGATAACCATTGTGGAACAACTGCAGATTTTCCTTGTTGGGGTTTGCCTTCCAATCTATGCGGTGCATAACAGCCAACATCCTTGGAATGCTTTGGATTACTTTGCCACTTTGGTTTGCACTACTGGCATTGTTATTGCCTACTTTGCAGATACTCAACTCTATAACTTCGTCCAGAAGAACAATTTACTAAGAAAGCTTGGTGCTACAGCTAAACCCAACCTTGAAGAAGGCTTGTGGGCCCTTTCTCGCCACCCAAATTACTTTGGAGAACAGCTGTGGTGGTGGGGATTGGTTATCTATGCATGGAATGTTGGTCAAGGATGGACATTTATGGGAGCTGCTTTTAATACATGTTGTCTAGCATGTGTGACAGTGCTTGTGGAGAGGAAGATGGTTGCTGAGAAATATAGAGAAGAAGAATATAGAAAGTATCAGGAGAGAACTTCTGTGTGGATACCTTGGTTCAAGCTTAGACCAAAAATTGATAAGGACCAGAAGAAACACTGAATCCATCAAACTTGATCTTGTCAATATCTATTTTTTTTCTTTAAGACCCCATAGTACTTTCCTTAGTTATGGATTAAGTGTACAATGCTTCCTTTAGGTTTTGAATCTCGAATGGAGCAAGAAGAAGATGCAGTGGCTAGGGCAAGCAAGTTGATATATATGTGAAGAGCTTTAAGAACATGTACGCTCTCTGAATACTTTGTCCCAGGGTGAAGCACATTGCTTTGATGAGTTATTTAAAACGTTAATATACATTAACCTATTACAGATAAATTCAATATCCATTAATCTTTTACAGACAAATTCATCTTTAAAAAATTTAAATGATATTACTCTCCCATGAACGTTAAAATTGAAATATACTACTGTTGTTTCTCTCCATCACCAAAAACATGGAAATTAGTTTGCCTGTCTCTTGAACATATGCTTTCAGAAGTTAGAATGTATCATAAACAGTTAGCAGATAGACTTTGACATAAGAATACTCCTCAATATCTTTATTTCTCACCAATCAGAACCGACTGCAATGTGATAAGAACAGGATCCTTTGTTTTATATCGATTGCTTTCATTAAGGTCTCATATAAATAGTAAATACCATTTGATCTCTTGAAAACTTTCGGTTTCAATCTATCTATGATGGAACAGCATTTGCATTCACATACCCTTTCTGTTCCTGCATCCTGCCATTCAAGACATATCATAGACACTGATGATGGATTTTGTATGTACTCTGCTTTTGGCATAATCAAGCAAAGATGGAAAAAATGTGATGCAAAATTTGTTGCTCTATTTTAGCTTGTCTTATTTTTGGTATTGGCTGAGAGAAAAATAAGGGCCTCTTATTTATAAACACATGGATCTTGTTGTGTGATATTTGGCAGGGGATTTTTTTGCACAAGATCTTCTCTCTCTTTTTAAAACAGTTAAAGATTTATATATCGATGTAAAGAGTAGATTACAAAAGCTGCCAAAAGAATGAGCAGAAAATCATTCTTAGGCCAGAAATGTCAAAGATTGTACAAACCAGCTACCAAAATATTGATCAAGAAAAGCTAAACATGAGACAACCAAACAGAACTAAAAGACACATGCAAATGCAGAGTGTTAAGGATTAAGAAAATACTGTGTTCATACATTCAAGTCATTCTTATGACTATCATCTAACTAATTTACCAGCTGAGAATTCACAGTGTATTGAATTGGCATCAAATAATGGAGAAGCTGTGATCTGATCCATGAGTGATGTCGATGTTTTGAGCCACCTCTTAGGCTCATCATCAGGTCAAGTACGATGCCAAGAAGAGTCTTCCAACCTGAAATGTATAAATACATGTGGTAGTGCAGAAACAAGCATGTGAGGCCAAAATAATGTGCTAACAATTTTTTATTAAAGGCAGCCAAGAATGAGTAATTAATAATCCATCATCCCTATTCAGGCAGTTCTTGTTTTTAACAATTTCAATAGCCTCTCTTGTTCTTCTCCAATTGTCAATTTCTGCCAAAGTTTTTGAGCCTGTGAAGTTAATGGGATGTTTAGTAAGTTGATAACGCTCCGCTAATGCTGACTTATGAGTTCTACTATGCCGAAGGTCTGCGAAATGGTCTTTAATCCCTGTACCAATTGTCCTCTCAGTTTCACCGATGTATGATTTTTCACAAGCGCATGAAATTTGATAAACACCCTTATGTGAACTAGGGTCAATGGGATATTTTACCAAATTAAGAAGTTTTTAAATGTTGTTGGGCGGTGAGAAGATAGTGCTAATGTTCTTCTTTAAAAGTCTTGTGATTCTCTCTGTAACACCTTGCAAGGAAGAAACATCTTTTGTTCTTCTATGTTGCTATTATTGGTAGAGCTTTGAGTTCTTCTTTGTTGCCGCTCAGCGCTTGCGAAAGTTTTATTAATTTGCAAGGTGGAGTATCCATTGTTTCTAAAAACTTGTTGCAAGTACTCTTTTTCTTGTTCAATGTGATTCCTATATGAAATCCTCATGGTTCTAGTTAAAAGTGGGTTTAGGACTCCCTTTTTTTGCTCCGGATGGTTGTGAAAATTTGCATGAAGGTATTGGTCAATATGTGTTTTCTTCCTATGGACCTTATGAGTTAAGAGACCATCCTGACTTTTGATCACCATAACATCTAAAAATGGTAAGGATTCATTTTCTTCAATCTCCATAGTAAATTTTATGGAATCGGATTGGTTATTAAGATTTTAAACAAACTTATCAAGTTCTTTCCTAACGATAGCAACATAGAAGAACAAAGATGGAAAAAATAAGGGGAAGGAACTTGAAGATACTTGCATGATGCCAGTGTTAGGCAAGAGAGATTAGGATCCGTTTGTAAGAGTTGGAGGTTCGTTGGAAGGAGATAAGTTTTTGGAAGTGAGAGAGTTCTAACACCAAATAAAGCAGAGGAGAGCAGAACATAGTTTATCTCTAAAAAAAGGAGACAAGCAAAGCTAAAGAGCCTGCAAGTGTGATGTATGTTCCTAAAAGCTAGTCCATGATATAGTTGTAATGTCTTCTTCATAGCTTAGTAGGGGAAAGGGTGTGTGTGCGTGTGTAAATCTCGGTAATATTGTAATGTTCTTTCAATAGAGAGAGGGTGTTTGGATTCCATTCCGAGTTCTTGTGTTTGTGTGTGCCCATTTGAGAGTGAGTGTAAGTCTCGATTGGGGAGTAAGATAACCACTAATTTGGTCCCCTCATTCCTGTTTGTATCAATTGGTATCAAAGCAAGGTTTCCCTTGTTGGGTTGAGTGTATGAGGCTCTTGTTGAGTCAGTTGCAAGCTGTGAAAGAGAAACTTGTTTTGTTGAGGAGATATGGCACATAGAGAACTACTTCTTAGAGTAGTAAGGGCACCTATAGTTGTAGATCTGTCAGAGATGCTGAGAGGAATCTAAGTGAGATTGGATGCAATAGATACTACACAAAGGAGAGGAACTACATTTGCAACTGTAAGCAATGATAAAGGAGGCACTCAAGAAGTTCAAGTTGAAGGTGGTTGATGAACCAGAAGTTTTTTTTTAAAGCATTGTATCTTTCACTTTGTGATCATTTCTTTAGACACAAAGGTGAAAGGGTGGATTCTTGATGATGTGTGGTGGGAAAGTGTGGAGTATTTGCTCAATTTTACGAAGCCCATCGTCAACATGTTGAGATAAATGGATATGGATCATCCATGTTTGGGTGAGCTTTATGATGGAATCGACTCAATGATTGAGAAGATTAGATCCATCATAAATGCCACATAGCAAGATCCTACGGAGAAATCTTTAAGGAAGTGTAGTCGCATCTCATTGAAAGATGAAACAAAATGACCACCCTGTTGCATCTTCTTGCTTTTGCCTTGACGCCCAAATACTACAACACAAATATCTTTTCTTTACCTAGGAGGGTCACGCCATACAGGGATGTTGAGATTAGTGAGGGATATAAGGAAACATTCCCTAGACTCTTCCCCAATCTAAAAGTAGAAGACTAAGTCATGGAAGAGTTTGTGCATTTCATATCCTCTGTGGGTCACTCCCTTGGTGCTATTCGTCACAGGTACAATAAGGAAGATCAATTTTGGTGGTATCTCCATGGCCAAGCATCCACCCACCTCCAACAACTTGCAATAAAAATTTATATCCCAAGTAAGATTTTATTTATTTTTAATTCTCTGCCATTCTTTTTGACATTTTGTTTTAACTTTTAACTTTTATAAATTCTAATTGACTTTGTTGCTTGTTCAATAGGTTGCAAGTTCCTACTTAGCTGAGCGAAACTGGGGTACCTACAACGTTATCCACTCAGTTAAGCACAACAAGTTGGAAGTGAAAAGGTGGAAAATTTGGTCTATATGCATTCCAACTTGTGTTTTCTCTCACACAAACAACCTGATTGCAAGGAATGGACAACAAAGTGTTGGGATGTGGACCCGGAGATTGCTGACTTGGATGCTTCCATTGCCCACCTTTCATTGCTTGACATGGAGCTAGATAATGCTTCACACGACCTGCATAGGGGAGCTAGTGGGAGTGGCATTGTTGTTGCTTGTGGTTCTAATGAACCACAATATGATGAAGACATCACAACTGAAGACAAAAATGAATATAGTGAATCATGAATATGTCGATGTCTTTAGTTTTGTCCATACATTATAACATTTGCACAATTTACATGTTATAAAACTAATCTAAGTTCGACCATTGAATATTATGATATTTGGCATTGAATTATGAGTATGTTTTGTGGTTATTTAACTTATTTTGTTTCCTCTATGCATATTATGTGGTTAATTTTGTTTATGTGGCTATATTTTTAATTTTATATATATATTTACGGGTTTTTTTTTCAGGGGGCGATGGGGGACTTGGATACGTTTTTGTATACAGCAGTACAAATATATATATATATATATATATATACATATATATATATATATATATAGTATATATATAATATATATATATATTTGTACTGCTGTATACAAAAACGTATCCAAGTCCCCCGTATAATATGTATTACGGGGGACTTGGATATATATATATATATACATATCCAAGTCCCCCGTCATATATATATTATACGGGGGACTTGGATACGTTTTTGTGTATATATATATATATATATATATATTTGTACTGTTGTATACAAAAACGTATCCAAGTCCCCCGCCGCCACCCTAAAAAAAAAACCCGTATATATATATATATATATATATATATATATATATATATATATATATATATACTAGAGGGGTGGATATGTTTTTGTATACAACAGTACAAAGATATATATACGGGTTTTTTTTAGGGGGGCGGCGGGGAACTTGGATACGTTTTTGTATACAGCAGTATATATATATATATATACGGTTTTTTTTAGGGGGGTGGCGGGGGACTTGGATACGTTTTTGTATACAGCAGTATATATATATATATATATATATATAGTATCCAAAAATGTATCCAAGCCCCCCGCTGCCCACTCTCAAAAAAGCCCCGCCCAAAAAAAAAACCCATATATATATATATATATATATATATATATATATATATATATAATATATTGCAGTATCCAAAAACGTATCCAAGCCCCCTGCCCCCTGCCCCCCGCTCCCCCGTATTGGTATTGACAACTTAGGTTGTGACCTCAAACAAGGGAGGCCCTCTTATCCACCTAACATTCTCCCAAAATTCTCTATCATCCATTAAAATATTAACAAATAAGATTTTAAGGAGGATTCCAAATCAAATTGTAAGTTTTGGCCTGCAATTGTGGGCGACTATAAATTTCTTTGATCTCCTCCCACTCCAACCATTTCCCCCCTTTGTAGAAATCTTGAAAGGTTTTTATCCCTTTTTGATAACCCCTGAGAGTAGAGCAAACCCTAGTTAGATTAAGTGGCTTATCATTTTGCTTTAAGTTCCACCACAAAGAACAAAGACCTTGGCATCTAGTGTCAAACCGGGAAAAGATAGACTGCCTCACAATCAAATGCTTAACTTGCTTCCAAACCTTCCAAATTAACTGAAAAATGCTTGTTCCCTAAGTACAAATAGTGAAAGACCCCAAAAGCAGGTCAATTTTATGCAACTCTCTCCATTCCCTTCTACCTTTGGGAAATCCCTTCAAAATATTGTTTAATACCAAAACTTTCCAAGGCTCATGTCTATTAAGTGATCTCAAAATCCACTTCACTGCCAAGGCAAATCCATGCACTCTAAGGTTCCTAATCCCAAGCCCACCTGCGGATTTAGAGGTAAAACAGAGGTCCCACTTAACACCATGTCTCTTTCTACTACCTCTGCCATCAGACTATACAAAGTATCTAACAATTCTATAAAGCTTTTCAATATACCAAATTGGGAATAACCAACAAGAGGAATAATAAATAGAGAAAGAAGACAAAACTTCCTGACAAACTTTTGCCCATCTTGCTAGAGAAAGGAGGTGCCCCTGCCATTTTGAGACTTTGTGTGAAACTCTATCAAACACCCACTGCCACATTGCATTGAATGAGGGGGATAAAGCAAAAGGTATACCCAAATATCTAACCATTATATTAGTGCCCCCCGTCTCACCCCAAGACCATCCCAGGGACGAGCCATTTTGGAGGTTTCTCAAACCAGCCAAGCAAAAGACTTGTTCCATATTAGTCTAAACCAACTACGGAAAAAAGATGTGTCATTAACAAACTGAGTGTCAATCAATTCTTCTCCATTAGGCAAAACAATACCATGAATAGGGGGACCTGAGGCAACATTCTTAAGAAGGTAGTGCAGAGCCTCAACTGCAATAACAAATAATGAAGGGGCTAAAGGGAAGCCTTGTCTTATTGACCTCTAGAGAATAAGAGAGTCCGTGAGCTCCCCATTAATTTCTATTTGAGCTGATGCATCCTGAAAAAGCACAAGCAATTATGCAAAAAAATTCACCAAAACCCAAGGGCTTCAACATTAAGAGAATGAATGGCTATTCAATTCTATATACACTTTCTCAAAGTTAATAAGAGCCATATAGACTTGTTTTCTTGAATCTTTAGCCCATTTCATTCCTTCCCAACTAGTTATAAGATTATCCAATATATATCTACCTTCCACAAAACCTGTTTGCGTATTAGATATAACAAGGAACACCCCATCACTTCTATTAGCCAGAACTTTAGCCAAACTTTTATAGGAAACATTAAGGTAATAAGTCTCTAGTTTTCAAAAAGGGATCTATCCCCATCCTTGGAAATTTATCTGATAATTCCTTTATTAATTTTATCCCCCAAATTATCAACACTTAATGCTTCTTGACATACGGATAAAATTCCCTCCAAGATCCACTCCTTGTTTTCTTTGTAGAATTCAGCTGGAAGCCCATCAACTCTAGGAGCCTTTTCCAACTTGAGATTCTTAATGACCTTACTCACCTCATCATGGGATAGTTCCTCATCCAATTTTATAGCAACATCCCTTGGGACTTTTTTTGGTACAGCTTTTGCACAAATCTCCTTGCATTTATCAACATATTTAGAGACACCTTCAAATGTAAAAAGGTCTTGATAGAAAGAGAAGAAGTCTCTCCTAACCTTAATGGGATTATCAGATATATTTCCTCCAATATCAATAGCCCCAACCTTCTCCTTAAAAAGTATAGCCTAGAGAACCCAAAAAAAATATTTAGAATCTGTAGACACCCATTTTTTTACAAGTACACATATATATAGTCTCCTTGTATGTATATACCTTTTCACTGAAAATTAGACATCTAGTGATGACGTCTCTTATGGGCCTCCTCGGTTCCATCTTATTTCACTTGATTTACTTGCCCCTTGGGCCTGTATGTTATGTTATTTATCTTCATCCAATGTATGTTAGGGATCCTAACCTGTTTTTCCCTATTTTTTGTATGTTTTTAGCCCCTAGACACTTGCATCCATTTTGGACATTAGCATCGACATTAGTGTCCAACCACACACAAGTTATTAGACTTATATTGTTGTCATTTTCCGTATCTTTTGCTTTGTGATCAACTTCTGATTTTCTGATTCAAACCCTAAGCAAATAAAATTAAAATGGCAATTGAGAGGCTAATATGATTCTGGGAAGGAGGGGTTTGTGTATTGCCCCTTTTAAGACAGAATTAGAACAATTTGAGTTTTCCAACAAACTCTAACATAAACACATGCAACTTCTGGTTTTCTGATTCAAACCCTAAGCAAATTAAATTCAGAATTCTATAAATGCCAATTTTAGGGCACAAATACAATATTTTATTCACCAAATAATTGCCCAACATTCAGAAATATTATAGCCAATAATAATACATTCAAATCTGATTTTTATTATCAATTCAATAGCTGAAAATATTATAAAAATCACCAGCAATGTGTGTATGCCTTCAACGGAATATTTAGGCATGAATAAGCCTTGTAAAATGTACTTTCAACCCCTGGATGGGTCACCGCCCTCCCAAACCTAATCGCTGCCCTCACAAAGCCCTGCAAGGTAGTTCCCTGCCCTAGAAAGTGGCCTCCAATAACTACATCCCACTCACAAAACCCTACAACTGCTGAACTCCACAAGATGATGCCCTAGAAACCACAAACTGATTAATAATGCCCTCTACAACCCCTCAAATGTAGCTGCCCAGATGAAGGTTAAGGGTTTCCATCCTTAACTTCAGATTTCTAGTGAAGGTTTTCGTCTTCAATAGAGGTAAGTCAAGTAATTTGTGCTCAAACTCAAAATTTCAATTCATAAACCTAACATGCGCAAAATGAACCTCCTTTCCTTCTTTTATATCTTTTCGCTCCAATGTTAATCCCAAAAAGGGGCATTCCACAAAGAGAGGGAAAATCAAATATTCAAAAGAAATTTCATTATAATTTTCAACTAAAGAGCCAACTTTCATCAAACTATAAATTCCCCCTTCTTTATTGTCTATTGAAATCAAATTAGTATAAGTTGCCGACATAGTTATTTTTTGGCAACTTGAACAAAATAAATATGTTTCCCTTTCTTCTCCTCCCTTTAGCCAATGCGAAACCACAAAAGTCAGCCAAGGGCTCCAACCTCATTAAGCCCCAAACAAGGGATATCATAGTTTGATTCACATTTCCCTGAACATTGAAAGAATCTTACACACCATATTGCACAAAACAATTTGCTGATACCGGTCTAGCTTATCAGCATGTGGATTTTTTGTAGCATGTACATTCCGGATCATTTTCTTATTTTTTCAGGATTCTTCTATTATACTTCGCAGATCATTTTTTAGGAGGGTCCCATAAGTTTGATAAATCCATCTGGACGTAGTGCTTTGCCCAATTGGAAAGTGAAGACAATATGTGTGAGTTCCTCTTTGGAGACTAGCCACATCCATTCCTATTGTCTGCCTCCCCCAACTACTGATGAAATGTGCTTTAGAAGATATTTCCAGGGTTTGGATTTCCCAATCCTAGAGGAGTTTCCTATGAGGTAGTTTGAAAGAACCCTGTCGCATGAGAGAGAATATCCTTAGGATCCGTGATGAGAGATCCATTGAATATCTTTTTTAAGTTGCTGTAGTGAGTTTAATGTTGCCTATTCTAAACTGATATATGAAAAAACTTTGTATTGAAGTCTCCATGAGTGATCCATTGTTCACATGAGCGCTGCCACTAGTACAGTTCCTCTATATTCTGGTCTAGAGCCAAGTTGTCAATGAGGGACTGCTCGCATGAATCCAAGGTTTAATTGAAGTCTATTTCTCTCATTTGTTTTTTAGTCATTTATAAATCCCTTGAGATGTCTGTGATCTGCTTGAATATGTTGACAAGAACAACTTTGTTCCACTGCGTTAGTTTTGTTTTAAGATATTTGGGATTCTTCATGAATTTGTACATCTCATAGCCTTGTATATGGCTCGCTTCGGACCATCATCGTGCTATTTTTTAATTGAGGGTGGGATGGGAGAGCCACATCTTTCCAAATCTGAACTATGCTTTTCGTGGGGATCCAAGGATGGGTGAGATTGTTAAAGAAATGAGACAATGATCGGGCAAGGCAGAGTCCCCCATTCTTATTGAGAGTTATATCTATGCTATGACCCATTGATTGGGGATCACTATCTTGTCAATATTTATTATTTGTTGCTATATAGTGCATACTGCATTCCTTTGCACCTGTTACTCCATGTGTGGAGACCCTATGCAAATTCCAGTTTGAACATTGAAGAATGTGACTTGTTTCCAACTGGATGAGAGCTAGAGCTAACTTGTGATTGAATCCGGATTCCCTTTTTTCCCTTGGAGATTTTATTGTGTTGAAAATCACCCATAATAATGAGATTTTTTGGCATGGTTGTTGGAATCCAACTTGTAAGACTTTCAAGGAGAGATTCTATGATTCCTGGTGGGAGGGATGTAGATATTGACCAGTCCAAAAATAAATTGGAATTCTTAAAGAGAAAGAAACAACAAATTGATCCAATGGGTGAGATTTATTGGATTGCATAACATACTTGAGGGATCTCAATGAATAAGTGTGAATGTTATTAGACAAAATAGGGAGTGTTTACTTCCCCACATTCTTGAGTATGACTGTACTTTAGACACTCTCGGTCTGCATGTTTCTTGAAGAAGGTTCATGTCAAATTCTTCTATATGAACTTTGTTCTTGAGGAAGTAATGTTCATTTGGTACGCCTAAACCCCTTATGTTCCATGAGAGGATCTGCATCAGAATGTCTGAGTGGGTGAGGAGCTCATGTTCCTAGTAGACAATGAAGTGGAAATAACATTGATCTCCTTGATAGATGGTTCTGTATCTGCATATCTGGGGATGGAAATCTGGCAGTTTTCCTTTGTGCCTTCATTGGATGGTTTTCTCTTTTTCTATTTAGAATTTGCCTAGGAGGAGACTTTGGGCTCCCATATTTTCAAGTGGGAAGGGATTAGATGCACCGACAGAGATTTGTTGTCTTTGCCTTGGCGGTTCCTAGCTTGTGACTGAGAGTTGTTAGCTTTAGAGCAAAAAGTAATTGATTGTTGATTCTTACCTTTTTTTTAATGCGTGTTTTGTTGTAGGACCCAGGTTCTTGGTGTTGCATATTTGATAGCTGATTGAGTTTTTGTTGGTGTGAATCACTTCCATGCTCTTTTCCCCCACCATAGGTAAAGCTTCAAAGGGGTTGACATGGAGAGCTGGTCCGATTTTTCAAGTGATCCACTTCCCTTCCTAGAATAGGCTTTTTGAAACTTATCCTCCCCTAGCATCTTTGAGCGTTTAGGGAGCTTTTGGCCTTGAGGTCCCTATTGCTATCTCTTTTGTTGTAGTTTTGATTATTTGTGTATGTTTGAAGTTAGCTTTGCAGTGTGTTCAGGTTAGAGATGGATTTTTGGCTATGTGGTTGTGTCCTATATAGGGTAGACATAGGATAGATGTCCATGCTCATGGCAAGCATGAACATGAAATGGGATGTTCCCATTCAGTACCTCCAACAATTTATCTAGATGCAGTTTGTCAAGATCCAAGTTGACACAGATGCATGGATAGTTCAAGACTCTTGGATTCTTTGTGAAATCATTAGGCCATTTATTTACCAATTACATTTCCAATTTTATTTAGAAGAGCTTCGTGCCAATATTCACTTGGTAGACAGAGAAGATGAGCCCAAACAAGGGCAATAGTAGGTAGATCTTCTATAGGATCAAATGTGGGGGCCCCGTGCTTCATGAAAAGATGTGATTCCTTCTCGAACCAACAATCTACTTGGAAGACTTCATCTCATTCTTATTTTTTGGAGGAAACAACCATGATGCATCATTTGTCAACATGAGTATTTCCACATATCTGGTGGGTTTCTAATTATCTTGAACCCAAATCCAAATAATTTTAGGTCCAAGAAAGGCACCCATAAATTTGTAGATCAAATCCTTCTCTTTTAGATACCAAAGCAACTTTTTTCTTTCTTCCATGGAGAAAGAAACTTTGGGAGCGATGGGAGAGGGTGAGTAAAGGGGCAGCATGGTGGGGTGTGGTGTTTGAGACGAAGATGACAACCATTTTCCTTTCTGCTTGGCAAAGGTGGTCTGGAAATAGTGTTTTGTGCATGGTGGTGGATAAAATTTTGAAAGATCCTCTTTTCAAATGGGTGTTGTTTCTTTGGATAAAACAGATCTGAAATTTGGGCTTTGGGAGGAGGTAATGGCCTCCTCTTTGGGGAAGGGGGGACTAGGGATGACTTGGGCTGATCAGCCCATCAATTTACTGGTGGTGATCAAAGTGGGAAGGGGTGAATGGATGTGGGATGGAGAGAATGGAAGGACATGAGAGGTGGTAGGTGGGAGCTCACAATAGCTGCGTTACTTTTAGTTTCATATCCACAAGATCTCTTTCTTGAGGTTCTACAAAAAAAAATTTCCCATGCCTTATCTCTTCCCATGATTCTAAATCTTTAAATAGATCTCTTTGTTTTCTCAATCTATTAGCTTTGTTTGCTCCCATTAAAGTGCAAATCCTCCAAGAGTTTTGTATCCTTGACTTAATTTCCAATGGCTTGTCCAAGTATGCACATCAGTCTAATAGAGTACTTTATAATTTATGTTCTAAATTTTATATAAAATGTTTGTCCTTAGACATTGAAATTTAGATGACTTGCCTGTATACATTCTTGCTTCACTTGAATCCTTGTCACTATCAGAGAAGAATACTACTTTTTTTAGTTTTTTGAGGTAGCGGAGTCTCTTTTTTGCCTCTTTTCCTTTAGCCTTCCTTCTAACTCACGTTTCCTTCTTTTTATTCATTCTCTTTTCTTCTTCAATTTCGGCATGGACATCAAATATAAACCTAGACTAATTCTAAATTTGTCACGATCTCCAATTTTAACATGTTGGAGCAGACTTCCCCAAGCCATCATCTTCACAACCTCATCTTCATCTCTCTATCAACCACATGAAATCATCGCCTCACACCACACATACTCTGATCCCCCAAAAAAATTGGTTTTCAGATGAGGAAGTACAGAGAGATATGGAGCATCTGAATAAAGTAGTCGCTTGATGCCAAATGGGCAAATGAGGAACCTGAAAGAAGTTGTGGTCAATGGTCTCTCTGAGATTTTAGCAATTGGGACATCTTGTGGGCCCAATCCAATCCTCGCCCATCAAAATGTTAGTTGTAAGGATTTTTTTAGTGCAATACTAGCCATAAGAAAGCCTCCTAGGATTTTAAGTCCCATAACTTGGACCAAGAGGGGTCTCATGCATTTCTGGCTTTACAGATGCTTGGATGCAGATTGAATCGAGAAGTGTCCCACAGGGTTCTTGCCCTAGCATATAACATTGGGAACATGGTTTGATGACAACAACTATTTATTTAAAAAAAACCCATAATATCCAACATATTCCATTGCTTTTCCTAGATCGAATCATATTGATGTAGTTAATTTAGTGTTTGAAACTAGATAGCTTGAGATAGAATCCGATATACAGAGAATGGAATACATAAATTCTAGAGAGAAAACCAATTAACATTTGCATTATTATAGTTAGAAAGTATTATTGAAGCTCATAGGTATGGATATCTGTTAACATATTTCTTGGTTCCAGAAATTTAAGTTTCTGCTCTCCCATGCATACAGGAAGGCATTTGTGACACTGACAAACATATGGTACGCTTGAATGAGGATTTTACTGGATCGAGGATTTTATTAGATCATCAAATAAGATTCCTTGAAGCTGCAGTCCTTAGTGAGATGAACACACACACACATGAATAAAAGCCTCGATCTGAATCACAAACATGTATGGTTTAAAGCTAAAATCCCTTGAACCGTGGGTTCACAACATCAAACATATAAATTCTTTAAGCTTCAATAATGGAGATTGGATATGTAAGTTGAGGCCCTTGCATACTTTATTTGAAGTTTGTATACTTATAGGGTGTTCCCATGGAGGGGGTAACTACAACTATTTAATAGTTGTAGGTGGTCCCATGCAAGTGTAAATATCTTCAACTACAAAAAATAGAATCTTTCCTTGAAAAATAGGAGCAGCGGCTGTATTGAAGAAGGGAAAGAATTTAGGTATAATAAAAATACTTTACAACTAATACAAATTTATTCTATAAATATTTTATAGTTCTTTTTTACATTCAAATATCTTAGATTTTCTCTGCACATATAATTTAATTGTATTTTAAAATCCATGAGACCGCTTCCATACATATATACTTGTAAATAAATTTTGCAACCCCCACTAAATATTTTTGTAGTTACAGTACCATGGGACCAGGGCATTAGATTGCATAAAAATGAAAATCATAGTTTTATTCTTTTATTATCTGTACCATTTATCATTTTGATATCATAGTTAGTTTCTGTTGAAAGTTTTATTAAGCTTAATGTTTGCTGGGATTTTTAGTGATGCATATTAACCCTATGAGTTTTCCAAATACTTGTTTTTCAACCTCAACATTTCATTTTATTCATTTTTTAAATTAATATAAGCTTTCAAAATCATCTGTAAGCTAATTGCGCTATTATGTATTTCAAAATAGAAGGAAACTCTAAAAGGATTATCAACAAAATTATGTGAAATTAGTTACCATTAAAAATAACTTTCAAAGTGCTTTGGACATTCCACATATTACATGATTGGCTCTAAAGTTATGGTTGCAATTTGTAGGAACCCTAGTTCTCCCCAAGCTAAATTTTTTTGCAACTGGTAATATGATTTTTGTGTTTTGAAGTTTTCATAATATTTACCAAGAAATGCATAAAATTGTGAAGCGAATGCAAAGAGAGCAATGATGGAAACTAAAATATCAAATGATCAACTTTATTATTTATTGCTTGAAATTTACAATAAAATTGATCATATCCAAATATCTACTTCTGATCTGCACATGATTATTCCCTGAAACCATTGAAAAATACTCCTCAAATTTGCACAAACTTGATCTTTGGATGAAGCCAATAGTTAAGCATCTTCAGTTGATAGTTTCACAACATCAGAATGTTGATACAATGAAGAAGTTACGCTCTCCAATGCTGATATGCCCTGGAAATGCAGAAATCCTTGGGCTCCCATGTTCAAACGCCAAAGAGAAAACATAAGACAAATATCAAATCCTAGATGATTTACAATGGCCTTGGTTGATCCCTTTTATAATTTCTCAATAAGAAAAAGTCGACCCTCTACAAGCGTCTTTTCACTCAATTAAAATAATATCAATGTGCATTTAGACTTTATAAATAACTCTTTCAAGTGGGTGCCCTTTAATTAATCATTTAATCCCCTTTAGACATAAAGTTATAATATACTTTTTAATAATTAATTATTATTAAAGTCATCTTTAATAATAATTAAATAATATACTTGCACATTACTCTTTGTTTCGCTCGGCCAACTGAAAACTGGGATCAACATTGAACTCACCACATGTCCAGGTGCCTTACTATAAATAGAAACACTGGAATCTCATGCCCTGCTGACTTATTATAAACATAAATTGTGTGAAATCGAGTCCTAAATCACCAAATGAAGGCCAATCCTTGACCACCCAAAGCTCTGGAGAAGAACCCACCCTGGTATCTGCCAAACAAGACCCTCCGAATAACTCCATTAGCCTACGAATGTTAGAAAATAGGCTAATCCCTCTGAAACTAATGCTCATGAAAATGGGGACATTACAACCTGCCCTCCCTAAAATTATTTGTCCCCAAGCAATCTCTACTGCAAATAACTCCACTCCTCGGAAGGCCTAAAAGAAGAACTGTGAAATGTCCCACACATCCCTAACTCTTGTAGCACCAGTAACCACAATAGACCAACTGTCCAATCCATGCACATTGAAACTATGCATCGAACCCAACTCATGTACATGAGACCCTGAAGTAAAACTACAAACGAACCGCACCATGTACATGCAACAATACTCCCCAGTGAACCCAAATCGGAACCTTGATGTACACAAAGGATCCCTAAGCATACTGGAGAGTGTCCAACATAAAATACCTGGATCCCAAATCCAAAAAAGAAGTCTACCAGGAATAACACTCTCAGACTTACGCTGCTCAACCCTAATCTCAACTTCACCAAGCTGGAAATGGTGAAGCAAACCAATGGAACCCATCCAAACTACATTGCTAACTCTGTCATCACTTGGATCCCAATATAAATGGTACTCAAATCCATCCATCATAAGGCAATAGGAAAATATGGAAGCATCTGCTACACATCTCTCCACAACCTTCTCTAAACTCTCATGGATGTGCTAACTAACCCAACCATCATGCCCATTGCCACAACAATCCCTAGGGAGGCCTGTCTCCCATTAAAACCTCAAAGTGGTAAACTCTATCAGATACACACTAGCATGATGGTAATCCATCCTCTGATCCTACAAGTAATCCCTTGTAAACAACTAAGTCGAGTACCTGTAACATCAAGTCTCATCTTCCAAAGATGGTAACCCTACACACATAAATGATTTGCTTCCCTCGACTGCACAAAGAGAGTCACCCTGCACACAAGAATTGTGCATCAAATTTTGTAAAGGTGGATCAAAGGCAAAACTATAAGCATTCTTCACTGTGTACACACTGTAAAACTCCTTCGTGAGCCCTATTTGGAATCATGATGCATTGGAAATATCCCAAACACTATGATCATTACCCACAATCGAACTAGTATTAGGAGTGTGATCAACACCCAACTTGAAGAGTGGATTGTCATAGACTGATCCACCATCAAAATTGAATAATAGATTATTCACAAACTACACAATCACTCCAAGCTGATCTGAATCATCCATCTCTAGATCCTCAGAACAATAAATTGACTCGTACTCCTAAACTAGCTCAACAAATTACTGATCGTAATCAGCTGCATGAGATGTAATAACTGATTTGCTTTCAAAAGAAGGAAACAAATCAATATAAGAACCCATCCCCCAACTAGATGATACTCTGCATATCTCTTGTGAAGACGATGGAGTAGTGTCATGAGTTTTCACACAACTCTCTGGGGAATCAACTACTATGTCACAAGAGCTATCAATAATCTGTCCTACATCACCTATCATGGGACTAACCTTAGGACAACCATGTGCAACATGTGGTTTCCTACAACTCTCAACCAATGCACTTCATCCCATATGTATCAACTACACTTGTAATCGTGATGGATGTAAACACATCCTCAACCTACTTACAACCATAATTAGTGGATACATGCTTCTCACCAACTGCTGCCATGAAAATCTGAACTATATCAAAAGATGGTGAATACTGTGCCAAACTCAACTCCTTGGTAAGATCCTCTATCCATGACTGTGAGTTTTGATGGGCCAACTGAGCGCTCTTCAATGAGTCCATAGTCACCTCAAGCTCATCAACCTCCTCTTCCTTCCCTTCAATGCCTCATGATAGATGCAATCCCACTCGAAAAGATAGTCTCTGTCTGCAAGTAGCTGTAGGTAATTTTATTTCATTATTGTAATTGCTTCTCTAAGTGCATGAAACTTTGCAAGGGAAAGACCACTATCTCCACACTTATCTATCATGGGAGTACTCCAACCCCAAAGGGCCAACATCTGACGAGCAACATCAAAATGCTCTATGGCGGTAGCAATAATTATGTCATTTACCTTTAGTTTCCCAACCAAATGATGAGGACTCTGGAACTTATCACTCCCATACAAATTTTTTGATTTAGAATCTGCACTATGATATGTAGTTGAATCATCATCACTCACTAACTGATAAGCAACCTTGTGTGTGCTATCAACTTCACTCACAATATCATCAATGGTACTGCTACTATGTACCTCAAAGGATGGCTTAACAGGAATTATAGAAGATGTTTTGACAATTTCTTCGCACACTTCTTTTTCCAAAGCATCTACATATCCATTTGACTCACGATCTTAGGATTCATTGCCATTAGATAAATTTTCTAATTTGTTTTCTACGATCTGATATGAAAAAGCAGACTCATTATGGCATGAATCTTCATCATAAATTGCATTGTTAGTACCCAAATCTTGAGTACCAACATGTGATAACTCTATAGAGACTTCATTCCCTTTGAAATCACTATCATCTCATGCTGATGCAAAGATTCTTTACTGCTATCATGAAAATTAGAATGGTTATGGGTCAAATTTTGCATGATATCTTCATGTTTGACACCTATAGCATGCATGCCAAAATTCAAAGGTTCTCCCACAACATTTTCTGCACTTACCATGAATTCTAAATCCTCATTATGCTCAAGCAAAGGACTACTGTCATCAAAATCAGAATTGTTATCATGACTGATAACAACTTCTTGAGTGCTGTGAGTAACATTCTGGGGCTCCATCATATTATTATCAAGTTGTTAAATTTCCTTATCAACAATCACTTCAATTTTAACCCCAGGTTCACCTATAGGTTGGAAATCATTATCACATTTTAAACCAAACACTTCATAGATATTTTTGGATACTTCACTTGTAGATACACCAAGTCCCTCATTTCTGCTTTGTGACAAGGTTCGTCTTGAAATGGAATTTTCATACCGTTGTAAGCTACAAGCTAATCTTCATTGTGAAAGCATAAGTTTCCGCTGGATATTATTCAAAATTCTCTCAACCCTTGGCTGCTCACATTTATTTGATGATGAGGCAGGAAGGAAGGTGTGCAACAATATTCCATCCTTAATTCTACATTGGCTATAGGCAGCCATTGATGTAACCTTTTCTACCCCTGCTATATGTAGCTGATTTACTACTCAAATGATGCTAGATTTTGATTCACTAAACACTGAACTATCTCCCAAGAGTTGGACGATATGTTCGGTGTACATCTCAGTTTGATAGATTGCATTTTGTCAAACAATTTGCTAGTAACCTTCCTTGTTGATGTATGTGAATTATTTTGTATTTTGATGCAAATAGTGATGATACAAAGACTCTTTGAAAACTACTATCAATTGAAATGTGAGAGAGTGCAATGTAATTTATTGCTTGACTTCCAAGTGTATAATATCACAAATCATTCATGAAATTATGCTGCTACAATAGAAAGGCATTATATCAAATAGTTGATATGCAACTCGTAACTTCTTTATTTTGAAGCTTGATTGTTCATAATAAATGCAATAAGTCACCTTCCAAAGAGAGGACTTTATAATGGCAAATCAGATTACAAACAGTCCATATTTATGATATGCAAATTTCCAAACTTTGAATAATATTTGATAAGCAACTGAGTACAATGCTTTGACCAAAGGGCATGAATGATAGACTCAAACCAGAGTATAAGAAGGATGTCAAATACAGGCAGTGGCAAATGTTAAGGGAATAGGCACACAAGGAGGACCCGACTCCTCTTTTTATAAAAGCGATTTAATTTTTTTGCTTGTCAATAATGGAGTTCCACGATTTCTTCTATAATTTTGTCTTTTAACATGGTTTTGTCTTTTTCTTTATGAATTTGTCTTATTTGCAAAGACATCCTTCAATACAGGGGATATGATTTATCTTCAGATATTTGTCTTTTTGTAAGTTTATTAAGCTACAATCATCTTTGTCTCTCCTTCGTCCACAACCAGGGATTTCAACACAACTCCCAATAATGTTTGGCACTAAATATTAAATCATCAATTTATCTCCTTTATAAATTTTGTCTCTAGCGAATTTGTTTTTATGTGAAAGCAACTCTTGAAAGAATTCTCTTCGATGTCAATCTTGTCTTTTATTGAATTGCTCATCCAATATTCAAATGGTCGACTCACTATTATGCTACAGATAGAAGCTATCAATTGATGACAATATGATCTAGAGAACTGGAGTCTCACGTTTTAGTTTTTGTCTCAATAATATTCTTTTTGAAAACCAACACCGGATGGTAGGAAATCACTCTGATACCACTGTAGGAACCCTAGTTCTCCTCCAATCTAAAATTCTTTGCAACTGGTAATCTAATTTTTGTGTTTTGAAGTTTTCATAATATTTACCAAGAAATGCATAAAATTATGAAGCAAATGCAAAGAGAGCAATGATGGAAACTAAAATATCAAATGATCAACTTTATTATTTATTTCTTGATATTTACAATAAAATTGATCATACCTGAATATCAACGAATGATTATTCCTGAAACCCTTGAAAAAGACTTCTCAAATCTGTACAAACTTGATCTCTGGATGAAGCCAATAGTTAAACATCTTCAACTGATAGTTTCACAACCTCAGAATGCTGATACAATGAAGAAGCTATGCTCTCCAATGTCGATACGCCCTAGAAATGCAGAAACCCTTGGGCTACCTTATCCAAATGCCAAATAGGAAACATAAGACAAATATCAAATCCTGATGATTTACAATGGCCTTGGTTGATCCCTTTTATAATTTCTCAATAAGAAAAAGTTGACCCTCTAGAAGCTTCTTTTCACTCAATTAAAATAATATCAATGTGCATTTAGACTTTATAAATAACTCCTTCAAGTGGGCACCTTTTAATTAATCATTTAATCCCCATTAGACATAAAGTTATAATATAACTTTATAATATAATTTTTAATGATTAATTATTATTAAAGTCATCTTTAATAATAATTAAATAATATACTTGCACATTACTCCTTATTTCACTTGGCCAACTGAAAACTGGGATCAATGCCAAAATCACGTCTAGGGGCCTTACTATAAATAGAAACACTGGAGTCTCATGCCCTGCTGACTTACTATAAATAGCGAGTGTGTGAAACTGATTCCTGAATCACCAAACGAAGGCCAATCTTGAACCACCCAAAGCTCCAGAGAAGAACCCACCATGATCTCTACCAAACAAGACCCTCCGAACAACTCCATTAGCCTATGAAGGTTAGGAAATAGGCTAATCCCTCAAAAATTGATGCTCACAAAAATGGGGACATTACACAATTAATATCTACAAAATAACTTCTAATAGTTATATTGATGTAGTATCATTTGGGTCAACAAGCAATCTTTTATCAACCAAAAATATGGGTTGATGTTTGTGTCACTTGTTGACATCATAGTGCACTTCGAAGATGATCAAAATTAGTCTAAGGAACACCATCAAGACTACTACATCTCAAAATTATCAAGTTGAACAGGATTTAGTGATCTCTTAGAGGTCAAGTTGACCCCTTTTGGGTAGATGACGAAACCACTGCTTAATACAAGGGCAATTTGAAATCACTAGTTTGGATTTACCAATAATTATTTAATTGTTGGTTTACAATAGTTAGTGGTTTTTCTCCTAATGATGAGAAAACTCAAAATTTCCCAAAACTTTATTTTTCAATACGTAGATTGTTTACCAAGAAATTATGTTTGTTGCCACTGTTATGTAGATGAGATTCTGATCCATTTTGTAAAGGCAAAGAGTCAGTTGGAGAAGAGGTGAGTTAAGTTAGTTCATCTTCCAAGAGTAGAGAAAGTGGGGAGAGAAAAGAGGGGAGACTTGTAGAGCTAAGTGAGGTATGCCAAGAACAAAATGTAACTTGCCCAATGAGACTCCAAGATTGGTTTGTCTTCATTTCATAGTTAAGTAGGAAAGCATGTGTGTGTGTGTCAAATCTTTGTAATACTATAACATTCAGTAAAGGGTGTGATTGCTTCTAATCCGAGTCTTTTATGTCTAAAGTTTGTCCCTTGAGATTAAGTGTGTCTAAGTTGGGAAGTAAGGGAACCATTCATTTAACCTAGGCAACCATTAATTTAATCCCCTCATTCATGTTTGCATTGATTGGTAGTAGAGCCAAGTTGTCCCTTGTTGGGTTGAACATGTGAGGCTCTACTTGAATCAAGATTGCAAGTGTGAAATAACTTTGCATTGTTTGTAATGTCCCTTTTAGGGATATTAGGTTAAACAATAAATTATTTCAACAATCCACTCAGCAAATATGATATTTTAAAGTTATTTCAAACCCTAGCAATTCTGATTTTTCAAGTACAACAGTAAATAACGTTAAAAAATAGCTCCAAATATTATATTAAATCCTCCAAAAAATAGTAGAATAAATAATTGATAAATATTGTCAATATACCAACCAAGAACCTAGTTTTAACAAAATGTTTTTGGCTGGGAAAATAATATAAAATTCTAGAAAATTACTGTGGCTGATCCACAGTCATCAAAAGCTTCAATAGCTCCCCCAAGACCTTTGTTCCACCCTAAGATGGGTTTGTTTCCCCCAAAAGGAGATCACTGCACTTTCTAGCAACTGTTTGCCCTAAAACCAGCGCCAAACCAGCGCATATAGTCCACCAACTTGGTCGCCTACCTGCAAATAGAGAAATGGTGTTGATAACACTCTTTGGTTGCCAATGTAGTCCAATACAACCTCTTTGTGAAGTTGCTCTAGATTTGAATCTTGGGTTTTCATCCTTGATTCAGCTCCTCTGAAAGGGTTTCTGTCCTTCAAGAGTAAGTCTTGGCTTTTCGTGCTTAGACTTTAGAAAATCATTCTTCAAAATGTAAAACATGAATAAAATGATTAGCCCTTCCTTTGCTTTAAATAAACTTCCTAAGAGTAATGCCCAAAATAGAGAAAGGAGGGAAATTTTGAAAGATCTTTAATAGGTCCTTATGATCTTTTCTATTTTCCCCCTTTTCTTTTATAAAATCACTTAAGTCATTTAAAACCCTTAAAGGCCCCTCTTTTAAGTGAATTTGAAAATAGAAAGTACTTTTTAAAAAGTACTTTTATTCGTATTTACTTAAAAATATTTCAATCCTTACTTCCCTTTAAGAATGTCCTTTAGCCCCTAGGAAGGGTTTTAAGGCTAAAGGTATTCTATTATGTCCTTATCAAAAGAGGGACATGACATTGTTATTGTTGAGAGTCATGAGGAATAAAAATGACACATAGATGAGTAACTTGTATAAGAGGAAGAGCACCTAAAGTTGCAAATTTAGCAAAGATGTTAAGATAAACCCAAACAAAGTTAGATGTCATAGAGATTGCACAAATGAAAATAACTATTGTTACAGATGTTAAGTGATAATGAAGGAGAAGCCCTAGAGGTTCATGTTGAAGCATTGATTGGTGAACTAGATGATACATTTTTGAAAGACATTGCTAACATGGGAAGAAAACCTAAGTTGTTAGAATGGTAGTGTTCACATTGGCTAATGGTTTGAATTATTTCCAAACTAGTTTTATGTTAGTTGTGTTCATACCCTCTATATATGTTAAGCTTTATTCAAAAGTGAGTTACTTGTTGTGTGCCGAATATTTACACGTACCTTTTTTTGAGTGCAAATATTCTATCCTAAGCAATATTGATTTCACACAACAAATTATTGTTGAACCAAAAAAAAACTTCTAAACCTATTTATCAGGTACTGCGTGTCCTATCTCCTAGATTGTATGAGAGGATGATGTGGATTGTACATATTGTCATTTCAAGCAAAAATGAGGAGAGACTATTCTGCATATTATTCATATGTGAATGCCTAATGAATTAAGGTTGTGGTAGTGGTATGTAAGAGAGACCCTACGGTTGTATGAGTGCATTGTGCACTCCAATATGGTATCAACGTTGCCTTCTATAGCCATTACTCAACTCAGGGTTCATCCTTTAATATGATCTTATGTAGCAGTCATTGCAGATATTTGGAAGGCCGTACACCTCCCCACCAACAAGCCATACTTCTTAGCATTCATAGAGTTTGATTTGCAGGTCGTACGATTTTATTTATTTTTTAATTGGTTTCATTGGGTTGTATTGCTTTGGAGATTTGCATTAGATGTGGAATTGTTTGTCTGGATCCCTTGATGACAAACTAGTTGATGCATCTTGTTTGTCAATTGCATTGGAAGCAGTGTGCCTCCTTTGTTTGATTCCTGCTCCATAATCAGCGGCCTTCATGGCCTCCTTCAAGTCCTCTGCACATGTTATTTGTTGTGCTGGAGCATGCCCAGCTTGGACCTCAGTAGTCCATTTCGTGGGGAGGACGCACATGACACTTAGCTGCCCATGATTTGAAATTGGTCCCTGCTCCAAAACTGTTGTAAAGAATTTTTTTAAATAAAATTATTTATTATTTCAAACTTTCCCTCTTTCTGTTTTCATCTTCTTTTAAAAATAGTCATTTCATCCTCTATTTGCACCCAAAAAAAATTATGCATAACAATTTATACATCTCTGCAAAATATTAACCTGCAAAAATGGGGATTTCTGGGTGCCTAGTAGATGATTTATGACTGTTATAATCTCTAGACAACATTTGGAACAACAACATTTGTTCTGGTTTGGAAAGAATTTAAAAAGGTAAGTATTATAAAACAAAATTTATCAGGGTTCATTTTTTTTATTTTGTTATGGTCATCACTTTATTTTAAATTTGTTTCAAAATAAATTTATATTCCACATCAATAATTATATATATTTATTGCATTTTTATTGCAAATAGATAACAAAGCTTGTCACTTAACATGGATCTTAAATTTATCATATTGTGGATGTATTTATTTAGGGAAACATTGACACACACTCTTCAAATACATCATATCTATCAAATATTTATTTCAACTATTTTATGCAAATGATGTTGCTATTCATAGAAAGGGAATCATTATTCATGCAGTCATACAGAGAATGGTGAGAATTTCCAAGACAATGCACATTCTGGAATTTAATTCAGCAAGAAATATGAGAACAACCTTATTATTGTGATATTTTATACCGTCGCCATTATAGAATGTCATTCCCTTTTTTCAATCTATTTTTATCAAAATTACAATCACATATGCCAAACACAAACACAACTCAGTTTGTTAGAGAACCACTATCACCAAAAAAAACACCATGTTTAGTTTTGCATCGTCTTGCCCAAGGGACACCTACACATGTAATCGCATAAATGTATTGTGTGCAAGAATCAACAGTGAAAAAATACATTATGGCTATTGTTAATATAATCATCCAAAATTTACAAAATCAGTATATAAGTGTTCCATCGGGAAGTAGATTGCAAAAGATTATATGTGATTTTCATACTTTGGCTCTACTTCTTGCAATATGTGGTGCAATTGATGGCACTCATATTAAATTATCATATTGTCCACAAAAACATCATACTCCTATGAACTATGTAAATAGACATCATTTTCATAGCATTTTATTACAAGGAATATGTGATGCGCAAAAAATATTTTGGAATGTTTGTGTCAATGCTCTTGGCGGCGCTCATGATGCTGAGCATTAAAATTGCTCTGCAATAAAAAAAAGTATGAAAAAAAGAGAAGTATTAATAACACCAACAATTGAGATTGAAATAAGTATTATCTATCTACAAGTAATTGGAGATTCTGCCTATCCAATATCCCCATACTTGTTGAAGCCATTTAAAAGCAATCTCTCTCCATTACATACTATGTTTGACAAATAATTATGTAGAGGGCGTGCAAAAATTGAGAATGCATTTGGGTTACTCAAAAGTAGATGGAGATTTCTTCAATATGTGGGTGTGGAATTGGACAAAGTGCCCAAGATCATTGTGGTATGTTGCATACTACATAATTTCTTACAAATGAATAATGAAGATGAGGTGGAGTTCCAAGTAGATCCACATCCAAATTGTAAATTTGAGATTCATAATCAAGATATGGAGAGAGATCAAGGTAAGGCACGAAGAGATATTGTGTTCCATGAATGGGAAAGATAATATATTGCTACTTTGAGGAGCTAAATTGTATATCTTTTAATGAAATAAAATATATTTTGGTGTTAATATCTTATCTATATGTATTTTTTTTTACAAAAAGGAAGCTATTAAGATTTACCTAAGAAAAAAGTTTTGCAATTTGGAGTTGCACATCCAATATTTTTTCCATATGCTTGCTCTCTTGCTCCATTTTTGCATGCTCAAGTTGTTTTCGTCCTTGCTCGATTTCTTCATTGTTTGAGTGAAATGCAACACTCTTTTCCATTCTCTCTCCAAAATCTTAATGAGAAACTCTTTTTCTTTTTGTACACTTGCCTTCAATTCCAATCTTGTTCAAATGGGTTTCTTCATTTGCCCCTTTTTCTTCAACATTTATAGATGAATTTTCTTCAATATTTATAGATGGATTTTCTTCAGAGGATTTGTTTTTCATGTCATTTTAAGGTGTATTGAAAGTATTAACCCATTCATTTCTAGTAAAACCATTCATAAGACCAATCACCTTAGGAGTGCTCCCTATAATACGATCCATGTCTTCATAAAAAGTCCATGAAGATGGTTTTTCCCCTATAGTATTTTTCATTTGCTTCTCCTTCTTGAATGTTTTTTTTCAATCTGTTCCACTTGTACTTACATTGAATACCCCTTAAAGATGTTCCACATTGTATGTTTACAGCTTCTGCCACTTTATCCTAATGTTTTTTACCAAGATTTCCTTGATTTAAATCTGTATGCACTTCAAATTTCACAATCAATGCTTACACAACAGTGTTTGGCCAAAGTTCTTTGTATTCCTTGATCGTATCTTTGTTACCATTAATATCATTTTTAAATACTTGAGTTGTTGGGACAATTTCTTCAACTTCAAAATATTCTTCCATAAAACTATTAATCCCATGATTCAAGTCAATACTATGACCAGATATAGCGTAATTATCTTCCACATCATGAACATCATCAGGGATAACATTTACATTTATCTCTGGGTGTGAATGATATTATCCAAATTCTATTTAATCTTTGATATTTTATTGTAAGGAAAATAATTTCCATCTTGTTTTGAGGAACTTGCATAATTTTGGTAATTTTTTGGAATAGATTGAAATCCTGATTCTGAATGTTGTCTATAAAACAATTCTTTGTCCATTGATGATTTGTAAACTTGATATAGAATTAAAATTTATTCAATTTAATGTAACAACAAATAAATAATTTCTTCTTAAATTTATTTAATTTATCAAATTAATTTATAAACATGATAAAATAAAATAATATAACTTTATTATTGATTTATTTATCAAAATAAAATTTATTTAAAAAAAACACTTACCTCTCCCTCTCCTGATCACTATATTATATATGCTGTTGTATTTTCCATGTTGCTATATTATCTAGCTGCTCTGGTGTTTTTACTCTATTTTTATGATATATATATATTTAATTAAAACTATTAGTGCCAAAAGGAAAAGCTGGGAATATATATATTCCCAGCTTTTCCTTTTGGCACTAATAGTTTTAATTAATAGGGCTTTGGACAAGTTTAATAAATATTGATGGGCTTAATGTATTTTCTTTGTTGAAAACTGTGCGCAAAGGATCAGGCCTGCGCAGTAACATTGACTACTACAAGGCATGATATGAATAGTCCTGGGGCACCCTCAAGCATGCCCAGGCCCTTATTATCCTACCATGTGCGTAGGTCTTCACTGTATTCAGCTTGCTCCACCTTTCGCACATCATTGAACCCTAGGCAATGTGCCACCCGACGATCAAAACAAACACCTAGCTTCAACCAACTATCCACCATCATAGACCTCCTTCCTATGGATGGTAAAAAAAACCACCTCCCTCACTGCCCCTAACAAAAAGATGGGGGTTAATCTTTTTATAATCAATGTTCAATTTTTTTTTGGGGGAAGGGAGGACCTACGTACTTGAATTGTTGAAAGGTGATTATTATTCCAAGGGTTTTTTTTTTACTCTTGGTCTTTTAACTCGCTCATATTCTATTTGCATCCTTGGTCTTATTGTAAATTTTGTGTCATTTGTGTTCTTTGGCTATCATATTGCATTACACATGTTTTTTGGCCATTTTTTTTTCATTTGTGCTTATTGCACCTTGTATTTGTATTTTATGAATGTATTTTTTTCAAAGTTTGACATCTTGCATTTTGAGTATGTTTTTTGTGTTATTTGTATACTTTGGCCATCCTTTGTACCACGTGGGCTGACATTAGATTTTATGGAAACATTATTAATAGAAACTGACATCCAATCTTGTGGGTGTTTTTCATTTTTCCCAAGTGTGTTTTTGCCTTTTGCCATGCCTTCTTTTCTAGCACTTTAGAAAGAGAATATGAGATTGATGAAACATAACTCATTTTTGCACTCTCTCATTCACAACAAGGACATCCTCATTCACTCCTTGAAAAACAAAATTACTAGCATGCAACATCAAATTGATATAGACATTCATGCCCATGTTTCTAGTCCATTATGTAATGATCATGAATCTGGTACGCATCCACTTGATGCACTTTTAGATTGTGACCTACCAGATTTACCTATAATAACTACTTGTAAACCTATTGACCCTGATTTGTTAGTATCTGTGACTATTAATAAATATGTTGCTATAGATGCTACACCTTCTACACATCCCACTACATATACACTTATTTGTTTAGCTCATTTGAGAAACACACTATTGCCTTTGGTTCTCGCATTCTTCTCTCCATGGGTCATTTTGGTAGAGGTCTTGGTATGTGTTCATAAGACATTATTGCTCCCATTCAGTGTGTTAAATGGGATTCTCGCCACAACATTGGTCACAAAGCAGATATTGCATCTTCTTTGGGATCTCTTGATGACAACATAACATCTATTTTTGTTAAACTCTTCTCTTTGTGAAGATATTGAGCTACATATAAGCTCTGTTTCACCTTCACTGAGGCTTGAGCACACTGAGAATATTTGGATTGTTCTTGTCAGGTATGTTTATTCTGGCACACTACCAAATGTTTTGATGCATGCTCCATTTGTGCATTTGTGCATTTTTCACCCATTGTATCATTTTCTTCCATCTACATTCATATGGGATGGTCTATAGATCAAATTTTGCAAGTTTTTAAGCATTCATTGAGAGGTCACTACAGACATGCATCCTCCACTTTTTATACTCCTCCTGCCCTTTGTAGTTCCCTTAGTGATTGAGCTCTATTTTTTGTAGCTATATTAGGATCATCTCTCATATTATGGACTTCTCTAACAGATTGACATACCTCTGGAGTCTCCAACATCTATTTCTCTTCATTTTTTGGTGGGTTGGTTTTTAGGTGCAATATTGTATCGCAATGAGTTATAAAGTGCAATGGGGGTTTTGTTACTTTAGCTTTCTGCACTTTCATGCATGAGTGCTCTATTTTGTGAACCTTGTCACTTCTTCAGTTGCTTGCCCATTATTACCAAGGTCATTTTTTCCTTTGGAAAGATTTTGTATTTGTATCTTTGATAGTTGATAGTCTCCTTCAGATTTGTGGTGGAGCTCATTCTTCTTTTGAATAGTAAGTAGTCTAGTGAAGTCCAGTGTCAACTTTTTAGTGTCTGAGTAGTGGGATTGGCCTACTCATACATATATTTTGAGTCACTACACCCATTTTAACATTATGGGGAAGGAGGTATAGGCATGAGCATGTGTGCACATAGTGCTTTAGGTGTCATATTCCTTTCTAGTCATTGGTGCACCACATCTATTTTCAGGTAGTTGATTTTAGTTTGTAGAAATTTTATGAGTTGTGGATTTGAACTTGATAGTGTTTGTTATCTAGCATTCCCAACATATATTAGCTCTTCAGTAGCAATGCTAGACCACTTGTTCTCACTAGATATTTTGTAACTTTTGAGTCCTTGAGTGCACTTTTGTTTGATGGGATTCATTCCATTGAATGCACCTTCCTCAACATTGTGTATGAACTTTGAGTCTCTCTACTTTAATTTTGGTTTTACTTTTTTTGGGTACCTTGTAGTGACACATTTCATCCATAATGACTTTTTTTCCTAGTTTTATGATCAATGTTTTTTACTAAGTGAGCCTCATACAAAGTAGCAATTCATATTTAACTTGGTGGTTACAATAACTCGACATCCATGTATTCTAGTAAGATGGATTGGTTCCCATAAGGACACTTAGTATATCATTGTGCATTTATATATGGGTACCTAATTAGGGCTAGTTGTTAGAACCCATCAGTGTATTTGCTTCCTCTTTAATCACTCTCTATTATGCACTTAAGGAAGGGTGTTGGAGTGGTCATGTTCGCATTGTCTAGTGGTTTGAGTAATTTCCAAACTAGCTTTGTGTTAGCCATGTTCAAATCCACTATAGGAGTTAAGCTTGATTCAAAAGTGACTTATTCTATGAGGAATATTTGCATGTACTATTTGGTGAGTGAAAATATTCCATCCTGACTAATGTTGATTTCATTCAACAAATTATTGCATGAAACAAATTCATGGGCCTATTTATTAAACACTTTATATGCTATCTCCTAGATTGTATGATAGGATGATACAAACTGTACATATTATCAATTGAGATGTTAATGAGGAGACTTTATTGTGCATATTATTCATGTGTAAATGCTTGATGGATTATTTTTGTGGTAATGGTGTGCAGGAAAGATCCTGTGGTTGTATGAGTGCATTGTGCACTCTGATATAAGCTAGACACACCTAGCTATGCAAGAACCATATGTCGTGATGACCTTATTGATTTGATCATGAGGATGGAAAAGAATTTTGAAGAAGTCAATAGAGGACCCTAAATGATGTAGGATCATTTGGGGTCATGAACAATCTTGCATCAACCAAAAACATGGTATTGGGTTCTTGTGCATGCTTGTGCGCATGCTTTTTTATTTGTGTGAATTTTCAACCATGTCAACAATGTTGTGCACATGGAAGAAGATCAACAAAAACTTATAGAACATCATAAAGAGTTAGGATTGTGATAAAAGTGATGAAGGAATTACTTCAGTAATCTACCAAAGGTTTAATGACCCTATTTGGGATGGTGAAAAATCTTGGTTAATGCAACTGCTATGGTTTGCATTAACTAGATATTATGAAATTGTCATGATAGTTTCATAACTATCAACCTAGAGTAATCAATGGGTTTCTTATGCATTGAAGGCATGGGTAAAGTAACTTATAAGAACATAAAATCATGACGTGTTGACCATTTCCCATGACAAAGGGAGCTTGAAGAGGCTTGTATGTTGTCAGTGTTAGATGCAATCATATAAATTAGGAATATAAATAAAATGCTAGCAACAATAGATACTACCATTAATAGTTATCCCAATTTATAAGAAAACCTTTGATTGGGCAAGGTAGGTAAAAATAAAAACATTATGACAATTGAAATATACAAACAATACCTCAATTATGCAACTCAATCTACCTCCAAATTATAATGATGTGCCCCAAATTGACAAGATGAAAGCACTTGATAGCTCGAATGTTGGATTATCTTGTGACTTAAGACTTGGATAAAATTTTGGCTATGAGATGATAAAGGATGCTTGAAGACAATAGACAAGTTTAACATGATATCATAAATTAGCTCCTCTCACTCTTTGAATTTGCATGGAGGATGACTAGTTTATATAAGAGAGGACAAAGAATTTATAAGGAATTAAAAATTATGTAGAAGACTTTAGAGAAGAACTCTTTAGAGAGTGTGGAGGATGGTAGAAGACTCTAAAGAATGTAGAAACTTATAGAGGATGTTAAGGCTAGATAATGATGATTAATGTGTGATTAGATGGTGATTAGTAGTAGGATTTGTAAGAGGAAATGGAGGTAGGTGAGGGTAGGTAGAAGTTAATTTTAAATTCACAATTTTTGGAGGACATGATTAGTGATTTAATGTAGTAATAAGAAGATGATAATAGATGATTAATTGACATGGGATGGGGGACTACAGTTAGTATGTGAATAAATATAAGGAATGTTAGGATAAGTTAATAATATGACATTGAGATAAATTAAAGATTATGAGATGAAATTAGCATGGTGAAGATGCGCGCAAATTTTGATGTATACATTTTTCGCCTCTTTGAAAGGGCATTACAATTAGAAGAGCAATTGTATTCCAAAGAAGAAAGATGATTTTGGATGTTAGTAAATTAGATGGATGATTCCCCCTCGAGGGGAGATGTGAGGAGGGAGGAGATAGATAGCCACTCAAAATTAAATGAGGGGCAAAATGCACAATGAAACAGGATGTAAGGGATAATATGATGAAGAAATTTGACCATAGTAATGAATCATCTATAGAGGATACCCTTGGAAAAGACATATAAGGGATTGGAAAATGATGGCATCATAGGTCTAAACATGCCCTAAATGGGAAGCAATCATGGAGAGATTGTGAAAAAAATGCTGCAAGCTTTAGACATATCCCAAGTAAGGACACATGTTGGGAGAGTTACAGATTTGGATTGGATGATTGGATGTAAACTTTGGACATGTATAAGGTAAGGATTCATGCCAAGGGGATCCATGGGTGAAAGGGGATGATGTTATATAAGCATTAGATGTGTCTAAGGCAATGACACATGCCAAAGAGAGTTGTGGGGAGAGGGATGATGGGACATAAGATTTAGATGTGTCCAAGGCAAGTACACATGCCAAGGAGAGCTGCAAGAAAATGGATGATTGATGATTGTTGATATGAGGGTACCAAATTTAGACATTTCCAAGTAAGGACTCATGATGGGAGAGTCATAACCCTAAAATAAAATTTAGACAATAATTTTGATGAGTGTGACTCAAAGCATAGGTTGATTGTCAATAAAATGATGAGATTTGAGGGACTAGGGAATGATCAAAAAAAAGGGAAGAGGGTGACTAAGCTATCATCGGGCATTGCAAGTTACTGAGCATTGCTTATATAGTTTGAAGAGACCTCAAGCTGATGTAGTTCTCCCTAACAAGGAATTAGACAGGGGAATTTGATGAGACAATGAGAGAAGACATCGATAGGGTTAATTAATAAATTGACAGAGAAAAAATGATGAGTTAGGTGGATGGAAAGGAAAGACTAGTCAGTGTTACCCTCACCCTTGATAGGTTTTGGCACTAGTTTGTACAATAAAGATGGTTGAAATCTATCACCATTGATATGTGAGTACTAGTGACCAGATGATCACAAAGATTTTGTAGGTACCCCAATTTTATGGATTTGTCATTTAGAGTGTATTAGTGGGAGTGTATTATATATGTCATAGGAAAAATGATGAACTCGTACGTGGCGAGTAATAACTTTGTTACTGCAAAACACAAATTTGTCAATGGGAAACATGATATTATTAGACAACCACAAGTTTGCTAGGGTTAAGTTAAGAAAGCACAGGGTCAGGTAAAACATGGGATTGTGAAAGAGAACCATAGATTCAAAAAGGTGAACTTAGGAACACAAGGGCACACATCATGAACCTGTGTTTGTAAAAATGCATGTTTGTTGATGAGTGGATAGAGCAAAAACATGAATGCATGATCTATGAGTATTCCCACACCAATCCAATCAATGCATTAACTAACAATTTAGATAAATACAAAAGCATAATTTCATGGTCAAAAGATGTAAATTCATAAAAAGACATGATTTTTTTAGTATGATGGATGAAGGCAAAGTTAGTAAAAGTTTAATGAGTTAGTGATTGATTAGGGCCAATGGAAGATAATTAGGTGAATGTGGCTAAGCTAGTAATATTGCATAGATTGATGAATTATCATGTTGATGATATGTAAGAGGATTTTTCTTAAATGAGGCTTTTAGATGTACTTTTCCTACATGGCATGCCCCTAGGTTGGTCGATCAGATTTGATAGGTAGTGAAAATATTGGGATGGAGGCATTAACATAGATCTATATTAGACCATCTTCTGAGGCAAAGGAGGAGAGGATAGGATGGGACATGGATGGAGATGATAGAGATGGTGTGCAAGTTCTTGTGATACAAACATGTACAAATCAAGCAGGGATATCTTAACCTCCTAGATAGAGTCAGAGTGGGAGACCATAGACTAGTTGAGAAACAAGATTCAGACTATGGAGATTGAGATATCAAAGTTAGTTTGAGTGAGGGGTGTGTTGTCCCCAAAAAATGCCACTCATTTTTGGGACAACCTACAGACCAAAATTGTCTATTCCCTTCTCAAAATTTGTTCTGAGCTTTCAAATTCCTCATTTTAAAGCTTTTTTCGTAAAGGGGGTTCACAGGTTCAACAGGTTAAAAAAGCTTCTGCAGGCGAGATCAGTCAAAAGAACAAGCTTCTAACAATTGGTTATTTTCGGAATTGGTTCATCGCCTTGGTTCAAACAAAAATTTGCATCGGCAAGCATCAGCAGTAAGTTCAACATTTGGTTCATCCTTTGGTTCAACGTCAAATGGTTCAAAGGTGAGTTCAATCAAGTGGTACAACGCTTTGTTTCAACATTTGGTTCATCCGCTTTGTTTCAACGCTTTGATTCATTCTTTGGATCAATCAAATGGTTCGTCAGTCGGTTCAAGGCTTTGTTTGAACCGTTGAACCAAAAAGTGGTTCAATGGTTGGTTCAACAAATTAGTTCACCGAAAAGTTTCAAAGCCTTGGTTCAACGGTTAGCTCAAACGCCAGAAAAAGACAAAAGCAGGAAGAGAGCTGAAAAAGACAAAGCAGAAAGCAAAGGAAAAGCCCGACTGAAGAGAAAAGCCCATGGGAAAGCGTCCGATAGAAAAAGATAAAGTGCAGCAGAATATGTTACGTATGGCTCAACGAAACGTGACAAGTGTTTGCATCCATCATGCAAGAGCGGCAATTTTTGCCGCCCTTGCATCTTTTTCATCTCACATGCACAAGCGGCAAATTTTGCTGCCCATGCATCCCCGAGTTCCTCTCCTTCTCTTCCCTTTCTCTCCATTCGCCCTTCGTCCTTTTCCTCTATGTCAGGGCAGTAATTTCTACCTCCCTCCCTTCTTTTCTAAGGATTCATACCTGTAAGGGCAGCAAAATTTTCTGCCCTAGCCATGTGTTTCCCCTCTCTTGCACCGGCGACAAATTTTGCCACCGATGCAGGCTGCTCGACTCAGGTGTAGGGGCGGAAATTTTTTCCACCGTTACACCTGAGTGCAAGGGTGGCAAATTTTGCCGCCCTTACACTTTTTCCCGTCGGCATGCACGGGCAACAAAATTTGCCGCATGTGCCTTTTTTCCACCTCACAAGGCACAAGCGGCAAATTTTTCCGCCTGTGCATGGAGGCCTTCCCACATGCCAAGGCGACAAATTTTGCCGCCCTTACATATTTTTCTCTGATTTCTCTAACTCCAGAGAAATCTTCGTTCCTTCTATTTTCTTTGCCCGCTCCCCTTTTCTTCTGCTTTCTGACCCACTCTCGCCTCAGCCTTTTCAAGCGCGTTTTCCTAATCGTGATCATCAAATGTGCAGTTTTTCTAGATTGCTAATTTTTCCCCTAATTGTGCAATCATGATTCTTACTGCAGTTTCTCTAAAGGATCCCTCTTCATCGACATCTTTTCAACAAAAGTTATTCCAGATCACTGAAGTTTTTTTGAAGAAGTCGAAGACCATGAAGAAGACTGGAAATAAAGATTGAAGGTTTTCTTCCATGCTTTATTCAAAATGCACTTTGTAATTGACTTGGGACATTTTCATGTGAAAGTGAATGCAATTTTGTAATGTGTAATTACATGTAAAAAATAAAAAAAAATATCTCAAAAGTCAAAGATGACTCATCTTTGACTAAGATATTTTTATATTTTAATCTTTTTAATTCTGAAGGTTTCTCCCTATATATAGAGGGGACCTTTTTTGTAAATGGGTATCTGATAATTGAGAGCAAAAACTCTGCTGAAATTGAGACACTTCTTGAGACTTTGTGTTCAACTTGTAAATCATATTTCATCAAATGAATGAGAAACAGGTTTATTTCAGACTTTGTGTTGAAGTAATTTGTGTTATTTAGGAAGTGGTTCTTATGTCCTCTTTCCTGATAATCTTTTATCTGTTTGATTTAATAAGCAAAGTGTGTGTGTTGATATTATCTGAGGACGTTTCTAAAAGATAGAAGAAAGACTTTGAGCTACTTTTATCTTGGTGATCCTTTTATCCTTTGTAATTTTAGGCGAAGACTTTGTGCTTCGTTTCACTCTATGGTTACACGTGTTCCAGATCGGCGAAGGAGACAACAGAAGACTTTGTGCTTACTTAAGTTTCCTTGTAGACTTTGTTACTTGTTTCAGGGGATTTTTTACTCTTGGCTGGATACCATTCCTGAAAGAAGAGGAATGTTCTTAGCCAACGACTAGGATTTCTTTCTCTTGTTTCTTGGACATCACCTCTGAAAAAAGAGAGGTGGATGCTGTTATACTACCCCGAGTATTATTTTCTGCTTACTTATATATATACATATAACACATAAATATTCATAGGGAACCTCCCCTTGATGAGAGGAGAGATTTACCTCGTCCAGATGTGGTAAACCCACACTTTTTATGGCATAAATCTCTTTGTGCTATGGTTGATATACCCATTTTGCCTACATTTAGTTGACGACAAAATATTCACCCAACAGGGTGATTGTTAGTGTTGGTTGGCAATTGTACAGGGACATGTGATAGGGCTGCAGAGCCATGTGTCATTTTTATAGGGTCAGGTTATACAAAGAGATACACATATGACCCATGTATTATCTCAGATAACTATGCTACTTGGTTAGGTTACCTAGAGAAAGGCTCATATTGCTCTATTATAGGGTCAAATTCAATAGATGTGGACAATCCATGTGCAATTTGCTCAATTGTAGACATGATTTGATCAAAAAGATGCAAAGGCACAAATGGCTAAGATGGAGAGAAATGTGGACCAAATACTATTAGAAGCACTGAGATTAGAGGATGTTATGGCCCAAATAGCTAGGATGGTCTAAGAGACCAAGTATTGGAAGGGGTTATATGAGAAAGATGTTCTAACTAGTTAGATGGCATCATCTTACATAGAGAGTAGCCAATCAATGGGTTCCTCCCATTTCAGTGTCGACTAGGTATGCACACTTACCACCAAAGCCATCACCGTTGCCATTGCTAGGTGGTCAGAGTGGCATGTGATTTAGAAATACAATTATATTTTGGCACATAGATGTTCATGATGCATATTACATATGTCATTTTGATGTGTGTGTGTGTACACACACACACACACACATATCGAAGGTGTCCATGAATACATCACATCATCCATAAACACTAACTCATCATAATCACAATTTACATCCATAAGTCCATTAAATACTCATTATATATATATATATATATATATATATATATATATATGAGTATTTAATGGACTTATGGATGTAAATTGTGATTATGATGAGTTAGTGTTTATGGATGATGTGATGTATTCATGGACACCTTATATATATATATATATATATATATATATATATATATATATATTAAAAAGAAAACACCGGAATCGTTTATTCAATCTTTTGAAATAAATACAACCAGAAGAGCTCATCCATAAATAGTAACTCATCATAACCACAATTTACATCCATAAGTCCATTAAATACTCATAATCAAATCATCAAATATATATATATATATATATATATATATATATATATATATATATATATATATATATATATATATATATATATAACACTGGTATATTTTATTCAATCTTGTGAAATAGATACAACCAAAAGAACCTTCCCAGTAGGACGAGCAGTAAAAGTATAAAAGGCCCGTTGGGCCCTAAGCCCAGTCACACCATACTTGGCATGTAAAATCCACATCGATATAAAATATGGGAGGCATATAGCCTCAACCAATCTATGCTTGACTGTCTAATACACAAATGATAAAAACTTATGTGCAGTGGCATATGTGTTAAGAATAAAAAACTACCATAATCCCCATTATATGAGGGAAAGATCCCCCATGGAGTGTGGCACGTTTCCTTATTCAATAAGAAAATAAATATTACCTTCACTGTAGTGGCAAGCATCTTTCACCAATTTTTACACCATTGTATTGTGTTCCCTATAGACATGTGTGATAGTGAAGGATTGGAGAAGTGCAGTAAGAGACTTTAGCTCTTTGTATCAGGTGTCTAAGTATAATATGCTTGAATTGTGTAGTCCCATCTATCTACTCAATCACCATCTTTGAGTTTGAATGAATAGACATCGATGTAATCCCCCATTTGTGAGCAATGGAGAATGCAGAGGTGATAGCTTGAAGCTCCATAAAATTGTTGGTATTTTTTCCAATGCCCTGCCTGTAGGAGATCACACAGTCCCTGTAGTATATTATCCCACCAGCCCTAATTCACCCTGGGTTTCCCATCGAGGCTTCATCACAAAAATAATGTGGCTATAAATTATCCATAGTAAATCCCAAAACCTTACATTGGGTCTTAAGTGGCCTATGTATGGGGGGCAGAAGAGTATTTAAATCTATAAATTATTGTGTAAATGTTAGGATTTTTACTTGAGAAAATAACATCATTCCTTGTTATCCATATGATCCAACAGATTTGAAGTGGAAACCTGATATATTCTTCTAAAATGCCTTTGTTCTCGGTCCAAACATTCCATGCTTCAGTCAAAGTTCTACCTCTCTAAGAAAGCCCTGTTCATTGGGGAGTGGTAGAATCTCAAACCATCATAGAAAAACTATATTGGAGAAATAGGTGTGTGACTAATTCAACATCCTTTCGACATAAAGAGCATATATTTGGTCCATACCAACCCTTCCACATCAGATTATCCCAAGTCAATATTCTATTATGGAGACAAAGCCAAAAAAATAGATTTTTTTTTTGTGGAGCACAGAGCCTCCAAATGCCCTTCCACCACCATGGAGCCTAAATAATTTCTTGCCACTACCAAAGAGCTTTATACCCCAATTTTACCTGATAATATCCACCATCATTATTATAAGAACAAACTAAGGAGTATTCCTTATTGGAGAGGGAAATGGAATTGGATATTAAGCATAGTCTATATCTATCCCAAATTTTAGCTTCCAGACCATCAAGACCAAGACTCACAACAGTCTTCCATCCCGAAGACCACCAACTGATCAAGGTTATATCATAGGCATCAACAAGAGAATGAACATTTAATTGATGAAGGGATAAATTCATTTCTTTCAAAAACCTGTACTCACTAGGAATACCAATAACTGCATCCCGTCCAATTTTTACCTTTGTGCCATCCCCAAGATCCCATGCTAGGGAAGACTCAATAACACTGAAGCTCTGTATAATGGCCTTCCAAAAAAGTGATCCCCTGTGTGTTTCTTAGGCTACATCTGAATACAGTCCAACATAAAAAGAGGCTTTATGTATTTTTGTAGTAGTATTTGCTGCCATAATCCTTGTTTATGTATAATATTCCAAGCCTCTTTTGTTGCCAGTGCCTTGGAGAAAGTAGGCAAGTCCTTTAGACCCCCACCACCCTCAAATTTTTGTTAGGAAATCAAGGACCATTTGATCAAAGGATTACTTTTCTTTTCCTTATTTCTATCCCATATAAAATGCATGAAAATACTTTTTATATTGTTGAGAATCATCTTTGAAAGGTATGCTAGGGATAACTAGTAAACTGGAATAGCCTCAAGTATACTATTGATAAGAACCAATCTACCTACCATGGATATCCATCCACCTGTTGCACCATAGAGTAACACACTTTTTCAATTTTTATATGAGCACAACCAGTCACCAACATGATAGTCATTTATTTTCAAATAGAACCCCAGGTATTTTATGGTATCTGAGTTAGGTGTGGTGAAAGGCAAGAGTTTTTGGATCATCATCTTGACCTGTGGGGAATGCTGAAGAAGTATACAACTGATTTCTAGAGGTTAAGGACCATACCCATTGCTAAAGAGAATAGTTTCAAGATTCTGTCTAAGCATTTTACTTCCTGGATAGTGCCATTCTCCAAAATGAGTATGTCATCCATAAAAAAGATATGTGTAAGCATAGTGCCAGTAGAATGTTTTACACCCGCTAGATTTCCAATAGACTTCTCATGTTTGATATGATGACTAAGGGCCTCAGTAATGGCAAGGAAGAGAAGGGGAGATAGGGGAAGCTCTATCGAAGACCCCGAGAGGGGGTGAAAAAATATATAGTAAAACCATTGATCAACACTGCATATGTCTCTGATTGGTAACAATCCTCAATCTAATTAATGAAAGTAGATGTAAATCCCACCTGAGTGAGGATAAGTCTAAGGTATAACCAATTTACCATATCAAAATCCTTTGAAAGATCTATCTTGAGAAGAAAAGTAGATCAAGATTTTGTTTTGATCATGTGCATAGCCTCTTGTGATATACCAATGGCATCATGAATGATTCTATTATCCAAGAACCCAAACTATTCTAGGGAGATTTGTTCAGATAGAATGGGTTTTATATGAGCATCAATGATCTTGGCTATAATCTTGTATATACAATTGCATAAAGATATGGGTATGAAATATTCGAAGCTAGTAAGATTGTCATATTTTGGGATATTTGTAATGAAAATGGAGGAAAAGGGAGCATGTATTTTACCTAAAATGTGAGATTCCTCAATAACCTGAAGGTGGTCATTTGCTATGTGATCCCAAAATCCTATGAAGAATTCAATATTCCACCCATCTAGTCTCGGAGCCTTCCCATGTTGAAAAGTGTGTGTTGTTTTCTATAGTTCCTCTATGGTAATAGGTGGAGGAAAGCCTCATTTTGTTGTTCATCCACCCATCCATAAAAAAATATGCAACCACCATAACACCCTTGCTATTTTCTCTAGGGGGTTCTGTATAAATGTGTTTGTAGTGGGTAACCATAGCTTTGGAGATAGAAGGGAAATATTTACAAACTGCATCAGAGCTGTCCCTAACAGACCAAATGGTATTTTGAGCTCTATGGGCCATAGCCTATCAATGAATTTTTTTTGTGTTGTCATCCCCATCCTCAAACCAGTTTATCCTACTCTTCATTTCCATTTTGCTTCCTTCCAAGCCAAGAGTCTAGCCTTTTCTATTTATATATCATCAAGAGCTTTTTTAGTTTCCTCTTTGAAACCATCCAAATGATAAGTGCCTAGACAATCCTTTATTTTTGTTTCAATCTCTATGATATCTTTATCACTATCCAATAATTTTCCTTTTGCCCATAACATGGATGTAGAATTAGTTAATCTGATAATTTTTTTGTAGATTGACCATAACGTGTTCTCCTTATATACCTAAAAAGGGTTTCCAAGTCTGCTTGATGAGTTCTGTGAAGTCTTCATAGGACAGACAATGGGGATTAAATTTAAATGGAGTTGGTGGTAGCCTCATGCCCATGTCTAGTTCCAGTTGAATAGGATTATGATCTAAAGTAAACTGCGTGATGGTGGTCACTTTGAAAAATCACATGTGTAGTATGAGAGCTTCCTTTAACATAAAATAGTCCAACCTCTTCGCAATCCCATCCACCCCACGGTGATGGTTAGACCATTGGGTTCAACAAGAGGAGTGGCATCCACCAATTCATGTTGTTCTAAATAATTCATAAAAAAGTCTGCTAAGGTGTCCATTTGAGCCATAACACACCAAACTTTAGACTGATATGTAGTGAAGTTTAGGTCTCCCCCAAGGATAAGATGAGGTAATTACCTGATGCCAATGTTAGCTAAATCATCCCAAAAGTCCTTCCTATTCTGTGAAGGAGCATAGACAATCAATATATCCATTTCCATATCTAATTACTTTGAGGGGAAAGATCCATGAATGTAATTTTGAGTAGACACAAAGGAACCCAAATCCAGTGTATTATTCGACCCCAATGCGAGTCCCCCCGAATGCCCTGATGAGATTCTCATCATAAAATACCAATTCAAGAAACATTTTTTTAGATATCTCAGTGCATCCTTATCATCACACATAGTTTCCTATAGTGACATCACACTTGGTTTTTGATTATATATGAGCCTTTTTAGGGAACATTGTTTTGAGGCCTTCCCTATGCCTCTTATATTGTGGGATATCAATATCATTTATTAACCTGCTTAGGGTCTGCTTCTACTAAGGGCCTGTGGAATAGTCAGTTGTTTACTTAATAGTATTTCCTTCTCTGCATTCATTTGAGTATGTGTGAAATTTGTGCACCATCCTCTTGATCTTTGAGGTGTGTATACCTTGGCAACTTCCAAAACTCTAGTCAAAGGAAAAAAAATTGTTCTAAATTACATTTATTTAGTGTGAGAACGTGTCTAATATATCAGTCCCATAGACGAAGAGGAAAGATCTGCCTCACTAGTGCATTGTAATATGGGATTCCCCTTTTCCTCTTGGTCCCCTTCCGAGTGAATAACATTGGGTTTTTTTTGTAGAGATGCTTCTATAGTGTTCCCTTCAGAATCCCACCTATAGGTTGTGCCAAATGTTTCCATCCCAAGAGAAGGAGTCACAAAATTGTGATGTTATTGTAATATCAATAACATCTTTGGTGAAATATCTAATGTCTGTAATGTATTTTTAGTCAAACCTTCTAACTCCTATTTACCCAAGATGCGTAATTGTGACATAGCTTCATTTGAATCACTCACTGGTCGATACCCCAGATCTTTCAAGAGCTCAATATGATTGGAAAACTAAAATGGTAGAAAAATGAATGTTTTAGCAATACCTTTATTTTGACATGTTGTAACCTTCAAACTCCCTTCCATAGTTCACATGCCAGACTCCATATCCATATATTTCCTATGTCCCTCCAAATCTTGAGGTTTATTTGCATTTTTCCAGTCACCATTGACCAAATTATGTTGATATGTTGCATCTTCCTCCTATCTTGATGTAGTAAACACATCTATCCTCTTAGTAGGTTTAGGTCTGTACTTGGTTTCATCCATTAGGATCATACCAGTTTGCAATCATTCTCCCCTAAGTTTTCCAACTACATGATCATGATTACCTCCATCTGCCATGGTGTCATGCATAGTCAACATTCCACTCCCCTTGTGTATGAAAGAGACCTCATCTATCTTTTTTGTGACTTCAACATTGATATGTTTATTTATTTTTTCTTTCATCCCTATTACTATTGGCTCTTCAGTGTCTTGTGCTTGAGTCAAAACCCTCCATGATCTGTATCTATTTCTATGTCAATTATTTATGGATCCCTATACAGTGTGTGGGTAGGAGATCTTCAATTGTTTGTGTAACCTACAAAGAGTACACCTAAAGGGGACATTTTTATAATCTGAAATTTTGTTATATGGCATCTCTCTTGCCTTAAGCTATATTTTTGCTAGGAGTCCATTGGAGATATTCATCTCTACACAGATGATTTCCACAACATAGTTCCTTTGATTGACTGTGTCTAGATCCATGCTTATGTATCTCCCAAGACTATCACCTATTTTCTTCAAAATATGTGGTTTCCAAAGTTCAATTGGTAACCCTGACATCTTAACCCATAGGGCCAATGATTGATCTGTTCCCGCTATGGGTCGAACCCTACGTGCCACTTATAAGTGAGGAGGGAAACCTTCCCCCAGAACCATGGCCCTTCAATAGATATCTTAGTTCTATCCTTATCTATGTTGAAAAGGAAAGTGATGTATCTCCTAACACCTCTGTGGATGGTGGGCATGTACCCTAGAAAGGTCATCCATGTGTATTGAATTTATCTGTGCAGGTCCTCCTCATATTTTTTGGCATGAAATCATCCCATTAGCACTTGCTTGGCATAAAGAATGACTTTATATTTATAAATACTGGGGTCGATTTCAACCTATATGGTAGATTGATTAATTTTGATGCACTTTTATTTCCTTTTCCTGTATATCTTTTCATCCGCATGCTCTTTATAAACCTTCTATGGAGTGTTTCCTATGATGGGTGCTTCACTTTCTATATCCTCCTTCTACTATTGATTTTGGCCAGGTTTTGAAGCTCCTTTACCCATAAAAGTGTCTATTTGATCGTACATTGAAGGGGATTTGATGAGATCTGCAAGTGTGGGGACCATTGGAGCTACTATGTTACCATATAGGTCCTCTGAGTAGTGGATATTTTCTTGTGTTGTTTTGTTCGAACCCTTGTTTTGTGTCCTAAAAAATCCTCCTCCTCGCTCCCACATCGTGTACCTTATATGTATGTATGTATGTATGTATGTACATACATACATACATACATATACATATGCACACACACACACACACACACACAAACACACACACACACACACACACACACACACACACACACACACACACACATTGATGATTTGATTATGAGTATTTGATGGACTTATGGATGTACATTGTGATTATGATGAGTTAATGTTTATGGATGATGTATTATGATTATGCACTTATGTTTTTTGGGATAGATGATTTCATGCTTAGTTTAGATGTGATTTGCTTACATGGATTTAGTTGAAGATGTTATGTATGGATGTTAGATACTTATTCAATGCTTTTATTTATTGAGTATGTGACTTAACATATATGATTTGTTATGACATAAGATGATGTGATGTGATGTATAACATATTATGTTATGGATGCGATGTTAATGGTTTTAGATATTTATGACTATACACGAGGAGTTATATGGTAGATTAATATTTATACATGTTATATGGGTGGAATATTATGATTTCAGTTTTTGATGATTATGTACATTATGTGTTTATGGTAGACTAGAGATGTGATAGGCATGTGATGTGTTAAAATGTAGATGAAATAATGTTCATGTGATATGTTGTGTTATGATAGATTTAGAGATAGTTTAATTATGATATAGGATGCTCATGACTTAGATGATGATGATGATGGATTGTTAGATATGTTAGTGATTAAATAGATGATTTGGATGATTTGATTGATAATTGATTTTATTATCCAAATGATGGATGGATTGAATAAATGATTAAGGTATTGGATGTTAGATGTTGTTGACGTGATTGGATCAAGGGATTTGATAAATGAGTGTGTAGAAGATATATATCTCTATTATCGTTAAGCATTCATCTCATCTTTATTGTTGCTACAAGTCTTGGATCATTGTAGTCCAAGCAATAATTTTTAATGTAGCACTGGGCAATATTCACCATGGCATGCATGTCATCATGATGAAATTTTGCTAGAGTGCATGTTGGACTGACATAGAAGACACAAAGATAAAAAATAGATTTTACAAGTAGCATGTAGCATAATGTACCATTGGTATAAGGAACCAAGATGACAAATTTTTCCTATGTTATTGCATAGATGATAAAAATAGTAAGACAAAATATGTACAAATATATTCACAAAATGCCTAATCAAAGACACATATGTAAATAAGTAAATAAGCATAAATGGATAAACACATTATATCATCAAAGATCATACAAGTAAAACACACAAGTATCTACATGCAAATAATGTGATCAATGTCTTGTCTATTGTCCTGATGAAAGCTTATGGAAGGAGGGGTCAAGTGATGATTCAAAGTGATAATGATATGAGACATGATTTTTGGATAAAGACTGATAAGCTTGCTTTGATCAAAGTATTGATTTGAAATTTGAGGGGTAACAAGATTTGGACAAGGTGTCCTTGAGAAAATTTAAATTTGGAACATGAGCTAGTTATTAAATAGGGTAGGGTAAAAGTAACTCTAAGTTTAACTAGTTATGAATTGGATGGGGAGCTAAGGCAAGCTCATGATTTGATCGGTGCTAGGTGTTAAACTAGAAGAGATGTGATTTTGACTAAGTCATGGTTGAACAAAGTTTGAACTGATAAGACTAGCCCAATTATGCAATTGGATAGGATTTTCTCGAGGTTGGAGGGGTGATAATGACATGATAACATGATCTGATAGTGCAAATGGGGTGACTATGATTTGACCATTGAACAAGCTTATAAGATTGGATGAGTGATAGGAAATGAGTTGGAATAAGTCTTAGAAGATTGAAATGGGACATTAATGGCAAAGTGATAATTATGATCTGAATTTGGACTAGGAGCTGGATTTTAGATAGTGATATGGATGGCTTAGGACATAAAACAAGACAATTGGGAGGTTTTTCAAAATTATCAATTTTATGATTTTTTGGCTTTTTGGGCATTTATAATTTTTTAGATTTTTTGGAATATGTATGTAAAAAAAGGGTGTTTCTATAAAATGGTTACTATCAATCAAGATAAGGAATGATGGCAGATATAATTATAAAAGAATTTGTGGTAGTATTTAAAGGGGATGAAGGATGATGGACTATGGATCTTCAAGGACCATGTCATGTGGGAACTAGTCATCTAGTCACCCAAGTGCCTGCTTGGAGGATATGACAAGATGTTTATATAACAAGTCTCAAGAAATATTTCATTCCCTTACAAAGTTCAAGACATGAAGAAAGGACAAACATAATATGATGGGAAACAGGGTGGATAAGGATGGCACATGATGCTTAGGACAAGTAAAGACATACAATGGACAAATGAATAAGATAGATAAGGATGATGTAGATGGGGTTGAAAAGGGATTTTAGGAGATGATTTTAGGGAGGAATTGGATTTTTCCCCTAATGCTAAAAATTATTTTTCATCATGGTACTTGCCCAAGGTGCTAGAAAACTAGTTTTCACCATTGGATGAATGATTTTTTTTAAATATTATTATTATTATTATTATTATTATTATTATTATTATTTGATTTTTTGATAACATCTCGATTTATTAGAGATGTGTGAGATGTAGTGGTGTTGATGTTTCCTTGATTTTAAATCAACACTAGTTTTGAATATATATGTCATTAAAAGCATGTCATCGAAGTTATCTTTATTGGTGCCATTGTGATCTTCATTGATTCTTGATTTTGATTCCTATGGGCATCTTAGCCAAGTATATTCATATCCCCTATGAGATAAAATGTTTCCTGAAAAGGTGAGGTATGATATGGATGGGATTGAGGCTTGGATGTGATGGTGGTATTTAGGACGTGGAGGTATGATGAATGAATGAGGATCGAGACTAGTAGTCACACACATCATTGGAGATGTTGGAGGTATCATTTTGGATTTATACCACATGACAAGATATCAAGATTTTTTGACTTTTCTATTTTTTGATCTAAATACTTGGAAGATTATCAACCATATTGATATTGCTTATTACATTGATTTGTTCAAAAATTGATGCCGTGAAGTATTTTTGACTTGCTTTCATAATTTGAATTTGCTTTCCCCCTTGCACCTTGAAGAAGGTTTTACTAGAGGAATTTGATTTTTGACTTTGATGATGATTATTCTGGCTTGGATTTTGATGGTCACCTAGTGCCTTAAGATGGTTTTCACTAGAAGAAGATTCTTTTGGACTTGGACGGTGTTTTGACTTATCTTGACTTTGATTTATAGCTAGCTCAACATCGAATTCATGATTACAATTGATTATTTTATTATAATCTTAGACCCTTATAGATTCATCACATGATATTATGTGCTGAGAGGAGTCTGACTATGTATGCTTCTACAAGTTCCCATTAAGGATTATGATGGAGTGATTATCAATGGGGAAAAAAGGATTAATGATGGATGATGGTGGAGGGGATGGATTAGTGATATTGATGAGTGAATAATTGGCAACATGATCCTCATAGGGGTTTTTAGGATACATAATATCAACTCCAAAGAAAACCTCCTCAAGATTTGCAAAAGGATCACTAAGACTTTCTATAGGATGTGCATCCAAAGATCCATTTGGATAATTGATAACCTTCTGATCATTCTGACATAGATCAAGGGAAATGCCTTGTTGATAGTTGATGTTTTAATTATCTGTACAAAGAGAGATATCCTCAAAGGGGTGGGTGTCAACATGATCTTAAACATATATAAGGGATGATGATTGTGATGGGCAATCCAATATGGACTTAGATGTTAATGATGAAATCGATCTTGATGTAGATGATGTATTTGACACCCATGCTAACATTGATGTGGATGATGTGATGCTATTGGTAGATAATGGTTTGATTGTGGTTGTAAGGAGGGCCTATTGGGTAGCATTGTCCACAATTATCCTCTTCAATTTTCACTTGGTGATGGAAGCATTGGAACAAAGTGACTTTTGGAAATGGAGGATCTGATGTAATGGATGTAAGGTGGATGGTTGGTGAACAATGGGTTTGTTATTGAAGATGGGATTAGCAAATATGGGTTTATTGTCTTAGCCATGGTTTGTTCATGGAAGAGTCTAATCATGATCAAGAAGTGAATCTTGGCATATACCCTTTTATGCACCCTTGGATGAGGATTTATCTGATTCATTCTTGGTTTCAATATTGTCATGATTGATTAGCTCTTGGATTTTTTTTTTGAAATTATGACATCATTAATAGTATACCCCTAGGTTCTATGGTATTGATAATATTTGTCTTATCTATACCAAGAGGGCTTGGGTTTGGTCAGATCCAAATGCTTGGTATGTGGATAGATTATCATGTCTGTGGTGACAAGTTGATGAAAGATGGATTTCATGGATATAGGGAAAGGAGTATATTGTCTCTCTTCAAAACTTTTGTTGGGCATGGAAGTGTTTGAATCAAAATCATATATTTGTTTAGGATATAACAATTCCATGATATAGGGGGTTTGGGGTATTCATCATAGTTGAGGGGATGATTTGGCACTAGATAGGGTTACCAAGGTAGAGTTCCCTTTGCTAGTATGATGGGGAATGTCATGAATGGTGGTTAGAAGGTTTGATAGTGATAGGTTGGCATGAAAACTAGGAGTAGACTGATGTTGATTAGGAAGGATGGGGGACACTTACCTTTGAGATAATTAAGATTTTATTAGATCAAAGTCTATAGGAAGTAAGGCACCCATTTCTAGGATTCACAAAAGGAGCGCACATTTGTTGGTAAAGAGATGTTTCTCAAGTAGGGTGACATCCAAATCTATTTTGAAATCCATGTAGTAAGATGGGAGGAAGGACTAGTTGACAAAGGCTTACTTCTTGTTTATAACATCTCCATTGGGTGATAACAAGAAATACATTATTTTTTAAAATTAAACACATATACTATTAATAGATTCTACCATGAGAATCTAACCAATGATCATATAAAATAATCTAAGAGAGTTAACTATAAATGAATCATACTGTACCATATATCACTAATCAATATTATCATAAGAACTCATCATAATACAACATAAAAAATAATTACAAATAGCTAGCCACGATTGCTACAACATACAATCATTATTGTCTATCTTCAGTAAATAAGTAATTAAAAATCTTCATGATAATGTTTCCAATAATAAATACAACATAATACAATATACATAAATAAGATACATGCCTCCTCAGAGTATGAGTTCCTTGGACTCTCTAGTATCTATAGAAATATCAAGTGTCATCTCCAATTAAGTACTGTTATGGGGGGAGGGAGAGCATCATCTGAGTACTTTTCCACACCAACCACAAACCAATGATCCCATGCACTAATCCTATCAGGGAATGGCCCTTCCTTCATAAATGATTAGATAATGATAAAATTTATACCATCTTGGCATAGGAATTCAGAGTGACAAGCAAGTAAAAACCTATGTAGTGACCATGCATCCTAATGCATTAATATACATAAGCTAGATATGCATAATTAGAAGTATACACATCTATGTACATGTATATGTTTTTCATAAATATATTCAACATACATACATAAATTCTTATTATCTGTCATAAAAAATACTATTCATATTAATAACCCACACACATATAATTTAATCTGTTAAATGTAGTACATCCACGATATGTATTATACACAAATTTACAACATATTAAAATACAATATACTAATCAGTGATTCTCAAAAGGTTATAGTATACTCAAGGCTAAATATATATAAATTAACAGTCAGTCATACTATTAGCAAAGAATTAACTCATATTTATGACCTAACAACTCATTTCATTTCTAAGAGAATGTTCCATAAGATTATAGATTCTAGTCTCTAATATAGGCCATTAATGGGGTAGTCAAGGTGTACACTGATCCTATAACCGCTAGATCATTTTTTAGTGTTTTCAAATATAATCATGAAAGAAGAGTCCTGTATTCAGCATAACAAACTAAGAGGGCACAAACAATATGTTATTTAAAGAAAAGTCTTAGTCCTTGATCCAAATGATCCCATACCCATATATAGTAGATTAATTATAGCTCATACAACATTATTAAGATATATAATAACATACCATTAATAGCACTATAATTACACCAAGTTACCATTGCTCACATATATCATCGCTAGATATGTATTATCTAGTTAATCCTATAACACTATCCGGTATAATTTATCATTGTATTAAAATTCTAACATTATATTCCTTATACTTGAAATATAATCAATCAAAGATAACTTATTTTTACCACATAGCAAGGACTAGGGAAATAAAAAAGATAAACAATGATGTATTTATGAGTTTTGAAGGCTTTAAGTCATGCTAGGGACTACACCTACCTACATTCATACATTTAGGTTTTTCATTAATTGGATAATCGATTTCTGGATGACAAAAGGAATTTTCAGACTCCATGCATTGGCCCTTTTATTTTTTAAGGGACTAGAGTATCTGAAAAATTTCCTTACACTTTTCTTTTTCTATTTGAACGGTCTAAGCAAAATTACCACTTATATAAAATTTTGGCTTAATATATATACTTATGGCTATAGATATAAATCCATGCAATTCACTATATTTATTGATCTATCCATTGATATATAAAATTTATAAGTATAAATATACTTATAGAAAATAGCATATATACATTAATAAAGGATCTATACTTATAAGTTTATAATCATAGTGATAAGATATAATAGTAAATAGCGAAATGACTATAAACATATTAGAAACAAATATGAATTTCCCTAACTTGCAATTCATATCGTTAGAATTCAGGCAGTCAGTATTTGAGATGGATTGTATTAGAACTTAAATTTGTATGTTATATGAAATTTGCCAATGATTTGGCTTATAAAAAATAAATTAAAGTGATGTCTACATAATCCTCTACCAAGCAGTGATTCAATATAGTTGGTTAGATCTATTAATATGAAAAAAATGTCTATTTAAATAAACAGGTAATAATCATAAATAGAGGCATCTATTTATACAGAGGCATATATATAAACACACACATTTATATTTTTGGTTTACAAAATTTATAAGGCACTAATAAAATATTATTTGTTGCATATTTTACACTGAGTTGTTGCATCTGACATTGTAAGTTGCTGCACATTTAGATTTAATTCTAAATGGTTTTTTAAATGATAAATTCCCTAGATCACTGCATATTAAAATTAACAAATCACCATTCATATTGGCTTCTTGGCATATAGTCCGAGCATGGAAATTTTGGTATACAAATAGCCAAGTGTTATATAATAGTTAGAATATTATTTTTTTACTGTTGGGTTGCAGCCCCACATACAGTCCAGGAGTTTAGATATTCTCCTAAAAAAGCTAAATCGATGTTTTATAGTTTGTTACTCCTATTCCTACATATGTTTTTTATTTTGATGAATTTATATATATCATTCTATTTAAATACCATCCCATATAATCATTTATTTGCAAATCGCCTAAATCAAATATTCTTCCTAGATTATTTCAATAACAATGGTTATATAAATGACACACACAAAAATTTAAGGTTTATATATGAGCAAAGCACCCCTTCTAGCTTGATTAGTCGACCTTTCAATACTTGATCTTGCTTCTCTCCAGTCTTCCATCAATGCTTCTTATCTTCTGCATTTTTCCTTTTTATTCCCCTCATGAATTTTTTATTTTGTTTTTCTCATTATTTTATTAATATCTTTATTTTTTTGTTTTTTTCTTCAATTTAGATCTTTCCTTCTTTTTATTTTTTCCCTTCAATAGGAAATTTATAAATTTTTATTCATTTTAATATTAATTGTAAAAACCAGTAAATTTATTAATTTGATTAGCATCCCAAAATGCCATGATAGATTAATTAAATCAACAAATCCAAATCAAACTTAATTACGCTAATCTCTACAAGATTAATATGCAAATGCCATGCAATTTTTTTCCCAAATAACCATTTAAACCATGATAAAAAATCAAGAGCAAACAACTATCTAATAAAAAAAATAAAAATATTATGCTAACCATTTATTATGCAGTCTAACATGTGGTAACTATTATGGTGTCTGTAGGGTTCTAGCCATTTTCTCTATCATTCTTTAACAATTCGATCTACATCATCCTCTCTGATGATTTTTTCCCTCCATCACACTCTAAGGGATGAGTTCTCCTGCATCAATCTCATAATAAGTAAGTAGTTAGACTATATCAACATGATGTACAAACATCATAAAATATAGTTGAAATAACAAATCAACATGTTTGTAATGTAAACATATATACTACAACTAACTCATCGCAAGTAAACATGTAACCTAAGTAATAGCCTACTGCCTCATAGCAGTATATATCTCAAAGCTTAGTTAAAACTAACCAAATATAATTTTTCAACTATAAATATTCATGGATAATCAGATAGTTTGCTTGGTGAGGAATCGAGATGTAACATCCTTCCCCCTAAATCTAGTCATCATCTTGGATGACTCTTATTCAAAAATAAGTTTTAAATTAAAAATATTATTTAGTAGAGAAATAACATAGTATAAAGTATCAAATCAAGCAAATAAATACAAAATTTACCTAAAAAACTCATCATTGATTTTTAGTAAAAGTTTCATTGATTTTCCACTTCTAATACCTCAAAGGGTCCTACATATCTTAGTGAAAGTTTCATTGATTTTCTAAAAGCATATGAGATCATCATAAAAGCCAAAAAAATGGTTGGGGAGAGTTCCACAAAATTTTCTCACCCCTCTGCATATCTCTCTAACCTAAAGAATGTTTTTCTCATTTTGGAAAAAAGTATTTAGGGAACCTGATAAGAATTTAATACTATTAATACTTCACATAGCTTCTGGTAAGTATAGCATGTTAATACTATCACTACTCTATATAGCTTCCAAAAAAGTATGACGATGAATAGGAATTGAAAATACTATATTTCTAATGTAGGCCACATTTCAAAATTAAGGGATACTCATTCCATAGTATACATGTATATGGCCATATGACTAAATTTGACAAGTCCTTCTGTCAAATCTAAGAATCGACAAATTCATTTTTCAGATTGAAACTCAATAAAATTAATAAGTCCATCTGTCAAATCATGGATTCAAAAATTTTCCCTTATTGGATCTAATTCAATAACTACTGAGTCAATGTGAGACTAACTAGGATCCACTCCCATCTCACATTCCTAATTCACCACTCTTCTCTTAGGTCTCCAGACCTATTGATCTCCAAAATGTGCACAAGGTTCAATGAGTCATAATTCTATACTAATAGATTAGAGAAGTCAATACTATATGCTAAATAATTCTAGATGTACCAACATACAAGAAAAATCATATAATCATTTCGTGATTGTATTAAGTTGTCACTAGCCAAACATAACTAATATCATATTTTGCAACTTAACTTATTGTGTTATATTCATAGTTAAGAGGAAATAATGTTAAATTTATCATAACATACAAAGGTCAAGGATCACACCATCCTTAAAACATTAAAAAAAAAAACAAGTGAGACAATGTCTCCTTGCTTTCTCAACTAGTACTCAACAAGTTAAAAAAATATCTCAACCCTTTTAGATTAGCAACATGTTCTACACATCCTATACCCTACCCACTCCTAGTGAAGACACATAAATATCTTTTCAAACAACATGCTCTAAGCAAAAGAGAATATTATCAATCTAAACAAGGGTATAAAATAACACAACAATTTTAATCAACTAATAATTCTCAAACTAGAACTAATATAAATTCAAGGTTTACCTTTCCATGTGGTCAAAGTTCACTAGTTATATAAAGTAGTGACTCTTAAAAAATCATAAGTGAAAAAACACAAAACTCCTACATACCCTCACATGGAAAAAAGAAACACTACAACCCAATTTGACAAAATCACTATATACTTACCAAATTTGTAAGAGTAGTATCATAACCTACTTCCATAACTGAAAGGAAAATACAAATCCACATAAACGCATCAATCCATCCAATCCTAAAACTTCTATATAAAAAATAAGTATAAGACACTATCCCATGAACTCAAGGTAATGTGGTCAAAAAAATATTTCAGAAACAAGTTCCTATTCAAGGAAACACTAAATTAACTTCATGAAAATATGAATCCTCTTAGTAGGCTTATAATGATGTCAAAATAAAGTGAGGGAGTGACAACTCACCTCTATTACCACCATGAGAGATGAATCTTATACTTAATCCACATAAACATAAGGGTGTCAATCCACAAACAAACTTCTAAGTCAAATAAATTCTCAACCAAGACATCAACACTCTACTACAATAAAAGTTCCACTACACTAGGTGGTTCCAATCTAAAAATGGTCTTATAGGATTTTTGCAAATAAGACACAAAGCTAAATCTCATATACTTAAGTGAGCATCATTCCATGTTTTTTTTAAACACTCACAACATAAAACACAAATGGTGAAGGTGACTTGTTTACTAAGAAAGATGTAATCATACTCGTGGTGTTTAATCTAAAAGATTCAAGAATATGGTAGGGAACCATTGTTCACAACCTATGAACCATGCAATGTACTCACCTACCCATACCTCATATACAACTATCACCATTGAGACACTTGATAAACTAACCCTTTAAAAAATCTAAGGGAATATAATTTTTCTTAAGGCACACACTCAATGTTTCACACAACATTTCATGAATGTTTCATACTTACAATAATCACCAAGCCATACAAGAGGTTCAACAAATCATGATGTAACATAGTTTTATATTGAGGAATTATTGTCACTTGGATTTTCACCCTTTGAGGAGATGTCTCAACTCTGCTCATCCAAGTGGCATAATGAAAACATCTCGCAAGCTGTGGGTAACCAATAGCTGAGATGAATATCTAGAAGGGCTAGTTCCCTTGATGCACTCTTTTAAGTACTTTCTTACTTATCAATTTTTCACAAAAATGGTTAATAAGACAAAATGAAAGCTAAAAGGTGATGCAAAAATAATAATTTTTCTCTTATTGACTGAAATTTTACTACTTAGAGCAAATCAAAGCTTCTTTCACACATAACTTACAACTTAAGATAGATTGTTACATCAATGTTTCATATGCTAGGTTCAAGAGGTATATTAATGTTTAGGAAGGATAATGAATGATCCTTTATATAATATAGTCATAAACCAATTATAAAACTCCCATACACTATGAAAGAACACTAACAAATACCTGCAAAAATTACTCTTTTGCATACTTGGTGAACAATCAAAGACAACATGCTAAAAAGGACTGTCTTTTACTATATAAGATCAACAAGATTTATAATCTGACTCAATTATATAGCATGTAATTAGGATAATTAACTTATTTATTTCTTCAAGATACATTCATATACAAAATTGGCTAGGGTTTCACCATTAACCAATGGAGGCTCTCAAAAGATCCCATAAAGTCACTACTTATAGCATTTGAGAAAGGGGCGAGACAAAGGAAGTCCAAAGGTCACTTGGAAATTTTTAAAGATAATAAAATAAGTTACATATGCATGGGAAGACAATTTTAAACTGATCATGAAAGGTTAGAAGAGATAAGTGGCTTTGTAATTCATGAAACTCATGAAAAGTGGCATGGGAGTTGTCATTTTGCACAAGAAAACTGCCTTGATCATTCACCTTTGTTGGAACATACTAAAATTAAATAAGGATATATCTAATGATTTTATTGAGAGATAAGGGTTTTATACATACTTCTCCATGTATTGGTTATAGTCCTCATCATCTTGAATCTTTTGGAAGTGAGCCATCACTTCTTGCACTCAAAGGCAACTCCTCTTTCACACACCCCTCACACTTGGCCTCAAAATTAGATTATTTTTTCCATGAAAATCCATGAAACAGAGTGGATGACACTTGGAAAGACTCTCCATGTCCTAAGACTACTTAGGTAGACCTTAAATATCCATCCACTTGAAGTTTTCACCCTTTTCATTATCATGTTCACTGCACCATTTTTGACTGGCTGAGATGAGAGATATATTAGGCACACTTAAATTTTTTTATGAAGCATTAAATTACCATAGTGATTTATTTCAATTCTTTATCTTCCTCTGAAAGTTTATTTCATCTTTTGAAACCTTGTAGAACCTGCATAATGAACAAAATAGTCAAGAGAAATAATTTTGTACGTTGTCCATATAGATAGGGTAGCACAAAATTTGATGAGGATCCTTGTAGAGTCCTCTACAACCTAAAATTACTTTCATGACCATTCCATACCATTATAATTTCCCTCCCTCTTAATTTTCTCAATTAGGTCCTTATCCAAGGGTTAGCAAGGGTTTTAGGTCCTTTTTTCTCTTAAGGTTCATTCATAAAGCCCTGACATTGTAACAGCCATCAAATTCTTGAAATGAAAATTTCAAGACCCTTTTCAACACCTCAAAACTTATAAGGGCTCCATGCAAAGATTTAGAGGATATGTAAGCATTCAAAGTTAGCCTATTGAGCCCTTCCTTTCATTTACACAGGTCTAATGTTGCCTTTGAGCATAAAATGGATTCCCCTAAAACTTATCTATCTTCCAAAAGCTTTATCACCTCTATAGTTACCCCATAAACATTCTCAAATATTATATAATTACCACATAATGATATAACTAACATTGACCCCCCATTTGGATATTGGGCTTAAACCTTGCCTAACAAGCCTAACTGTAATTTTGGAGTTCTAGAGAACTTTACTAGGATTATCTCTTATTTTTTTGATTTTTCATATTGGTTTAGATGTAACCCAACTTAATATACAACCTAACAAGGTTTGATCAACTTCTAGCGCATCTTATTAACCTCTTTCCTCAAGAATGTAGGGTTTGTGCATGGAGTGCCCTCTATCTAAGACAAAATAAAGGGAACTTAACCTATTTTAATAGACCAAAAAAATATTTTATGAGCCTCCCCAAGTGGTAGATACACTCTCCATAAAATTTCAGCTCTTAGTCCAGTCTCTAGACCCCTCAAATAAATTGAATCCCAAGATAGACTTGTGGAGTAGTTAACTATATACATGATTCTTTTATGTGGACTCTGTATTGCTTGTTTAGGGACTTTTATTTGATTTTACTACAATATATATGATTTAACACATCTAATTTCATCCTTTAAATTTTTTCAATCCATTATAGTGCTCAATTAAGGTTAGAAATGAACCTGACCCTCCATTTGGCTTTTAGGCCTAAACCTTGCTTAATAGGCCTATATGTAACTTTGAGGGTCTAAACTTCCAAGATGGGATTCAATATTCTATGTAAGTTTATTAATATTTTTATATATTTTCCCTATATTCTCACACCCTCTATCAAGGTTCAATCAACTTCTGGTCGACCCTTTCATTTCAACCTTCCAAAACTGTAGAGTTTGACGTACAAAAGGAGTGCCCTATGTTTGAGACAAAATATAGAGCACTTCACTTCCAAAAAAACCAAGTGATGTAGGAGATTCCCCAAGTGGTAAGTACCCTTTAAACTAAAAGTCATCCCTTGGTCATACCATTTTACCTTCCTTCTCTCCATAAAACCAAAACAAACCCTTATTAAGGCAAACTGTGCAGGGTGTAAGATGTAGACTATGAGTTGCTTGATTGGGGATCATTTTTCATCTGTTCCATGATATTGGTGTATCATGAAATATCCATTTACATTTCCCAAGTTATTATCATGCTTTTTGACCCTTATTGAAATGCTCAAGTCATGTCTTTGGGTTGACTAGTTAAGGTGTTGACTATATTTCTTGTATTCCTTCAACATTAGACCCTGTAGGTGATTATACTTGTGTGAAACTTAGATGTGGTGTTTAAAGATCCTCTAAAAGTTTTTATGTATGCACCAAGTCATATGTTATACATTAGTTAACATGTTCAAACTTTTCAACTACTTTGATCAGGCTCACTATCATCACTCAATTAGTTATAGGTGAGCATTTTGTGTGATGGGAAACATGTAGGTGTAGATTAGGACCCCAAACAATATATATCAACCTTTTTCAATGATTATTTAGATCATGAATTCTATTTCAATATTTGGAACCATTTAACCTTGATGACATGGTTTGGTACAAACTTAGAGTACAAGGTCATTTGGAGGTTCAATTCCTATAGATGTTAATGTAGGGTTTTAGTGCTTAAATGGACAACTTTAAACCTTTAAACAACCATCCTCCCTTAGTCAAAAATATCACTCCTTTTGTATATCTCTTATCCAATTTATATGTTACAAGGTTTGACCATCATGATGCCTCAACTCTTGTTGACCTTGTTACAAGATATCCATAAAATGGGATGGACCTCTATTTTCACTTTTTAGGAATTAGATCCCTAAAATGAGTCATGATCTCTTCAAAGATGATATACCCTTCCATTTGTCCATTAAACACTTCATATAGGTCTGAAATGGTCAACTCATATGTTATAATCCAAAAGAAGGGTTTACCATGTTTCTAATTCCCCATACAAGGATCTTTAAAGTTTTGTAATGTCACCTAAAGGTGAATATTTTCACATATAGGTAGTAAAGCAAACTTGGAAAGACTACAAGGTAAATATGATTATGATAAATTCTATTCTTTCACCAAGTATCCCAATACACTCTTAGCAATATTAAAAGATTGAAACACCTATCAAATTTTCCATCTCAGCATGACATCATCAAGGAGACTCCTGTAGGTATGTATGAGTTGTATGCAGGAAATGAACATGAAATGGAGAAATATGTGTGGATGGATGGCCTCATGAACAACTTAAATTCATTGTAAATCCCTCAAATGCATGTTTTTCACTGTGAGGATATTGAGAAAAATCTCAAAACCTCTGTTTCCATGTGATATCCTCTAGCAAACACTTGGAACAAAGAAGGTAGGGGGTATGTAGTGACTGGTTTATGTGGTACATGAGATTGAAACCAACCTTGCATATTATTCAAAATCCAAATTAACTCTCTTTAGCTCTTGATGACTTGAACAAATGGATACAACCTAATTACAATTCCAAGAACAAGCTAGGCAAGTCTCATACATGTGACTATAAGTGAGAGTGAGTGGAGAGTTGACTATGAGAATGGTAAGATTGAATATTTTATCAAAGCATGGTTTGATGAAACCAATCATGATAGGAGGTGATCATATGGCCTTGAGACATGAGAAACATGACATCCCATCCCATGAGACATCTTCTGAGAACCAAACATTCTGCAAATAAGGAACTTTTGACTGAGACCTCATAAGGTGACACCTCCCTACAACATAAGATGACTTGCCTATAAAAATACCATTAAACATGAAACTAAGAATGAAAATCATTTGAGAAGAGATATGACATCATCTAGAGTCAACATCACCAATTGTATTGTACAAATTTATCCAAATTGGAGCAAAACCTATAGGGTACAGGAAATAATGAGAATAAAAACATAATCAACTTGTTAGAGATGGTTCATAAAGAATGGTTGACTAATCCTTGCACTCTTTTTATGAAAATTAATCTATATGAGTGTGTTACCACCTACCCAATGCATTTGACCTAGAACCTCTCCAACTGACTATACTAAGCATAAACCCACTAACCACTTCTATATGCCTTAAAGGGTGAAGAAGGAGCAGAATGGTTTTAGACCTTTTTTAGTACTTTAAAATCATGTCAAGTGTTGATATGAGTCTGAAGAAGATGAAGAGACATTCTATGACTTTCTCTCATGTGTCACCTTCCTTCATGGGTCGTACAAGTGCCAAACTCTTCCTTTTCAGTTTATTTCTTGAATTTCAATTGGATAACCTAAAAGATTTAGATGGGGCTGACATTATTGATAGGTAATCTAACTTATTATATGTTTGAAAGGAACTTATGACACTTGGACACATTGAAAACCATGCCGCTTGCATTTATGACCCTTAAATAGCTATTAAGTGACTTAAAATGACACATAAACTAATTAGACTATGACTAAAGCTAAAAAGACATCAAATTACATCAAATAGACTATAACATATCCTATGAAAAATATTAGACCCCTAAAATATTTAAAAATAAAGTTTTTACCTATAGGGGTCCCAATTTGACCTATAAGGTCAAATTTGGTCAACAAAGATTAGTGACCCATAGGGGTAGTATGCCTGCTATACTAAATATCAGTAGCCTTATCCTATCCATAGGATAAGAGATTCAATAAATTATTAAATAAAAATAGAAATGAATTGCCTAAAACACACACTAAACAACCACAATACACCAATCAAACACAAAACAAATCAAGATACCAACAAGACCCATACATGTGCATAAGCACTTACGAAAAACAAGAAAAAAACTATATACAAAGAGAGAAGAGAACCTTAGTGTCAATGTTTAAGATATATCCCATTGACTAGGATATAAATCTCCTCTCCATCCAACCTTGAGAGTTGAAAAGCATTATATTGCTTGCATTAAGTGATGACATAAGGGCGACTCCATAAAGCATCAAAATTTGTGTATTTTCTAGGCTTAGCCCTATCTTAATCCTAATTTAGAACAATATATCCTTCTTGAAAGGTTATTGTCATGGATTTATTATCAAAATATCTCTTTATTTGATCTTGATGAGCCATCATAGTGTACATAGCTTGATCCCTTATTTCTTCAAGTTCCATCAACTCACATAACTTGACCTCCATAATTTCATTTTCTATCAACTCCAATTGATAAGTGAGATCTAAAGCTGGTAACTCAATTTAAATATGCAATATAGCCTCTCTTCCTTGGACAAGTGTATATGGTGAGTTTCTAATGGCTCTTTTGGGGGTGATTATATCAACCCAAAGAGTTGTCTTCAATTTAGAATGCCAAGTTCTTTGGTTTTCCTCCATTTTCCTCTTGATAATATTAATTAGATTCTTATTAGTAGACTTAGCTAGTCCACTCCCTTGTGGATAATATTTAAAGGAAGTACTAAGATAAATACCATGTTTCAAATCCCACTCACTTGTCTTCATTCCAAGGAAAGATAATGCATTGTCTAAAATTATTTTTGAAGGAGCCCCAAATCTTGTCACTATGCCTTCATAGAAGTCTAAAACTAAAATTTCATTTACTTCCTTGAGATCTATATCCTCCATCCATCTTATAAAGTAATATGTGGCAGTTAATACCCACTTATGACCAACACTAGATTGTGGGTTGATTAGGCCTATGAAATCTAGACCCCATTGCATAAAAGATTGGTCTACTTATATTAGATGAAGAGGTAAGGTTGAAATATTTTTATTCCCATCAGAGAGAGCACATTTTTTATATTTTATTATGCAAGCATGAGTATCTCTAAAGAAACTAAGCTAAAAATAGCTACTTCTCATAATTTTGGTAGCTGTAGTCCTTAGAACAATATGACCACCTACTGGTCCATCATGAAACTCAAACAATATATTTTCAACCTAATATGATTCAACACATCTCAATAGTACAACTAATAAATATTTCTTAAATAATACTCCATCAACAAGTACATAAGGAATAGATAATCTAAAGTGCCTTTTTTTAGCTCTATTTAGGCCATGTATACACTCACTGGTTTGAAAAAACTTGATCATTTCTTGTGTCCAACTCCTCATTGGTGAAGATGAAACTATCATAGGATCATCTTGAAGGGTTAAAACAACTTTTTTTTATTCCTTTAAGTCTGAAGCAAGGTGCTCACATAATGCCTTCCCTTTCACTAGTTTGGTTGTCTTGATTTCTACATCATACTCTATTACTTTTATAATCCAACCAACCCTTTTTTAATTCAAATCTTTACTCAAAAGCAAATCTTTGAAATTAGGATGAGGTACCACTATATGAATCTTATTGTTAGATAATGTGTGCCTATACTTCTTTAGGCTTCTAACAACTGAAAGTACTTGCTTTTTTATATAGGTTTACCTTACCTCATATCCTTCCAATCTTTGATTAAAGAAGGCAATAGGCTGCTCCAAGTTTTCTTCATTTGATTGAGTGAGCATGGTAGAGATTACTTATTCATTTCTAGAGGTATACAAGTTGAAATATTTTTGGAAATGTTGAGTTGTGGAGCTAAAAGCTTCAACTCTTTGCAAACAGGTGGAACAGGGAGGTTGCTGAGTTCCAGGAGAACCGGCGTCGACAGCAGGACCGACGTCGGTCGTGACCAGTGTAGAAGGCCACCGGCAACGGCAGGGAGTCGGCCGACGTCGACAAAACTAGACTAGCAGGGACCGACGTCGGTCTCCTGTGTGTTCCAGAACTGCTCGTTACATGGACAATTAGTTAAGTGAACGAAGTGTTTGCATGTAAAGGCTAGTTAGAGTCTTTGGCTGCAAGGATAATTGTCTAAATTAAGAGTCTAAGTTATTGTTTGAGTTAGGGATCTATTTATAGACCCATTGGCATGTATTGTAATTAAAGCATGAGATAAAAAGGAAGGCAAGTACGTTGCTTCCATTGTAAGATCATTGAGTTGCAGGTTGTTGCAAGCTCATAGGAGATCTACATGTGAGTATGGTCTGTTGAATTGCAGGTTGCAGGTTCATGGGAGATCAACTTGAAGTACTATTGAGTGCTTGGTGAACTGGCAAGGTTATTATTGACTAGTTGGAGAGGTGAACACCGATTCTGTTTGTGAGTTGGTTGTTGGGACCGTTTTTTGTGTAGGAGAGTGTTGTGTGAGAAGAATTACTATACACTTGAGGTGTGGAAAACCTTTGTAAGGTGAAAGAGTGTGGCGGCTCTTTGTTGTATTCTTTTCTGTAAAGTGTTAATACAAGATAGTGTATTGTCTCTCATATTCTGTGCTATTGGTGAATTCTAGTTACTTGTGCTTCTGGTTATTTCTGCATTTATAATTGCTTATATTTGGTAATCATACTGTGCTCTTTCTGAGAAGCAAGATCTAACAAGAGGAATCAGAACAGGTGTGTTTGTTCTTGGACTTCCCTGACAAGTGGCATCAGAGCTTTTAGTTGGGATACTAACAGATTGGATTAGATCTGGTTAGTGTGTTTTGATTACAAGTTACTCACAGGGTTTCTGTTTGAGTGGGAGTTGAGCAATGATAGAAGACAGTAAGCTACGGATGGAAAAGTTTAATGGCAAGAACTACCAATTATGGAGGATGCAGATTGAGGATTATCTGTATCAAAAAGATTTATACTTACTGTTGGGAGGGGTTACTTGCAAACCCTCAGATATGAAAGATGAAGAATGGGAGGTTCTTGATCGGAAGGCTTTGGGATCTATCAGATTGAGTCTTGCATCATCTGTGATTTTCAACTTATCACAGTGTAAGACAACGGTGGAGTTGATGGAATCTTTGGCAAATTTATATGAAAAACCCTTAGCTTCTAATAAGGTATTTCTTATGAAGCGTTTATTTAATTTGCAAATGTTGGAAAGTGGATCTGTTCATAGCCATCTTAGTGATTTCCATGGTTTAGTAAACCAGCTAAGTTTAGTAAATATTATATTTGATGATGAAATTAGAGCTCTCTTAATCTTGTGTTCATTACCTGAAAGTTGGGAAGGTTTGGTAATGGCAGTTTCTAATACTATGTCTCCTTCAAAAGTCTTAAAAGTGGATGATGTTGTGAGTGTGATCTTGAATGAAGAGATATGTAGGAATAACACAGGTGAATCATCAAGAAATGCTTTGAGTGTTGAAGGCAGAGGAAGGCAAAGAGAAAAGATAGAGCATGGGAGATCAAGGTCCAAGACAGGCAGAAGATCCAAGTCCAGGTATGGCAGAATAACCTGCTGGAAGTGTGGAAAGCAAGGGCACTTAAAGAGAGATTGCAGATCAGGTGAAGATCAGCATGAAAGACATGAAAAAGAAGCAGATGTTGCAGACTACACTGCACGGGATGCTCTGGTATGTTCTTTGGATAAAGTAGAATCTTGGGTTTTAGATTCTGGTGCCTCTTTTCATGCATCCCCACATAGGGAATTTTTTCATGAGTATGTCCAGGGAGATTTTGGAGAAATTTATGTAGGGGATGGTAAGCCTTGTCAAATTGTTGGCAAAAGGAAAGTGAAGCTGAAACTACAGACAGGTAACACATGGGTGTTAAAAGAAGTCATGCATGTCCCAGTTCTGGAGCAGAATTTGATTTCTATTAGAAGTTTGGGTGATGAGGGTTGCACAGTAACTCTCACAGCAGACTCTTGAAAGGTTACCAAGGGTACACTTGTTGTAGCTAGAGGTAAGAAAGTAGGTACGCTTTATCTATCTACTTGTACTACTGATTCTCTTTCTGGGTTTTCTACTTCAGCTGTAGATTCAGAGATGTGGCTTGATAGGCTTGGTCACATAGATAAGAAGGAGATGCTTGTTCTTGAGTCAAAGGATATGATTTCGGATTTGGAAGGTATGAATCGTGGTTTCTATATGTAGAAGAAGAAGGTAACATTTCTTGAGGAATCTGATGTTAGTGACATGAATAGGAAAGCCTTGGTTTTCAAGGAGAAGGTGACAGACAGAGTTCAGCACAAGATGCAGAAGAATTCTGAGCAGAGCAAGGGTGATTTGGACAAGGATTTGATCCAAAAAGAGCTCATAGGAAAAAGTCAGGTCTCACTAGAAAAACACAGAGACCGACGTCGGTAGGAAAACTGGCATCGACATCCAGACAGGGACCGACATCGACTATGTGCAGACCGATGTCGGTGACTTAGGGCAGATATTGACCGGCGTCAGCCAGGGGAAACCGACGTCGGCAAGGTGGCAGTCGTAGGAAACTGACTTCGGTCATCTGCAGACTGAGATGTGATCGGCATCAGTTACTGAGATGAATTTTGGGTGGACAACAAGCTGTCATGGAGTCTCAAGCGCCCATATGGAGGACTGAAGGTGTAAGTTCTTAAATTCGTCATTTCCCTTCTTTACACTACTTGTTGCTCACTTATGGCATAGGACCAGGAAGTTATTAAAGAAGCAAAATAGGTAGATCCAGGAAACAGTGGGAGCTTGGCATGGATGAGGATGTGATTCCTTGGAGGAGAACCAAACAGGTGTTTTGGATAGAGTGGCCAGCTGGAAGTAAACACTGAGAGACGAATGGATGTTGAGGATAAAGAAGAGCGAAAATGGATACATGAGATGAAAGATCAGGGTATATGGTCTTGTATTAGCTACAGGGCAATGGAGGTTTGATCATTGTGTTTCTCTTTACCAGGTTGGATAATATTAGCTACATTATCCTATTACTATATGATGTGCTTGTTGCAAAGTTACATATACAAGTATTGCTAAACTAAAGGTAAAGCTAGTTCAGGTGTTTGTCATGGAGAATCAGGGAGCAACAAGATTCTTTGGCATGAGTGTGTTCTAGGGACATGGTAGGTCATATGTTGACTTTGTTTCAGGATGATTGTGTGAAATCGATTAGCACGCCGATGGTTGGACAGTTCTATGAACAGGTGTCTTGACTCACATAATGAGGTTCAGTGCATGGTATGTACTAAACCTGAGTTTTTCCCAAGCAGTGGGAGTTGTCACAAGTTGGAGCCAATCCGAGAGAGAACCATTGGAGGACAGTTTAGTGGATTCTTATAGGGACTAGCAGCAGGTGCACATGCTATGCAGGTTCAGGTTATTTTCTACATGGTTTGTAGATGTGGATGTGGCAGGTGATTTGGATGACAGGTTTTGCACTACAAGTTTGTGGTGGTTGGTCTTCAAGAGTGATCTTGAGGAGGGATACAAAGCCAAGGAAACAAACTAGATGAAGTACATGTACATGTATAGGTTGCAATTGTTTATCTCCAAGTGGGAGATTGTTGAGTTGTGGAGCTAAAAGCTTCAACTCTTTGAAAATAGGTAGAATAGGAAGGTTGCTGAGTTTCAGGAGAACCGGCATCGGTAGCAGGATCGACGTCGGTCGTGACTAGTGCAGAAGGCCATCGGTGACGGTAGGGAGTCGGCCGACGTCGGCAAAACCAGACTAGCAAGGACTGACGTCGGTCTCCTGTGTGTTCCAAAACTTCTCGTTACACGGATAGTTAGTTAAGTGAATGAAGTGTTTGCATGTAAAGGCCAGTTAGAGTCTTTGGCTGCGAGGATAATTGTCTAAATTAAGAGTCTAAGTTATTGTTTGAGTTAGGGATCTATTTATAGACCCATTGGCATGTATTGTAATTAAAGCATGAGATAGAAAGGAAGGAAAGTAAGTTGCTTCCATTGTAAGATCATTGAGTTGCAGGTTGTTGCAAGCTCATAGGAGATCTACATGTGAGTATGGTCTGTTGAATTGCAGGTTACAGGTTCATGGGAGATCAACTTGAAGTACTATTGAGTGCTTGGTGAACTGGCAAGGTTATTACTGACTAGTTGGAGAGGTGAACACCAATTCTGTTTGTGAGTTGGTTGTTGGGACCATTTTTTGTGTAGGAGAGTGTTGTGTGAGAAGAATTACTGTACACTTGAGGTGTGGCAAACTTCTGTAAGGTGAAAGAGTGTGGTAGCTCTTTGTTGTATTCTTTTCTGTAAAGTGTTAATACAAGATAGTGTATTGTCTCTCATATTCTGTGCTATTGGTGAATTCTAGTTACTTGTGCTTCTGGTTATGTCCGCATTTATAATTGCTTATATTTGGTAATCATACTGTGCTCTTTCTGAGGAGCAAGATCCAACAAGAGGAATCAGAACAGGTGTGTTTGTTCTTGGACTTCCCTGACAGGAAATTAGGACTTGCAAGAGTTGGGGCTTGAGAAATAGCTTTCTTGATTTCTTCAAAACTCTCCTTCTTTCTTCTTGTCTAAGTAAACACTTCATATTTACTTAGCGTAGAGGTTAGATGCTTGACTAAGTTATCAAAATCAAGAATAAGCCTCCTTATGAATTTAAAAAAAAAAAGAAACTTTACAAACCTTTCTTGTGTTTGGGAAAAGTCAATACCAAGATTGCACTCACCCTTTCAGGATCTATGGATAGACCTTTCTTTGAAACCATGTGTCCCAAGAGTTTTCCATCAAGGAAAAAAAACACACACTTATTTGGATTGAGAGATATTAAAAACTCTCTACATATATCAAAAACATTCCTAAGACGAGTCAAATGATCCTTTGAATCCTTATAAAAGACCATGATATCATCAAGATAAACTAGCACTATATCATTTATTAGACATTGAAAATCCATATCCATTGCACATTAAAAGGTTGCACCAACATTAGACAAACCAAAAGTCATTTTACTATAAGCATATGTGCCCCATTTAGTGGTAAATTCTATCTTGTATTAATCTCCTTCTTTCACCAAAATTTGATTATACCCTGAATATCCATCAAAGAGTGAGAACCTTTTACTACCTTCCACAACTTGTAAAATCTGCTCCGTGAAAGGAAGAGGATAATTATCCTTCAAGGAAACTCTATTCAAATCTCTAAAGTCAACACATAACCTGATCTCCCCATTATTCTTCCTTACTGGGACTAAGTTTGCCAACCAAGATGAATGGTTTATAATAAAAATGATCTTAGACTCAATCAACTTTGTAAGCTCCTTTCTCATGAGAGGCTCAATCTTAGGATTGATTGGCCTTTGTTTTTGCTTTATAGGTTTAGTATTCTCATTTAAATCTATGGTATTTTGAGCTAGATTTGGATCAAAGCCCTTTAAATCACTATATTCTCATGCAAAGATATCAGAAAATTCCAAAAAAATTCAATGAAAGCATATCTTTCTTCTCTAGTACATACCTTCCCAAGAGTAAGCAAATTATTTTTGAAGATTTGTACTCTCATAATTTTGTTGCTTAGTAGACATACTTACCTTTTCTTTCTTCAACTAATCATCATTATTGAAGACATTCTCAAGTGTGACTAAGCCCTTAGGGAGCTTTTTTGTCTTTAATTGGACAATCTTCCCTCCATATTGCTACTGTAGTTTGGACTAATTCTATGAGGAAAACTTAGCCTCCTCTTGTAAAAAAAGAGCTATTTATTGGTCACTATAAAATACTTTCCAATTAGTGATATTATCATGTATAGAGGACCTTACAATCACTTTGATATGACGTTGGTTCTTGTCATCTCTCATCTCCTTTGGAATATGAAATTGAGCTCTAATGGTTACCAACTTATCAAAATGTTTTTTATCTTCTCTTGGTATAGATTGAATGTTGAAAGCTTAGAAATATTATACAAGATCCCACACTCTATGCTTATAAGACTTAAACAAAGAGTTCTTATTCATATTTTGACCTTTCACTTGATTCATAACCAACTCACTATCACCATAAACTTGTAATTCTTTCACATCTCTCTTCCTAGCCCACTCAAGGACATGAATGAGGGACTCATATTCTAATAAATTACAAGTAAAATTTAATTCGAAATATGAAAGTAGAGTAATACCTTTCTTTGGATGGAGAAACTAACATTGCTCCACCACTTGATCCAACCTTGCTTCTTGATCCATCAAAGAATAGCTTCCATAAAACATCCATAGTCTCATTTGGCTTCATCAATTTTGGCATAAAATATCCTTATTCATGAAGGAAATACACTTCAAGACTAGCTTCCTCTATGAATTTATAAGGATCATGTTTATAGTGCTCAGCTCCCCATTCATCTAGATGTATATCAACAAGTCCTTCAAGAGAAGAAGTTGGAGATTGATCCATGTGAAGTTCTTCCTCATCAAGAATAACATCATTGACATTTGTAACCTTAGACATGTAAGGCTCTAAATGATTGTGATGAATAGGTTCTGATTCAATCTTTAGCTTGGTACCATACTTTGTTCTAAAAACCATATATGGTCAATTTTATACCAAGTATCCACTTATCTTAGTTGTAAACTCTCTTGACAAATAAAGAGAAAGGTATGGGGGTAAATATGCAACAACCACATCATGAGGGATGGATAAAGTAGGAAAAACATTTAAAATCAAATTCATGTCCTTGACTACTCCCAATGTCTTTTTGGTGACCCATCCAATTGTAGAACTCCTTTAGCCATTGGTTCATATTTGAGGCCTAGTTTATCCGCTATTGACTTGGGCATAACTGAAGTACTAGCCCAACTATCTCTGATACAATTGTGAACTAAACAATCACCAATGATCAAGGATAGATAAAAAGGAGTATTATTAGTTTTATTTACTTGTCCATCAATGGGCTAAGCTCTATTCACCAAAACATTATTTTAGTCCTTATTGGTCCAACTAGTTTACTTAGTTCAATCAACTCCTTCTGAAAAATATCCTTTTGTCCTGGTATTACCAATGAGTCCCATAATGAAATATTCATATGTAAATTCTTCATTTGTTCCAAAACATTAATACAAGGATTGTTCATCTTGAATGGCTCTTTGGAAGCACTAGTACCTTGTGGTGTAGCATGTGAAGATGGATGTGTAGGAGCTAGCCTTGCACTATGAAACTTCTAATTTTCTTACACCTTAGGAGCTAAGTTAAACCCACCTACTATTGGAGGTGATGGTGGAATCAAAAATAGTCCTTGAGTTTCCCCTTGTGCCTCTTTAACAACCCTCTTCTTAGATTTAGTGTTAGAAGATACGCTAACATTCACATTATTTGAACCCCCCAAATGATTCATGACACAAAATTCTCCCTTTAAATGATTAATAAGAGTAGAATTAGATTTTGATTGTCCATTTTTCATTATATTTTGTATTGGTACCTCAAAAGTAGGAACTTGAGGTACTTGACTACCTTTCATTGTCATGGCTTGACTAGGCATTTCATTAGCATATGCAACTTGGCCTTGATTTTGGTCATAGTAAGGATAACATGGTTGTTCTTAAACAAAGTTGTTATGAGTGGGAAAAAGAGATCTAGAAGATGATGGGGCATTGGGATTGAAACTTTGGTAAGGTCTAGCTTGAGTTATTTGACCTTGTCCTTGAGCATTACCTTGAAAAGGAGGCCTACTTGCTTACCCAAACTGATTGTAAGGTTGATAAGGCCTATAATTTTGAGTGCAACCAATTCATTAGTAACACTTTGAAGCAAACTCTTGAATTCATGAATCTCATTGGTAAGGGAAAGGACAAACTTCTCTTAGCTATTAGGTAAAGGATCCAAGGGAGGTAATGCAATTTGGGTAGGAGGATGCAAATTAGAGAACAATGGCATTGGTGGTCTAGTTTTAATGTTCCTACTTGAACAAGAAAATTCTTAGCATTTATAGCTATCTCATAAGCACTAGATAGTGTATTCTCATCCATGGATTGGATCATCATGGATACATCACTATTCAATGCTTTTATGTAATACAAGAAGGCATAATTTGGGGTGGGTGGCATAAGGTTTGGGATCCTATCCCATGTCTTTTGAAATCTAGAGTTAAAATATTGCATGAAATCTTGGGGAACCCTCTTGATAGTAGTCAATTGCTCAGTTAGTGATAAATAATCACTCTTATCTTCAAACCTCTTAGACAATATATTTCTTAGTTTGTCCCATGAAGTAACAAAAGCATGAGGTAGAGTTCCATACCAATCTAAAGCTTTCCCTTTGAAAGACAATGCCAATATACTGATGGCTACATTATTTTGAGTGATATTATGGATGTTTTAGAAGTTTTCCATGTTTATAATGTGTTCAATAGGAATAGGAGGACCTTATCCATAAAAATATGGAGCACTCTTAAGGGTTGCTCTAAGAATTTGGTCATATTGAGCAAGATTCAAAGGAGATGATATGATAAAGGCTACAAAAGAAAGGTTTCTAGCCATATTAGAAAGCAAATTTTGAGTATTAGGGGTTGAGTCAAGTATAAATTTGGACTTTTTAAAAACCAACTCCCTTGAATAAGGATTGAGTATTCATAAATATGAACCTTTTGACAGAATAACAAGGGAATTACATAAACTCAAAAGGTATACCTTTAGTAGTAGACCTAGTGGTCATTTTTGACATGGAAATTAAGTATTGATCAGTAATCATAGATTTGAAAACTTAGTGGAGTCACAAGGTACTCAATGTAGATGTTTTTGTAATTGTAAATATGCCAAGACCAGCACCAATCTTGGACAATCTTCTAGGACTTAGAGTCACATTCGGCACACCAAAAACTATTATCACTTAGATTTTCACCCTTTGAGGAGATGTATTAGCTCTCCTCATCCAAGTGGCACAATTGAAACATTTCATAAGCTATGGGTAACCAATAGGTAAGATGAACCTCTAGAAGGGCTAGTTCCCTTGATGCACTCTTTGAAGTACTTTCCTACTTATCAACTTTACTTAAAAAGGGTTAAGAAGACAAACTAAAATACAAAAGGTGATGCACCAATAATAATTTTCCTCTTATTGACTGAAATTTTACTACTTAGAGAAAATCAAAGCTTCTTTCACACATAACTTTTAACTTAAGATAGATTGTTATATTAATGTTTTATATGCTAGGTTCAAGAGGTATATTGATGTTTAGGAAGGATAATGAATGATATTTTTGAGAATATAGTCATAAACCACTTATAAAACTCTCATACACTAATAAATAACACTAATAAGGACATGTAACAATTACTCTTTTGCACACTTGGTGGACAATCAAAGATAAATGCTAGAAAAGACTATCTTTTACTAGACAAGATCAACAAGATTTGTAACTAGACTTGATTATGTAGTATGTAAGTAGGAATATTCACTTATTTAAAACTTTAAGAGGCATTGAAATACAAAATTTTCTAGGGTTTCACCATTAACAAATGGATGCTGCTCAAAAGAGCCCCAAAAGTCACTACTTATAGCATTTGGGAGAGGGGCAAGACAAGGGAAGTCTAAAGGTCACTTGGACACTTGTCAAGCTAAGAAAATGAGTTAAAAGTGGATTGGAAGAGTGTGAAACTAATCATGCAAGGTCAGAAGAGACAAGTGGATTTACAAATCATGAAACTCATGAAAAGTGGTGTGGGAGTTGTCATTCTGCACAAAGAAACTGCCTTGATCATTCACCTCTGTTGGAATGTCCCAAAATTGACTAGGGATAGATATAATGGTTTTATTGAAAGGTAAGGGTTAAAAAATTACTTCTCTATGCATTGGTTATAATCCTAATCATCTATAATCTTTTAGAAGTGAGCCATCACTATCTACACTCAAAGGAAACTCCTCTTTCACACACCCCTCACACTTGACCTTAAAATTTTCTTTAGTTTTCCATGTAAATATATGAAAGGGAGTGTAAGACACTTGTTAATACACTCCATGGACTTATAATACTAAGGTAGACCTTGAAAATACATCCACTTAAAGGTCTCATCCTTCTCATTATCATGTTGACTATGCCAATTTTGATTGGCTGAGATGAGAGCTATGGTAGGCACATTTAGAAGTTTTTATGAAGAATTAAATGACCATAGTGAGTTAGTGAAAGTATATAGCTTCCTTCCAAAGTTTATTTCATATTTTAAAACCTCTTAGAACTTGCATAATTGACAAAATAGTCAAATAAGTAATTTTGTACCCTGTTTATGTAGATAGGGTAGCACAAAATTTGATGAGGAGGCAGCCTGAAGAGTCCTCTACAACCTATAATTACTTTCATAACCATTCCATCCCATTAAAATTTCTCTCCCTTTTTATTTTCTCAGTCGGGTCCTTATCTAAGGGTTAGCAAGGATTTTAGGTCTTTTTTGCTCTTAAGGTTCATTCATAAATCCCTAACATTAGAACTACCAAAAAATTACAAAAATGAAAATTTAAATACCCTTCTCAACACATCCAAACTTCTTAGGTCTCCATGCAAGAGGAGATGTAAGCATTCCAAGTTAGCTTATTGAGCCCTTTCTTTCAATTACACAGGCCTAATGTTGCCTTTGAGCATAAAATTGATTCCCATACAACTTATTTATCTTCCTAAAACATGCTCCAATAGGATATAATGACCACCTAAGGCTAGAATTGACATTGACCCCCCATTTGGATATTGGGCTTAAACCTTGCTTAACAACCCTAACTATAACTTTGGAGTTCTAGACCACTTTACTACTATTCTCTCTTATTTGATTGATTTATCATGTTTTTTTATATGTAACCCAAATTATTACACCCCTTATAAGGGTTCAATCAATTTTTGGTCCATCTTATCAACCTCCTTCCTCAAGAATGTAGGGTTTGTGCATGAAGGGATTACCCTCTATTTGAGACAAAACATAGGTAACTTACCCTATTTTCATACCATATTTGAGGAGCCTCCCCAAGTGGTAGATACACTCTCCACAAAATTTCATCCCTTAGTCAAGTCTCTAGACCCCTCAAATGCATTGAATCCCAAGATAGACTTATGAAGTAGTTAACTATTTGTAGGATTCTTTAATATGGACTGTCCACATTAAACATATAATTTCATCCTATAATATATATGCTTGAAAACATATAATTTCATCCTGAGAAAAGATTTCAATCCATTGTAGTGCTCACTTAAGGTTAGAAATGAACCTAACCCTCCATTTGATTTCTAGGCCTAAAGCTTGCTTAATAGGACTGTATATAACCTTAAGGGTCTAGAAATCTATTATGGGATTCCTCCTTATATGTAAGGTTATTAATATTTGTATATATTTCCCCCAAATTATCACACCCTCTATCAAGGTTCAATCAACTTCTGGTCCACCCTTTCATTTCAAACTTCCAAAACTAGAGGGTTTGATGTACAAAGGGAGTGCCCTCTGTTTGAGACAAAATAGAGGGCACTTTACCTATTTGAATATACAAAAAAAGTGATGGAAGATATTCCCAAAGTATTTAGGACCATTTACACCAAAATTAATACCTTGGTCATACCATTTGACCTTCTAACTCTCAACAAAACCAAAACAGACCTTTATTAAGGTAGACTGTGCAGGGTGTAAGATGTAGATTGTGAATTGCTTGATTAATCATTTTTCATCTATTACATGCCATTGGTGTATCATGAAATATCCATTTACATTTCCAAATTTATTATCATGATTTTTTACCCTTGCTAAACTCTTCAAGTTATGCCTTTGGGTTGACTAGTTAAGGTGTTGACTATTTTCCTGTATTCCTTCTTCAACAATAGACCCTGTAGATGATTATGCTTATGTGAAACTTAGATGTAGTGTTTAAATACCATATAAAAGTGTTTATGACTAAATAAATTCATATATTATACCTTAGTTAACATGTTCAAACCTTTCAACTAGTTTTATTAGTCTCATTGTCACCACTCAGTCAGCTGTAGGTGAGCATTTTGTGTGGTGGGACACCTATAGGTGTAGATTAGGACCCCAAAAAATATATATCAACCTTTTTTAATGATTATTTATATTATGAATGTTATTTTCAATATTTGGAACCATTTAACCTTGATGGCATGGTCTGGTACCAAATTAGAGTACAAGGTCATTAGGAGGTTCAATTCCTGTAAATGTTAATGTAGGGTTTTAGTGCTTAAATGGATAACTTTGAACCTTTCAAAAAACATCCTCCCTTAGTCAAAAATATAAATCCTTTTGTATATATCTTATCTAATATATAGGTTACAATTTTTTGCCATTATGATGCCTCAAAAATCTTATTGACCTTATTACAAGATGTCCACAAAATGGGTTGGACCTCTATTTTCACTTTTTAGGGATTACATCCCTGAACTCAGTCATCACCTCTTCAAAGATGATATACCCTTATATTTTTCCATTAGACACTTCATATATATATATATATATATATATATATTCAATGGTCAAATCACATGATAGAATCCAAAATAATGTTTTACCATGTTTCTAATTCCCCATACAAGGACCTTCAAAGTTCTATAATGTCACTTGTAGGTAAGTATTTTCACATATAGGTAGTAAAGCAAACTTGGGTAGTCTAAAATGTACATATGCTTATGATCAATTCTATGATTTCACAAAGTATCCCAATGCACTCTTAGTAATCTTAAAATATTTAAACACCTATCAAATTTACCATCTCAGCATGACATCATCAAGGAGACTCATATAGGTGTGTATGAGCTATATGCAGGCAATGAAAATGAAATGGAGAAATATATGTGGAGGGATGGCCTCATGAAAAAATTAAAATAATTTTTAACCCATCAAATTCATGTTTTTCACTATTATTATCTTGAGACAAATCTTAAAACCTCTATTTCAACATCGTATCCTCTTGCAAACACATGGAACAGGGTAGGCAGGGGTACCTAGTGACTAGTTTATGTGGTGCATGAGCTTGGAACGAACCTTGCATCTTATTCAACTTCAAAATGAAATCTCTTAATATTTATGACTTGAAAAAATTTACACACCTTGATTACAATTCCAAGAATAAGCTATGCAAGTCTCATACATGTGACTACAAATGAGAGTGAGTGGAGAGTTGACTATGAGAATGGCAAGATTGAATATTTACTCAAAGTATGGTGTGATGAAATAAAGAATGAAAGGAGGTGATAATATGGAATTTAGACATGGGAAACATCACATCCCATCCCATGAGACCTATTCTAAGAAATAAAAATTTTACAAATAAGGAACTTTTGACTGAGACCTCATATGGTGACATTTCCCTGCAACATAAGATGACTTGCCTATCAAAACAACATTAAACATGAGAAAATAATTAATAGAATCTAAAAATAGATCCAACATCATCTTAAGTCAACATCATGAACTATATTATATAGACTTGTCCAAATTGGAGCAAAACCTATAAGGTGCAGAAAATAATGAGTAGAAAAACATAGTCAACTTGTTAGAGATGGTTCATAAATCATGGTTGACCAATAATTTCACTCTTGTTATGAAAATTAATCTCTCTGAGTTTAATACCATCTCCCCAAGGTGTTTGACTTGGAACCTCTCCAACTGGTTGTACTAAGCACAAACCTACTGACCACTTGTATGTGTCTAGAAGCATGAAGAAGGAACACAATGGTTTTGAACCTTTTTTAGCACTTATAAAGCATGTCAAGCACTAAGATGAGTTTAAGGAAGATGAAGAGACATAACATGACCTTATCCCATGTGTCACATTCCCTCATGGATCATACAATTTCCAAAATCTTCCTTTTCAGTTGGTTTCTTGAATTTCAATTAAATAACCTCCAAAATTTAGATGGGGCTGATATTAATGATAAGGAATTTAAATTCTTGGAAATTTGAAAGGAACTTAGGAAATTTCATTTATGAACCCTAAATGGCTATTAAGTGACTCAAAATGACACATAAACTAATTATACCATGACTAAGGCTAAAAAAGTATCAAATTACATCAAGTGAACTATAAGATACCCTATGACAAAATATTAGACTCCTAAAGCATTTAAAAATCAAGTTTTTACCTATAAGGGTTCCAATTTGAATTGCAGGGTCAAATTTGGTCAACAAGCACTACAACTCCAAAATATTAGTGCAATAATTCATGTCACTAAGTTCACATTGGTGAACAAAATAATAACCCCACTGAGTGCTAACTATAAATATGTTATTTAAAAAAAAATTAAACACGTATACTATTGATATATTACACCATAAGAATATAACCATTGATCATATAAAATACTTTAAAAGAGTTAACTTTAAATAAAGCACATTGTACCATACATCATTGATCAATATCATCATAATACAACATGTAAACTAATTTCAAATAGCCAGCCATAATTAGTATAACACACAACCACTATTATCCATCCTCAGTAAATAAATAATTATATCTCTTCATGATAATGTTTCCAATAATAAATACAACATAATAAACTATACATAAATAATATACATGGCTTCCTAGAGCATGAGTTCTCGAGATGCTCTAGTATTTGTGACAATCTCAAGTGTCATCTCCAAGTAAGTACTATTGTGGGGAGGGAGAGCATCATTCAAGTAATTTTCCACACCAACCATAGACCAATGATCCCCACATTAACCTCATTATGGAATGACCCTCCCTTCATAGATGAGTAGATAGTGATGGAATAAGAATCTAGAGAGATAAGCAAGTACCTGTGTGATGTATGATTTCTAAAACTAAACATGTAATGTATCATAGAAAACCCATTCTATTGAAAGATATCACACAAACATGTAAATCATACTCATGAAATGATAATGTCTCATTAATCATTACTTGGCTTAGGTTTTCAAATAATAAATAAATAATAATGATTTATAGATCGATCAAAATTCATACACACCACTTGATCAGATTGCCTTCATTTGGCACTATGATGCTAGTAAGCCAATGAAGTCTATCTCACTCCTTACTCAGAATCAACAATATGAGATTGGTTAACTTAATATAACCAAAAAATTCACACATATTATATCCTACTAGCAATCCTATAACATGTTAAACATAAGAGTAACCAAAAATCATACATTTATTCCATCAAACGTATGAATAAATCTCACACTATTTTCTATCCCATACTATAAATAATGACGATAGTTTATACTATCTAGGTAAAATATACATTCAATTATAGATTTTAATTACCATAATTAATTCTTAAACATACGACACCTTATGATAGCCCATATTACCATAGTCTAGTGTTCTAAGACATAACTACTAAATTTTCACAATCAACGATAATAAAGTAGTATTAAATACATGTAAACATAAGCTTCTATTTAAACAACTAAATGTAGAAAGCAAGTCATGGTTCCCATGAAACACATATTATTTCATCCTAGCATTCGCTACACTCTCAGGAGTTATATGCATGCATAAATAAGATTCTATTTTATAAGAATATATAATATAGTTTGAGTCACTTATTGGACTATAATTAGAAGTACACATCTCTATGTACATGTATATGCTTTTCATATAAATAATCAAAATGCATACATAAAGTCTTATTAACTATCATAAAACATATTATTCATAGTAATAACCCACATGCATATATTTAATCTATCAAATGTATGTGTGAGTCTAGACATGACAATCATAGTTTGTACCACCTTGGAATAACATACATTCATATTATAATTTTTAAATGAAAATACTCTATGACGTCTCATAATATCATAGTTCATTGTACATGATCACCCCACTCGAACATAAATAATCAATCACACAAATCTGAGAATCAAATGTCTCATAATCATAAATAATAAGATAACAATTACATGTTATACCACCTAGGTATACCCTACATTTAAATTACATACTAGCATTTGAAAAAATCATAACTTATAGGCACATAGTATGATGCACTATTATATACTATATATGTCTAAACACTTGTACATATTAATATACTCATAATATGTACTGCACACAAATATTCAAGACTGAATATATGTAAACTAATAATCAATCATACTATCAGTAGAGAATCAAATAACTCATAAACTTGTTACGATCTTTCATTCCAACAACTCATTACATTCTTAGGAGATGATTCCAAAAGGTTATACTTTCTTGTCCCTAAGAATTTTAATGACTTACTCTAACCATATATTAAACTATAGGTATAATTTGTATATATGAGTACTTGTACATCATAATATGCACCATATGTAAATACTCAAATGATATGTAAACCCTATACCAATATTCATTTATATTTCATAACCAAGAACTCCTTATGATTCCATCAAGTACATAGATATATGAATCACTCAATCTGTGACAATATACTAGTCAAAAACTATGCAATGACCTCGTATCCTAATGCATTAATATACATAAGATAGCTATGCATATGCCTTCATACATAGTAGTACATCTATGATACATATTATACACAAATTTACAACAAAACAAAATATAATATACTAATAAGTGATTCTTAAAAGTTACATTATACTCAAATTTATAATTTATATGGCCTACAAATATAGTAACCATTAATAGGGTAGTCAAGGCCTACACCAACCCAGTAACCACTAGATCATTTTTTAGTATTTTCAAGTATACTCATGAAAGAAGAGTCTTGTATTTAACATAACAAATTAAGAGGGCACAAACAATATGTTATTTAACTTAGTCCTTGATCCAAATGAACCCATACCCATATATAGTAGATCAATTTTAGCCCATACAATGTTATTAATATATATAATAACATACCGGTTATAGCACTATAAGTACACCAAGTTACCATTGCTCACATATATCATTGCTAGATATGTATTATCTAGTTAACCCTATAGCACTATCTAGTATAAGTTATCATTGTATTAAAATTCTAACATTGAATTCCTTATACCTGAAATATAACCACTAAAGGATATCTTATTTTCACCACATAGCAAGGACTAGTGAAATAATAAGTTAAACAATGATGTATTTATGAGTCTTGAAGGCTTCAAGCCATACTAGGCACTACACCTGCCTAAATTCATATATTTAGGCTTTTCATTAAGTGGAGAATCGATTTATGGATGACAAAAGGAATTTTTAGATTCCATGCATTGACTATTTTATTTTTTAAGGGACTAGAGCATCTAAAAAAATTCCTTGAACTTTTATTTTTTTATTTGAACGGTCTAAGCAAAATTACCACCTATATAAAATTTTGGCTTAATAGATATACTTATGGCTATAAATATAAAGCCATGCAATTCACTATATTTATTGATCTATCTATTGATACATAAAATTGATAAGTATAAATATACTTATAGCAAATAGCGTATATACATTAATAAAGGATCTATACTTATAAGTTTATACTCATAGTGATAAGCTATAATAGTATATAGCGAAATGGATACAAACATATTAGAAATGGATAAGAATTTTGCAAACATGTCATTCATATCGCTAAAATTCATTCAGTCAGTATTTGAAATGGATTGTATTAGAACTTAAAGCTGAATGTTATATGAAATTTGCCAATGATTTGGCTTATACAAAATAAATTAAAGCATTGTCTACATATTCCTCTATCAAGCAGTGATTCAATATAGATGGTTAGATTTATTAATCTAAAAGAGACATTTATTAAATACATAGGTAAAATCATAAATATAGGCATCTATATAAACACATAGGTTTATATTTTTAGTTTACAAGATGTATAAGAAAGGCACTAATAATATATGGTTCACTACATATTTTACACTGAGTCATTGCATCTAACATTATAATTTGCACATTTAGATTTAATTCCAAATGGTTTCTTAAATGATAAATTCACCAAATCACTACATATTAAAATTAACAAATCACCACTCATACTGGCATCTTCACATATAATCTAAGCATGGAAAATTTGGTATACAAATAACCAAGCGGTATCTAATAGTTAGAATATTATTTTTTTACTATTAGGTTATCACCCCACATACAGTCCTGGAGTTTAGATATTCTAATAAAAAGTTAAATTAATGTTATACAATTCACTAATCATATTCCTGCATGTCTTGTATTTTGATGAATTTATAGATATCATTCTATTAAATATCATCCAATATAATCATTTATTTTCAAATCACTTACATCAAATATTCTTGTCAGATTAATTCTATAATAACGGTTATATAAATGACACACACAAAAATTTAAGGTTTATATGTGAGCAAAACACCTACTTAGCAACCCGATTGGTCGATATTTCAATACTTGATCTTGCTCCTCTCCAATCTTCCACCAACACCTCTTCTCTTTTGTGTTTTTCCTTTTTATTCCCCTCCTTTATGAATTTCTCTTTTTGTTTTAATTTGTTTTTCTCATTATTTTATTAATATATTTATTTTTTGTTTTTTTCTTCAATTTAGGCCTTTCATTATTTTTATTTATTTATTTTATTTTGTTTTTCTTTTTTCAAATTTTCCCCTTCAATAATAAATTTCTAAATTTTTATTCATTTTAATATTAATAATAAAAAATAGTAAATTTACTAATTTGATTAGCATCCTGAAATGCCATGATAGATTAATTAAATCAACAAATCCAAATCAAACTAAATTATTCTAATCTCCACAAGATTAATATGCAAATGCCACAGAAGATGAATTTCAAAATAACCATTTAAACCATGATAGAAAATCAAGAGCAAACAAATATCTAATGCAAGCAAAATTAAACGCACTATGCTACCCATTTATTATGCAATCTAACATGTGCTAACAACTGTGCTATGTGTAAGGTTCTAGCTATTTTTTCTATCATCCTCTAACATCCTGATCTATGTCATTCTCTTTGAATATGCTCTTCCTTCATCATATTCTGAGGGATGAGTCTTCCTGTGTTAACCTCACAACAAGCAGGGAGTTAGACCATATCAACATGATATACAAACATCATAAAATATAGCTAAAATAATAAATCAACATGTTTATAATGTAAACATATACACTACAACTAACTCATAGCAATGTAAACATGCAACATAATCAATAAACTACTATCCCATAATAGTATATATCTCAAAGATTAGTAAAAAATTATCGAATCTAATTAATCAACTATAAATATCCACGAATAATCAGATAGTTTACTTGGAGAGAAATCAAGATGTAACATCTTTCCCCCTTAAAGCTAGTCATCATCCCAAATGACTCTTATTCAAATATAAGTTTTGAATAAAAAATATTATTCATTAGAGAAATAACATAGTATAAAGTATCAAATCAAGCAAATAAATACAAAATTTACTTAAACTCATCATAGTTTTCCCAAATAGTACTATTTTTTTAATATTGGTCTCACAAAATCTTGTACTATGACATCTCCCTAAAATACCTCAAAGGGTCCTACATATCTCAATGAAAGTTTGACCAATTTTCTAAAAACATATGAGATCATCATAAAAGCCAAAAAAATGACCAGGGAGAGTTCTACAAAACATTACAACCCCTCTGCACATCTCTCTAACCTAGAGAGTATTTTTCTCATTCTGGAGAAAAGTATTTAGGGAGCTTGGTAAAAAGTTAATACTATCGCTACTCTGCATAGCTTCAGGTAAGTATAACATGTCACTACTATTACTACTCCACATAGCTTCTAGACAAGTATGATGATGAATAGGAACTGAAAATACTATATTTTCAATGTATACCACATTTCAAAATTAAGGGATACCCATTTCACACTATATATGCATATGGCCATATGACTAAATTTGATAAATCTATCTGTCAAATCTAGGATTCAACAAGTCTATTTTTTAGATCTAAATTCATTTAAATTGACAAGTATGTTTGTTAAATCATAGATTCGACAAGATCCCCTTGTCAGATATAAATTCAGTAACTATGCAGTCAATGAGAGACTAACTAGGATCCACTCCCATCTCATGTTTATAATTCACCATTCTTCCCTTAGGTTTCAATGACCTAATGATATTCAAAATATACATAAGATTGAATGAATCACAATTCTATACTAATAGACTAGAGAAATCAAAACTATATGCTAAATAATTTTAGATGTACCAACATACATATGAGAAAAATCATATAATCATTATGTGATTGTATTAAGTTGTCACTAGCCAAACATAGCTAGTATCATATTTCAAAACTTAACATATTTTGTTATATTCATAGTTAAGAGGAAATAATGTTAAAATTATCATAACATACAAAGGTTAAGGATCACACCATCTTTACAACCTTATAAAAAAATAAGTGAGATAATATCTCCCTACTTGCTCAACTAGTACTCAACAAGTTAATAAATATCTCAACCCTTTTAGACTACCAATATGTTATGCACATCCTATACCCTACAGACTCCTGATGAAGGTACATAAATATCTTTTCAAAAAAAATGCTCTAAGCAAAAGAGAATATTATCAATCTAAACAAGGGTATAAAATAACATAACAATTATAATCAATTTATAATTCTCAAACTAAAACTGATATAAATTCAAGGTTTGCCACTCCACTTGGTCAAAGTTCACAAGTTAGATAAAGTAGTTACTCTGAAAAAGTCACAAGTAGATAGTAGAGAACTAACATCTCAAACATAAAACTGCTACATACCCTCACATGGTAAAAGGAAACACCACAACCCAAATTGCCAAAATCACTACATACCTACCAAATTTGTAGGAGTAGTATCATAACCTACTACCATAACTAAAAGTAAAATATTAATCCATATAAACACATCAATCCATCTAATCTTAAAATTTCTATCTCAACAAGTAGAAGACACTATCCCATAAACTCAAGGGAATGTGGTCAAAACAACATTTCAAAAACAAGTTCTCATTTAAGAAAACACTATATTAACTTCATGAAAATATGAATCCTCTCAGTAGGCTTGTAATGATGTCAAAAGAAAGTGAGGGAGTGGAAAATCACCTCTATGCCCACCATGTGAGATGACACCTATAATTAATCCACATAAACATAAGGGTGCCAATCCATAAATAAAATCCTAACACACAATAATTCTCAACCAAGACATCAACAATCTACTACAAGAAAATTTACACCACACTAGGTGGTGCTAATCTAAAAATGGTCTTATAAGATTTTTGAAAATAAGACACAAAACTAAAGATCATATACTTAAGTGAGAAGCATTCCATGTTATTCTTTTAAACACTCACAACACAAAACACAAATGGTGAAGGTGACTTGTTTACCAAGAAAGATGCAATCATACTCGAAGTGTTCAATCTAAAAGATTCAAGAATATGGTAAGGAACCCTTGTTCACAACCTATGAACCATGCTATGTACTCATCTACCCATACCTCATATACAAATATCACCATTGAGACACTTTATAAACCAACCCTTTAACAACTCTAAGGTAATATAATTTTTTCTAAGGTACACACTCAATGTTCCACACAACATTTCATGAATGTCTCATATGTATAATAGTCACCAATCACAGTGTAACATAGTTCTATATTAGGGTGCAAAAACTCCAACATACCAATGCAATACTTCATGTCACTAAGTTCACACTGGTGAATATAAATATATGAAAATGCTAATGGACTCATTAAGTCCTAGAGTTCAAGCCATAACTTTAATACCACATGTAACAATCTTGTTAGGTGTTAACTAAAAATACATGATTTTTTTTAAAAATTAAACACACATATTATTAATAGATTACACCATGAGAATCTAACTAATGATCATATAAAATACTCTAAGAGAGTTAATTGTAAATGAAGCATACTGCACCATACATCACTGATCAATATTATCATAGGAGCTCATCATGATACAACATAAAAAATAATTACAAATAGCTAGCCATGGTTGAGACAACATACAATCATTGTTGTCCATCCTCAATAAATAAATAATTATAGCTATTCATGTTAATGTTTTCAATAATAAATAAAACATAATACAATCTAGATAAATAAGATACATGGTTCCTCAAAGCATAAATTTTTTAGACTCTCCAGTATCTGTGGTAATCTCAAGTGTCATCTCCAAGTAAGTACCATTGTGGGGAGGGAGAGCATCATCTAAGTGATTTTATACATTAACCATAGACCAATGATCCCCCATACTAATCCCATCAGGTAATGTCCCCCTTTTCATAAATGAGTAGATAGTGATGGCATGAGAATCTAGAGAGATAAGCATGTATATGTGTGATGTATGATTTCTAAAACTAAACATGCGATGTATCATAGAAAACCCATTATATTGTAATATATCACACAAACATGTAAACTATACTCATGAAATGACAATGTCTCACTAAAAATTATTTGGCTCAATTTTTCAAATAATAAATAATTAATAGTGATCTATAAATCATTTAAAATTCATATATATATATATATATATATATATATATATATATATCACTTGATCAGATTGCCTTCATCTGACATTGTGATGCTAGTAAGCTAGTGTTATTTCCCACTCCTTATTTAATATCAACAATGCAAGATTAGTTAACTTAATATAACCAAAATATTCACACAGATTACATCTTACAAACAATATTATAACATGCTAAACATAAAAGTATTAAAAAAACATACATTTATTTTATTAAACACATGAATGAATCTCACATTATTATCTATCTCATACTAGAAACAATGACTAGATGTAGCAAGCAAGTCATAGTTCCCACAAAACACATAATATTTTATCCTAGCATTCACTACACACTCAGGAGTTATATGCATGCATAAATAAGATTCTATTTTACAAGAATCTATAATATAGTTTGACCCACCTATTAAACTATAATTAGAAGTATGCACCTCGATGTACATGTATATGCTTTTCATAGAAATAATCAACACACATACATAAAATCTTATTAATTGTCATAAAATATACTATTCATAGTAATAACTCACACACATATATTTAATATGTCAAATGTATGTGTGAGTCTAGATACGATAATCATAGTTTGTACCACCTAGGAATAACATAATTCGTACTGTAATTTTTAAATGAAAACACTCTCTGACATCCCATAATATCATAGTTCATTGTACATAAGCACACTAATTGATCATAAATAACCAGTTACACAAATCTAAGAATTAAATATCTCATAATCATAAATAATAATCAAGCAAGTACAGGTTATACCAACCATGATTACCTTATTTTTAAACTACATACTAACATTCAAAAAAATCATAACTTATAGGCACATATCATGATGCACTATTATATGCTATATATGTCTAAACATTTTTACATATTAATATTCTCATAATATGTACTGCACACAAGTATTCAAGACTAAATATATGTAAACTAACAATCAGTCCTACTATTAGTAGATAATGAAATAACTCATAAACCCATTATGATCTTTCATTCTAACAACTCATTTTGTTTCTAGGAGATTGTTCCATAAGGTTATAGTTTCTAGTCCCTAATAAGCTTAACGAATTACTCTAACCATCTATTAAACTATAGGTATAATTTATATATACAAGTAATTGTACATCACATCATAATATGCACCATATATAAATACTCAAATTTTATGTAAATCCTATACCAATTTTCATTTATATTTCATAACCAAAAACTCTCTATGATTTCATCAAGTACACAAATATATGAATCACTCAATTTGTGACAATATAATATTCAAAAACTATGCAGTGACTCCGTATCCTGATGCATTAATATACATAAGCTAGCTATGCATACACCCTCATACATAGTAGGACATCCATGATACATATTAGACACAAACTGACAATAGATCAAAATACAATATATTAATCAGTGATTCTCAAAAGGTTACAATATACTCAACTTTACAATTTATAGCCCACAAAAATAAACCATTAATGGGGCAGTCAAGGCATATACCAACCCAATAACCACTAGATAATTTTTTAGTATTTTCAAGTATACTCTTGAAGGAAGAGTCATGTATTTAACATAACAAACTAAGAGGGCACAAACAATATGTTATTTAACTTAGTCCTTGATCTAAATGATCCCATACCCATATATAATAGATCAGTTATAACCCATACAAAATTATTAATATATATAATAACATATCGATTATAGCACTTTAAGTACACCAAGTTACCATTGCTCACATATATCATCTCTAGATATGTATTATCTAGTTAACCCTATATCACTATCTTATATAAGTTATCATTGTACTAACATTATAACATTTTATTCTTTATACCCGAAATATAACCACTAAAAGATATCTTATTTTCACCACATAGAAAGGACTAGTGAAATAAAAAGATAAACAATGATGTATTTATGAGTATTGAAAGCTTTAAGCCATGCTAGGCACTATACCTACCTACATTCATACATTTAGGCTTTTCATTAAGTGGAGAATCAATTTCTGGATGACAAAAGGAATTTTTAGACTCCATGCATTGGCTATTTTATTTTTTAAGGGACTAGAGTATCTAACAAATTTCCTTGCACTTTTTTTTTCCTATTTGAACGGTATAAGAAAAATTACCAACTATATAAACTTTTGGCTTAATATATATACTTATGGATATAAATACAAAGCCATGTAATTTGCTATATTTATTGATCTATTTATTGATACATAAAATTGATAAGTATAAATATACTTATAACAAATAGCGTATATACATTATTAAAGGATCTATACTTATAAGTTTATACTCATAGTGATAAGCTATAATATTATATAGCAAGATGGCTATAAACAGAATAGAAATGGATAATAATTTTGTTAACATGCAATTCATATCATTAAAATTCACGTAGTCAGTATATGAGATGAATTGTATTAAAACTTAAAGTTGTATGTTATATGAAATTCACCAATGATTTGGCTTATATAAAATAAATAAAAGAGTTGTCTACATATTCCTGTACCAAGTAGTTATTTAATATAGTTGGTTGGATCTATTAATCTGAAAGAGATGTCTATTTAAATACACAAGTAACAATCATAAATAGAGGCATCTATATAAACACACAAATTTATATTTTGAGTATTCAAAATGTATAAGCAAGGCACTAATAAAATATGGTTCACTACATATTTTATACTCATTCGTTGCATCTAAAATTATGAGTCATTGCACATTTAGATTTAATTCCAAATGGTTTCTTAAATGATAAATTCACCAGTTTGTTCCATATTAAAATTAGAAGATTCCCACTCATATTAGCATCTTGGCATATAGTCTAGGCATGGCAAATTTGGTATACAAATAGCCATGTGTTATCTAATAGTTAGAATATTATTATTTTAATATTGGGTTGCCACTGTTAGGTTGTGGAGCTAAAAGCTTAACCAAGATGCAAACAGGAGAAGTTATAGAGGATACAGAGTTGCAGAAAGTTACAAAATTAGTTGCAGTGAAACTGACGTCGGTCTAATCAACCGACGTCGGTCAGATGGCAGTGAGGAAGCAACTGACATCGATTACCAATCGGTCGACATCGGTCATAGAGGAGCCGACGTCAGCAGCCTGTGCGTGAACAGGCAGTTCGCATGTTGATATGAGAGAGTCTATTTTTGGACTGTTTGTTTACATGTTGAAGGCTAGTCTTAGTCTTGAGTTGCGTGTCTAATTATTGTAATTAGGTTAGTCTAATTATTGTAAGCATGAGATCTATATATGGACTCATGAGCTATATTGTAAAATTTGTAGCTAGTGAGTAAGAGAGCAATAAGCTCCTTCAGAGAGAAGAGAGCAATGGTGCGTTCCTCCTAGTGCCGCAGTACCAAGGTGGGTACTAGTTTGGAGAATCAACAGGGTTCTTCGTAATGATCTTAGTCAGCATGTGTGCATGACTTTCTATTCTACAATGGTGAGTAAGGTCTAGTGATTTTTAGGTAGTAACAGAGAGCAAGAGATCTACTTAGAGTATGGTTGTGTACTCATGTTACTGACTGGTTGGATGAACATCAATTCTATATTGGAGTTGATTATTGTGATCTTGATGTGGTGAACCTTTGAAAGAAGAAGTGACATCTTCTTTATTGTATATTCTTTAGAGTGATTATTAATACAATTGTGTATTGTCTCTCATATTCCTGTGTTGTTTCATATTTCTAGTTACTTATTGATTCTGGTTAAATTTTGTGTTTAGTTGCTAATACAAGAAGTAATCATATATAGTTCCTGACTGGGATCAGAGCATATTTATTGTTCTTAGATTACCTAAAGTGGTATCAGAGCTTTTGGTTGGGTTGACTATGGTTTCAGATCTAGTTGTTTGCTGATTACAGGTCACTCAGGTGTTTCAGATTGAGTGGGAGTATAGCAATGGCAAAAGAAAGTAAGTATGGAGAAACTGAATAACACGAATTCTGATATGGAAAGAAAGAGTAGGTAAAAAGAGATTGAGAAGATCAACGTGTAGAAGCATTGTTGCAGGTAATATTGCATAGGATGTTCTGGATAAAGTGGAATCTTTGTTTATAGATTCTTTTGCCTCTTTCCATGTAGCTCGAAATAGAGCATCTTTTCATAGGTATGTATTTGGAGACTTTGGAGAGATTTATTTAGGGGTTGGAGAGCCTTGTCAGATGATTGATGAAGGGGAAGTGAAGTTGAAATTGCAGACAGATGACACACAGTGGTTGAAGGAAGTCATGCAGGTACCAGTCTTGGATAGTCTAATTTTCTCAAAAAATTTGGGTGATGAGAGATGCACTGTAACTCTCACAGCAGATACATTGAATTAGATGGTGGTAAGAAAGTAGGTATCCTTTAATCTACTTATATTGCATTCACCTTCTGTTGCAAATTGGCTTCATAGGCTTAGTCACATATGTATGCAGGTTTTGAAGCAGAAGTTAGATGTCTTTGACAAGCTAAAGAATTGGAAAGCCTTGGTGTTCATGGAGGAGATGACAGACAGAGATCAGGTGAGGGAATAATTATTCTGAGCAGAGCTATTTGATTTGATTAGGATTTTGATCCATGGAGAGCTTGCGGGTAAAAAGTTATTCACAGACGAACATAGGTACTGGCATCGATTAGACAGTAACCAACATCGACAGAAGGAAGACTGACGTAGAAGAAACCGACATCCAAATTGGCACCAGCGTTGATGTCGATAGTCAGGGATAGTACTCGGTTGGAAACAGACTGGGAGATGGCTAGATCGGTCACTTGATAGTGGGCGGACTCTCAAATGCTCATGTCGAGGTCAAAAAGGGTTGAACCTCATATTCATTGTTCACCTTCTTTATTTTGCTTATTGATGGTCCTGCGAAGAAGCAATGCATAGAATCCAGATACTTTGTGGATTTTCCTTGAAAAAGAACCAAATAGGTGTTTGTTGGTAGAGTTTCAGTTGGAAGTATTGAGAGACATCTAAGTTAAAGAAGAGAGTGGATGCAAGGCTATTCTTGAGGAAGCTGCAGGATAGTGGTATTTTTGACAAGTGGATGACTAAGCATGGCTTCAGTCAATGTCAGTGTAACTATTGTTTTTATCTTACTAGGTAGATGATGGTCGTAATCATCTTGTTATTATGTGGGTGATTTACTAGTTTTGTACATACAAGTTTTCTTGAATTTAGTAGAGCTGTGTCATGAAGAATTTGAAGCAGCAAAATTCTTTGGCATAAGAGACATGGAGATTTTATCTCCAGTGGGATCTGATGTGAAGACGGTGTTGGTAGGGTTCATGATGCAAGATGTAGAATCGAAAAGCACACCAAGGGCTGGACAGTTCAAGCTTAGCTTGAAACAGGGTTCAAAATCACATGAGGTCTAGTGTAGACTTGAGTTTTCCCAAGCAATGGGGGTTGTCAGAAAGTATGGATCCAATTCGGGGAAGGAGTACTGGAGGGCAGTTCAGTGGAACTAGCAGCAGGGATTCTTGTTATGCAGGGTCAAGTTCTTCACTACATAGATATGTAGGTTTGGATGTGGCAGGTTACTTGAATGACAGGTGCAGCATCATAGATTGTGTGGTGGTTGGTCTTCAGGATGGATCTTGAAGAGGAATACAAGCCAAGGAATAATTTAGATGGTGTACGAGTACATGTACAGGTGCAGCTTTTTATCTCCAAGTGGGAGATTGTTAGGTTGTGGAGCTAAAAGCTTCACCAGGATGCAAATAGGAGAAGTTATGGAGGATACAGAGTTGTAGAGAGTTGCAAAATCAGTTACAGTGAAACTAGCATCGGTCTGATCAACTGACATCGATCAGATGGCAGTGAGGAAGCAACCAGCGTTGATTACCAGTCGGCCGACATCGGTCATAGAGGAGCTGACGTCGGCAGCTTGTGCGTGAATAGGCAGTTTGCATGTTGATCCGAGAGAGTCTATTTTTGGACTGTTTGTTTGCATGTTGAAGGCTAGTCTTAGTCTTGAGTTGTGTGTCTAATTATTGTAATTAGGTTAGTCTAATTATTGTAAGCATGAGATCTATATATGGACTCATGGGCTGTATTGTAAAATTTGTAGCTAGTGAGTAAGAGAGCAATAAGCTCCTTCAGAGAGAAGAGAGCAATTGTGCGTTCCTCCTAGTGCCACAGTACCAAGGTGGGTACTGGTTTAGAGAATCAGCAGGGTTCTTCGTATGTGTATGATCTTGGTCAGCATGTGTGCATGACTTTCTATAGGAGATCTACAATGGTGAGTAAGGTCTAGTGATTTGCAGGTAGCAGTAGAGAGCAGGAGATCTACTTGGAGTATGGTTGTGTACTTGGTGAATTGGCAGCGTGTTACTGACTGGTTGGAGAGGTGAACATCAATTATGTATTGGAGTTGATTGTTGTGACCAAGAGAGAGAGGGAAGAAGGTCTTGAGGTGTGGTGAACCTTTGAGGTGGAAGAAGAATTGGCATCTTCTTTATTGTATATTCTTTAGAGTGATTATTAATACAATTGTGTATTGTCTCTCATATTCCTGTGTTGTTTCATATTTCTAGTTACTTATTGATTCTGGTTAAATTCCATGTTTAGTTGCTAATACAAGAAGTAATCATATGTGCTCTAATTGGTAGAGTAAGATCCTGACACAGTGGGATCAGAGCATGTTTATTGTTCTTGGATTACCTGACAGCCACCCCACATACAGTCCAGGAGTTTAGATTTCTCTTAAAAAAGCTAAATTGATGCTATATAGTTTGTTACTCCTACTCCTGTATATGTATTGTATTTTGATGAATTTATAGATATCATTCTATTTAAATATCATCCCATATAATTATTTGTTTTTGAATCATCTAAATTAAATATTATTTCTAGATTAATTCAATAACAACAGTTATATACATGACACACAAAAATTTAAGGTTTATATACGAGCAAAGTGCCTACTTGGTAGCCAAATTGGTTGATCTTTTAGTACTTGATCTTGCTTCTCTCCAATCTTGCACCACCACCTATTCTCTTATGTGTTTTTCCTTTTTATTCCCCTCCTTTATGAATTTATCTTTTTGCTTTACTTTGTTTTTCTCATTATTTTATTAATATCTTTATTTTTTTGTCTTTTATTTAATTTAGACATTTCCTTCTTGTTATTTATTTATTTTTATTTTCTTTTTCTATTTTCCATTTTCCCCCTTCAACAAGAAATTTCTAAATTTTTATTCATTTTAACATTAATTATAAAAACCAGTAAATTCACAAATTTGATTGGCATCCCAAAATGCCATATGGATTAATTAAATAAACAAATCTTAATCAAACCTAATTACACTAATTTCTACAAGATTAATATGCAAATGTCATGCAAGTCAAATTTCCAAATAACAATTTAAACCATGATATCAAATCAAGAGCAAATAATTATCTAATGCAAGCAAAAATTAATATGTTGTGCTAACCATTTATTATGCAATTTAACTTATGCTAACTATTATGGTGTGTGTAGGGTTATAGCCAATTTCTCTATCATCTTTTGACATCTCAATCTGCGTCACCCTATCCAATGATGTTCTCCCTCTATCATGCCATGAGGGATGATTTCTCCTACATCAACCTCACAACAAGTAGGTAGTTAGACCATATCAACATGATATATAAACATCATAAAATATAGTTGAAATAACAAATAAACATGTTTGTAATGTAAAATTATACATTTCAACTAATTCATATCAATGTAAACATGTAACCTAAGCAATATCTTACTGCTCCATAATATTATATATCTCAAATATTATTCAAAAATAGCCAAATCTAATTTATCAACTATAAATATCAACAAAAAATCAGATAGTTTGCTTGGCAAGGAATCATGATGTAACATTGTTTGGTTTCAAGTTTAACTTAGAGATTATGAGACATATGATGAGATATGATGGGTGTCAAGTGGATGAACTTGGGCCAATTTGATGAGGAGGTGAGCTAGCTAAAATTTCAACAATTGAACTTGATTGATGTTTTGATGATGAACTATGATAAGCTTTAGGATTTGACTAGGTTTGACTAGACAAAGAGATGTGACTAGGTCATAAAAGACCTTTGACAGGGTTGACTTGATTTGATTTAGACTAGATTTAGTGATTAAGTGATGTCCACATATTCGGATCAAATGACTTGGTTGATGAGATAAGACTAAGTGAATGATAAGATTTATTTTGGTGTATGACTCGAACTTGACTAAGTTTAGACATAAGCAAGCTTTATGATGGTGGCCTTGACATGTGAATGGATTATTTCCAATATACACTAAGGTGAGTATATTAAAAACTTGATGAGTATGGATATGGATAAGTTTAGGTTGTAGGGAATGTTTTTTGATAAGGTAAATGATGGGATGGGATGAATTGTTAGGAGTTATACTAAGGGATGTGAAGGGAAGTGAGGACTAGAGGATGTTAATTGAATATTATTATGGTAGACTTAAGAGGGGATGAGTATGTTTATGTGGATTAATTTTGTGGTAATATATGTGTGGAATAGGTGAGTGATGGATTAAGACTACCTTTTAGTTGAAGAAGATTAGGGTTTCAATAAGATGTAACCTTGAGCAAAAAAAAGTCTATAGGATTTGAGCTAGTATGATGGGTTTAAGTGAAAATAGGGTATGATTCCCTAAATATCAACAAGGTTACACAAGCTTGATTTGGATGGAAAATAGGTGTTAGATTTGGATTGATAGAATGATGGGTTCCAATAGGGTATCAATAGGTGTTAGGTTCAAACTAGTAGAATGGCAGGGTAATGATGGGTGCCAAATTCAAACTAAAAAAATAATGAGTTAACGATAGGTGCTATTTTTAAACTAGTAGAATGATGGGATATAAGATGACATTTGCTAGGATTTAAATTAGTGGAGTGATAGGTTGTTGTTAAGATAATGATAGATGCCTAAACTAGTAGAATGACGGGTTGATGATGAGTTTTAAAATTAGTAGAGTAACAACTTACTAGTAAAGGGATGATGGGTGATTAAATTAGTAGAGTGATGGGTTTCTATAAATATAATGATAGGAAAAGAGTTAGACTAAGGGAAGGTATCCCTATGAAAGGACTAACTCAATGGAATGATTTTAAACAAGTTTTCTCAAGGTAGATAAGGATGATAGTGATAAGATAAATGTGACTAAGAGTGACTAGAATGTAAGGGAGTTCGAAGGAAGAAGACTATGTTTGGATGGTTTTGATTAATGGAATGGATAGACCTTGATTTGGTCAAGAGGGGGATGACAAAGTCAAATTAGGTGAGACTAAGAAAAATGATGATGAAGGCAAACTTAAAATGTGATAATGGATGATAGGATACGAGATGATTTAAGAAATATTAAGATGAAGGATGGGGGTTTTGAATAAGTGTGGATGATTCAGGTATGATTAGATATAATGAATGATGAAAGGTTTAGCTTGGATGATAGAAATGATGATGGTCAATGTAAAGATTGGATAAGTGATTATGTTGATTCTAAGGACAAGTTTTACTTAAGTTTGGTTTATGTATAGTTTAAGGTATTGAAATAATAGGGGTAAACAATAGAAATCAATCCAAAAACCTAATTCTAATGACTAACATAAGAGTTCAACTTGACACCCCACCCACCGAATGACTCATGATGAGAGGTGACTATATTGGTGTCACCCAACACTCTCTCACCACCCATACCTGATGAGTGATCCCTATAAATGTTATTTTCTCTATCCTAGATTGTTGTTATGATTGAAGGGTATTAAAATAGGTTTTACTAGATCTCTATGGGAGTCTCTTAAACACTTTGCAATATGGGGGGCCCAAGTTTGTGTAACATGCTATTTGACACATATGTGTTGGAGTGTTACTTCCTCATCTCAAAAAATCTTGTATGGGAAGTTCTAGTTAGTTTAATGATAATTGTCCTTGATATTTATGCTCTGTCAAATCATAGAGTACAATCATATGCATGGTGATGAAATCTATGTCATAATCCCCCTAATGACTATGGAAAGTGTGTGGGGTTCAATTACACACCATGTTACCACTATATATACCACCAAAAAAAGAAAAATTGGGAGGCTCATTGATGGTTTTTGATCCCTATGAATTTCCCTATGGGTGCAAGGGGAGAACATACATCATCATAGCCTTAGGTGATAAACAGGAAAGCCAAAAATTAGACTAGATTAATATGAAACACACAATCAAGAAATTCAATTGATTAATTAAACCAACTAAGATGTGACCAGAAAGTATAACAAAAGGGGTTGCAAATTGCCAAATCTTAGACTTGTAAGACAAGTTGTTAGTAGTTTAATTTCATCTCTTTTACATAGATGATCTTGCAAAAAATGACATTATTAGGTTTTGATTCACGTGTTTTGACAAATGAACCTACAAAAAATGACATTTGTAGTTTTTGACTCACATGCTTTGACAAGTGAACCTGTAAAAAATGACACTAATAGTTTTGACACTCGTGTACTCACAAGTTAGAAATATTTTGTCCATATATATATATATATATTATATATATTTATTTATTTATTTTTATTTATAATTTTAATTAAATTTTATTTTAAAAATAAAATCAAAATAAAAATTGAATTAATCATTTAAAATTTGAGAAATTATTGGAGTGATGTAAGGCACATAATTCTAAATATCAAGGAGTGTTAGATATATTACTTCTAAATTTGATTTTTGTGGTTTTAGCACCCTAATCGACCTATACCCACAAATGTGAAAGCACACACAAGATGCAATAAATTATTTGACAAAATGTCTCAAAGAAATACATTGATCTCATAAATATGAATCAACATGTATGATGTCTCCCCCAATATTGATGATGGAACGTCAGGGTGAAGGAATATTAGGTGTTCTTTTTGGATTATTTCAAGCATTTGTAACTGAAGGTGATGGATGCAACAAATTAATGTCCAAGAATTAGAATGTATTGGAACTTATGTGAAGAGGTGAAAATTTGAGCTTTAAGGATATTCTCAAAATGGAATGGAACTTGGCAAATTAGTACCCCTCTGGATTAATAGTGACAATAAGTAAATTATAAAAAACTAGTAGCAAATCAAAACTTGAAGATTTTATCATAATTAATAGTGATAATGAGCAAATTAGTATCAATCATGGTTATTATTATAATGAAATGAAAGCTATGTTTCGTATAAATTAATACCCACCATACCACTATACTAAAATGAATATATATATTTTTTGCTAGGGTGAACAAGAAGTTAGAATATATCTGTATGTCTATCCTTGCTATAATCTACATTGTAGCTTTTGGATATGAATCTTGTGGTAGAGACTAATGGAGTGGGTTTTAAGGATTCATGGGCTCCAATTACCTGAGATATAGTCTCAGATTGGCTAACATGCTACATTCAATAGTTTATGCTAAAAAAAAGCTTCTTAAAAATAATTATTAGCTTGTCTATTCATTTTTTTCTAAACACATTGCATCACTCGTAACATAATCAAGATAAAATATTGAGCATCCATTGCCAAAAGGCACCTCTTTGCTGACTATGCAGGTTACTTAACAAGATGATAAACATAACACTGGTGAACAAGGTTTAAAAATCCTTATAATTGAAAGTATCTAGGCAATTAATATTTTTTTTGATTACTTGTTATAATTAAAGCAAGATTTATTCATGAAATTAAAATATATTGATTACAATTGTATTCTCACTCAAAAAGTGTATAATTAATCTACATGCACACATGCACCATTTGTACGCAAGCAATGATGATCAAATTATACTATGAAAATAAAATCAACATCTAGTTCTCTCAAAATGAAAAGAAAATCAGATTTCAATTCTCCTAAGTGAATAAAATTAGCTTTTTATTCTCTCAAAATGAAAAAAAAAAGATTTTAGTTCCTACTGCAAATCAAAGGGTTAGTGCTCCCACTGTGGCTGCCATAATGCAATCATATAAATTAATAATAAAAATAAAATGTTATAAAAAATGGATATTACCACTAACAACTATCCCAATTTATAAAAAAAACTATGATTGGGCAAGGTAGGTACAAAGAACAACACAATGACAATTGAAATATACAAAACAAATCACAATCATGCATCTCAATCTACCTGTAAACTGTAATGATGTGCTCCAAATTACCAAGTTAAATGTGTTGTTCACTCCAAAATCCTACTCCCATCACACTTATGAGGTCAATTGTCAGAGAGAGAAAGGCAAAGGACAATGAGGAACTTTCATCCTCTATTTTAGGATTGATAGATGGATCAATCCAGGGCATGGTTGTAAGTATATGGGTCCATGTTATATTTTATTGTGAATAAACTCCAAGAGAGGCAACTTATACCATCAGAAGCTCTTTATCATGATTGAATAGAAATCTTGATTGCTTGGCCTTTATCCTAAACTATTAGAGTACTTCTATTTACCAATTTCTAAAGTAAGGGAAAGTTATTTGTGTCTCAAAACAAACATAAAAAAAGGGAAAAGGGAGAAGAAAAGGATACTTATAACTAATAAAATACTAATTCTTGAGAAATGAAGCATGCCAAGTCACAATTATACCACTATGTGCCTAGTTTAGCAATTGCACAAACATATAAACACCCAGTGGGTAAGTTTCTAAGGGACACTAAATTGAATGCCTGACTCACAAATTCTTCACAGAATATAAATATCTCAAAAGACATGTAACAGAGTACACACATGACTTTAAAATTATTTTATAGCTACAAACACATAAAACAAAGAGTGTTCTAAAGCAAATAAAATAACTTACAAGTAAACTAGATTAACACAAGCATAATCTAATTACTAGATTCAGTGAGTAATAGAGTATAACATCAATTCCTTATCATAAGCATAAACTCTAAAAAGTAAACCATGGAAAACATCCCTCGGTAAGATGACAAAGTGAAAACAAAAAATGTTTTTGTGATGATTTTGACAAAATTTATTTGCATTAAGTGCCAACTTGGTAGATTGTGATTCAAGGATCAATCTCAATGACCAACTAAGTGAGACCTTGGCCTCTAAAAAAATTGGTAGGGTTGATTTCCAAACCATATCCATGGATTTTATCCATCCATCTACATCTATGTTCCCCCAATTCATTCTACCCCAACATGAGCTTGATGGCTAGGTCTAAGATAACTTCATGCACTCTATTTCTGAGGATGTATTATTTGAAATTTTTTACTACCTTGACCAAGATGTATGAATTTTTATCCAACATGAAATATCTGAGTTCTATGTATTTCATGATCATAAAGGCAATTAGGTGTTCATCTCCATGTAGCCTCTGCATTAGAACTACAACAATGGTGTGTTCAGATGTAAAATAATAAAGATAGAAGTCTCTAGCATAATCCAAGTTGATGTTAAGAACTTCTAGACTAAAATACATAAAATAATTATAGATATGATAATACAAATTACAATATTCATTTTTTGTAGGAAGGAATAACTCCATAATCATTTGCCACTTGGAGGGGGTTACCACCTTATCAGATCAACACTCTAATTGATTTGTATATTACTTGGATGCCTTACAATAGCCTATGTCCCTCTATTTATACTATTTTAATTTATCCCAATATTTATTTTTTTGAATGTGTTATTATTACTACTATTCATTCTACTACTATTTTATCTCCAATATACGATATATACCCCTACCTGACATGTTTCATCTTTAAAATATGAAAAAAATACATATCAAAAATATGTAAAAGACCAAATAGAGGCACATCCATATGTCTTTTTATGCTTCTACTTCTTCCATTTGTGTGAGGATATGTGCATGTACAATAACAAGTTGAACATGAGCACTATAACAAAAGGTTAAAGTGTAATTTGAAGCATGGTAATCAACATATCAAAATGAGAATGAGGGTGCACAAAATAGGTTGCTTGGTGAGCCAATTAAGTATGCATGCCATACCCTTTAGCATTATTTTTTAAGAGATTCAAAGCCTCAATTCCCTACTTGGGATCTATAATTGCAGACTTAGGCTCATTGGGGGTGTTTTAGTATTTTTTTCACTTTTTCAATGTGGTCTAATTAGCTACTAAAAATAAAGTAAATGTAGGGTTTTAAAGATTACCTAGAGATGGAGATCGATTACGCACCATTGATCAAGCTTGTGGGAACTCCTCTTTGGCTGGGGAAGAATGACCTGCAAATCATACTAACTCATTAAAAAATGGATTAATGTTGGAGATATTGTCATTGATGTCAAAGGTCTATCATTATTGGTGATAAAGGCCCCATAGCATTTAATGGTGTTTTTAATATACATATCTTGGCTAATGTGTGTTGATATTTATTTAATATTAATGAATATGTTTTTGGTTGCATAAAAGTTAAAAGAGGGCCCATGGAGAAGTCAAAAAGTCCCATTGGGTAAAGATAAAAGAAGAATAGGATGCATTTTCCCATGAAGAGTCATCTTGAGGAATTTCAAGAGTCACCAAGTGAAGACAAAAGAGGGTATGGCACATTTTTCCATGAAGAGTCACCTTGAGAAATTCAAAATGTCATGAAGATAAAAACAAAAAGGTAAAGGATGAATTTTTTAATGAAGGGTCACCATGTGACTTTTCAAATGAAAGGATACGAAGGGTCATGCAAGTTTGATGCCATTTTTTATGAGGATTGAAGGGACACAAAGGGTGAATGCCAAAGGTCATTTGGAAAGCTATACATAAAGGCTTGAGAAGCCATTTGTGATATGCAAGAGAGTGCATGGTTTTTATTTCTTTTATATAAAAAAAAAGGAGAGAATAAAAAAAGATATCGTAAATTTCTATCAGTGATTGAGTAAGCAACATTGAGAGATAGTTGTGTTTTATACACAAGATGGGTTGGTGCTCCTGTGAGTTGGTGCTCACAAATATTTACAAGGGGTTGGTACTCACAAATAATTGTTGTGTTGGTGCTCGACAAAGGGGTTGGTGCTACTTCAAGTTGTTTCTTGCAAACTTTGTAATTTGAGTCAGTGCTCTTTCATATACTTAAGATTATTCTCTATGGTTTTTCCCATTTTGAGTTTCCACATAAAAATATGGTGTCTCTTTCTCTCTCTTTTGTGGTGCATATTTATTTTAGTTTTATTTCATATCTTGAATGAATGGTTAAGTGGAATTTGATTAAGTAAAATATTTATAAGATATATGATATACTGATTCACCCCCCCTCTCATTATATATTGTGCTTAATAATTGGTATCAAAGTATGTTCCTTTTGAAAAAGTTTTACAACTTGAAGGTAGATTAGGGAAAACATGATGGTTGGATCACATGAAGGTTTTTATATAAATAAGGCACCTTTATTTGATGGGACAAATTATGATTTTTAGAGCATAAGGATGACGACTTATTTGATGGCCCTTGGATTTGACATTTGACAAATAGTGGTGGAGGAATATGAAGAGCCATAGACACTTGTAACTACTCTGGTGGAAAAGAAGGCAAGTGAAAATAATTCCAAAGCTTATAATGCTATTTTATATGGTTTATGTGAATTAAAATTTATTAAATTTATGCAATGTAAATCTGCTCATGAAACTTAGGTAAAGCTTGAGAATATTTACAAAGGTGATGGAAAGGTTCAACAAGCTAAGCTTCAAACTTTCAGAAGATAGTTTGAGAGTTTGAAGATGGAAGAGGAAGAAAATATAACAAGTTACCTTTTGTGGGTTGATCAAATAATTAATCATATTCAAGGTCTTGGAGAAAAGTTAGAAGAATCAATCATGGTACAATAAAAAAATTTGAGATCTTTACCATTGAGATATGATGCAAAAGTTTTGGCAATTGAAGAGATGAATAATTCAGCCAAGCTAAAGATGGATGAGCTACATGGTATTTTTATGGCATATGAGATATGTACTGAACAAGATAAACCTTCAAAGAGAGAATCTTCTTTCAAAACATCAAAGAAAGAGAAGGCTAAGATTCAAGAATCAAGTGACATCTCTAACGATGATGAAAATGACAATGGAGCTCTATTCATCTGCAAGCCAAAAAAGGGCACAAGTAAATATCAAGGAAAATTACCTTTTAAATGTTTTAGTGATGGAAAGATTATACATTTTATAGCTAAGTGCCCAGATAAGGGTAATGGTGACAATGAAGAAAGAAAATTTACATACAAGAAGAATTTCAAAGGAAAATTCAAGAAGGGATTCGAGAAGAAGATTTTATATTCTAAAGATCCTAGCTCGGCTGAAGATAGTGGAGTCAGTGATTTATAAGAAGAGATTCTATTCATGGCCATACATGAAGATGCCTCCATAAGAAAAAGTACATATGATCAAGACGAAGAATACGATGAAGCTGAAGTGAATCTGGAAGGAGAACTCATTTGCGCCTTATAAGAGTTAAAAGCTTTTGAGAAAAAGAATCGAGGATTGAAACTCCAGATCGATAAAAATGAAAAGGAGTCAAAGGAAACAATTGAAGATCTACAAGCACACTTTGAAGAAGCCAAGAAGAATGAAAAATATCTAATAACACAGTTGTTAAAAGTAAGTGAAGAATGTGAAAGGTATGTTACTGAAATTGATTTTTTAAAAGTAGATCTTGAGAAAACAAATAAAGCAATCAATGATAAAGAAACTAATAATTCAAAATTTGAAAAAAACATTGATATATTGAATAAGATATTAGAAAGTAAAAATCAATATCATATAAGATAGGTATTGGATTTGAAAATAAAAAGAGCTATGCTGAAGCTCTTAAAAAAGAGGAAACAAAAAGGGAAGAAATTAAGAATACAGAGGACATCTCAAATAATAAAGGCTAGAAGGAACAGAGCTATAAAAGGCAATCAGGTCAGAGATACACAAACAGATTCTATATTTATGGTTACTATTTTTATTGTAATGGATATGGTCATAAGAAAATAAATTGTCAAAAAAGGGCTAACAATTTTTGAAACAAAGAGAAGGAAAGTCATGTAGAGTCAAGTAGAAGCCACAACTCTTTTGCTCTGCTATCAAGATTTAGTGAATAGGCCATAATATGTTACAAGTGAAACAACTTTGAATACATAGCCCAATACTATAGAAGCATGTTCGAGTCAGTCAAGAAGGACCACAATTTTATGGCTCCATTCATCAAGAAGAAAGTTTAGATAAGTTCATGGCAAAATAAACAACCTAAAAATTCTATGTTGGTACAAAAAACTTTGCATTTAAGAAATGAAGAAAAGCCATGGTTCATTGATAGTAGATATTTGAAGCATATGATAAGAAACAAGAGCAAGTTTATAACCTTGAATAAGATCAATGGTGGCACGATAAAATTTGAAGATAATACTACTACCAAAATTATTAGAAAAGGTGCACTAAGTTTGGATAATGGTAAAATTAAAACTAAAAATGTTTTGTATGTAGAAGCTCTTAAGCATACTCTCTTAAGTGTAAGTCAAATGTGTGATTAAGAACACACACTAAATTTTTATGTAGAAGGTTAAATTAGAATAAAATATTAAGATGTGTTGGTTGTAGATGCTCAGAGAATAGGCAATAATTTATATATATTATCAAACATCAAAGGTTAAAGATGTTATTTGAGTCAGATTGAAGAAATTTGGCTATAGCACATGATAATGGGACACATAAATTTTGAAAATCTTGTCAACATAAGCAAGAAGCAAGTAGTCAAAAATCTTCCAAAGATTACAAAGCCATCCAACACACTTTGTGAACCTTGTCGGCATGGGAAGCAAGCCAGAAGGTGGTTCAAAATAAAAGAATACTCAACCACTCAGATGTTAGAGCTTGTTCACACTAATTTGTGTGGACCTATGAGAACTCAAAGCACTCAAAGTGAGAAATATTTCATGTTGCTTATTGATGATTTTTTATGTATGACTTGAGTAACATTTTTAAAGAAAAAATTAGAAGCTTTCAGACATTTCAAAGCATTAGTTGAGAATGAAATTAGTTTGAAGATTAAGTGCTTAAAATCAAATCGAGGAGGATAATTCATGTCATATTATTTTATTGAATATTATGAAGACCATGAAATAAAGAGATATTATTTAGTAGTCAGAACTCCACATAAAAATGAAGTAGTTGAACAAAGAAACAGAATAATTCAGGGGATGACAAGGATAATGCTAAATGAATCCAAGATATTAGATAAATATTGGAGAGAGGTAGTTGGTAAAGTATTACATATCTAGAATAGAGAATTATTGAGGGTCAATAGTGATAAGACTCCTTTTGAGCTATGGAAAGACAAACTAGCTACAGTTGATTATTTAAGAGTTTTTGGTAGTAGATGCTTCATAAAGACAACCGATGAAAAATTGGGTAAGTTTAAATCTAGAGCAAATGAAGGTATATTTCTTGGTTATTCTTGAAAAATAAAATATTATAAATGTTATAACAAAAGAACCAAGAAAATATTTGAAAGTGCAAGTGTTAAGATAGAGGAAGGTGGAGCATAAAAAATCAATGATCCAATAGACATTCCTAAAATAATTGAATAGAAAGATTTTAAAGAATCAGATGAAGATGAGAAGAAAGAGAAAAATGACACCAAAACTCCATCTAAATATGTTCAGATAAATCATAATGAAAGTTACATCATCGAGGACATAAATGAAGGAATTCACACTAGAAGAATGATGGTAAGTGAATCTGAACAAGTTAATTTCTCTTTATTATCCAAAATTTAGCCTAAAATTTTTTTAGAAGATAGACATGATAAGCATTGGGTTAAGGCAATGGATGAATAATTAAATCAGATAGAAAATAATGATACTTGAAAATTAGTTTATAGACCAAAAGATCAAACAGTGATAGGAACAAAATGGGTTTACAGAAATAAGTTGAATGAAAATGGAGAAGTGACCAGGAATAAAGCAAGATTAGTAAGTAAAGGATGTGCTCAGATTGAAGAAATAGATTTTGAAGATACTTTTTCACCAGTAGCAAGGCTAGAAGCTATTATTATGTTTCTTGCATATGTAGTGTTTAAAATTTTCAAAGTATTTCAGATGGATGTCAAATCTACTTTCCTATATGGGAATCTAGAAAAAAAAGTCTCTATTGAGTAGCCATAGGGATTTCTTCTCTTAAATGATAGTAGCCATGTATGTAGATTGAAAAAATCACTATATGGATAGAAAAAATCTCCCAGAGCTTAGTATTCAAGACTTAATAAATACCTACATGATCAAGGTTTCAAGAGAGGATTTGCTAACAATAATCTCTACATCAAAATAAAAAGTGAGAATTAGTTGATTGTTGTGGTATATGTTGATGACATAATATTTGGAGGTAACATTAAAAAGATGATAAAAGAATTTTATGAAAATATGCAAAAAGAATTTGAGATGTCTACACTTGGAGAATTGTCATTTTTCGTAGGGTTGCAAATTTTTCAATTAGATAAAGGAATTTTTATATCTCAAAGTAAATATACCAAAGAAATATTTAAATTTTTTAGTTTTGAGGATTGTGCACCAGTTGGTACATCAATGGGTACAGTGAACAAGGTGAGTAAGGATGAAGATTCACCCATTATAGATCAATATTTGTATATATCTATGATTGTTAGTCTTTTATATTTGATAGCATCAAGGTTAGACATTATGCATGTAGTAGGCATGATTGCAAGATATCAAGCAGCACCAAAGGAGAGTCATGTTCAGTTGGTGAAGAGAATATTCAGATATATCGAGGGGGAATTGGATTATGGATTGTGGTATCCCATAGGCAGAGATTTCACTTTGGTTACTTATACAAATTTAGATTGGGTAGGTTGCTTGGATGATAGGAAGATTACAAGTGGAGGATCTTTCTTCTTTGGTGATAGCTTAGTATCATGGCTAAGCAAAAGGTAGAATTTAGTATCACTTTCTACAACTGAATTAGAATATATTGTAGTGGTATTGTGTTGTACTCAAGTGCTTTGGATGATGAAAACTTTGAAAGATATCAACATAAAATATGATGAACCTATTTCTATTTTTTATAACAACATAAGTGTTATTAATATTTCTAAGAAACTAGTGATGCATTCAAGAACAAAACATATTCCTATCATATATCACTTCTTGAGAGAGAAAGCTGAAAATCAATAGGTTAAGATGGAATATATTAGTACTATAGAGTAGATTACAGATATTTTCACAAAGGCACTACAAAAATACACATTTGAGTATCTACAAGAGAAGTTGAGAGTAATTTCTTTTACTTCCTACCATTGAGGATCAACATCAGTTGAGGGGGAGCTAAGTGTTAGCTCTAGGATAAGCCCTTTACCATTGATGTCAAAGGGGAAGAATATAAATAGGTATAGGAATAGGTATAGGTGCAAAATTGAGGATAGGGAATAGGTACATGTTGCTACATTAAGAGGGAGTTACTGTATGTTTTTCAAATGGTAGTATGTACAGGTTTTAAGATGTGGCAATTTCAGTTTGAGGTTACCATCAATGACAAAAGGGCAGATTGTTAGAAATATTGTCATTGATGTCAAAGGTTTAGCATTATTGGTGATAAATGCCCCATAACATTTAATGGTGTTTTTAATATTCATATCTTGACTAGTGTGTGTTGTTATTTATTTAATATTATTAAATATATTTTTGGTTGCATAAAAGTCAAAAGAGGAATGGGATGCATTTTATATTAGGATCCTCCTTAGAGAACAAATGATTACCTTTGTATAAGCAACTAAACACAGAATTAAACCAGAAGTAATAAGTAACTAGAAATTAGAAACAATAAAGAATAGGTCATACGAGAAACAATACAATCAGTATTAAACTCTTCCAGAAGGAAATACAATGAAGAATTCTCTTGTTCTCACACCTCTTGGGTGTACAGTAATTCTCCCTCAAGAGTTCTCTCTCTCTCAATCAATTACAACCAACTCAATACCAAGTTGTTCCCTCCAGTGACAATCAACCCAATGGTTGTTGTTGCCTACTTCCAAGTGACAATCAACTCAACCATTGTTGCCTACTCTCAACAGATCTTTTTGATATTGCACCTTATGATCTAATTGATCTTGCTTACATTACAATATAGACCCATGGGTCTCTTAAATAGATCCCAAACCAAACAATAATTAGAAAAGTGGACTCAAGACTAAAATTAGTCTTTACATGCAAACTAACTGTTCATCTAAAATTAGAACAGTTCTAGAAACACACAGATGACTGATGTCAATTCCTGTCTAATCGATGCTGGTTACTATATAGCTACAAATAATTGATGTCGGTTGAACCCTAACCAATGTTGGTTGGCTCTGACCAATGTCAGTTACTGTGTAACCCAGCAACCTCCACATTTGCACATTCAGTGAAGCTTTTAGCTCCACAACTCAACAATCTCCCACTTGGAGATAAATAGATACACCTATACCTATACTTATACCTATACAGCAACATCCTCTAATTTATTTTTGTCTTGTTTCTCCATCTTCAAGTTTAATCTTGAAGACCAACAAAAGTTGAATGAAGATTCAACTTCTCCTTTATTCCTGGCTTTGTTAGCATATCAACAGGGTTCTTATCCGTATAGATTTTTTCCAGATTCAACTGACCATCCTCCAGTACCTGTCTAATGAAGTGGTACCTAAGCTGTATATGTTTGGTTCTTGAATAAAAGGCTGAATCCTTTTCCAAATGAATTGTTCTTTGACTATCACTATACAATCTGCAACTCTCTTGCTCCTTTCCCAACTCTTCCATGAACTGAGTCATCCATATCATTTTATTGCTAGCCTCTATGACTGCAATGTATTCTGCCTCTGTAGTAGACAAGGTAACAACTTTTTGCAAATTTGAAATCTAGCTAACCACCATTCCACCAATAGTGAACACATATCTTATGGTGCTTCTCCTTCCATCCAAGTCACCTGCCATATCCGAATCTACATACCCATGTAGAGAAGTGTTTGACCCTACATAGCATAAATACCTACTGTTGGTCCCTCTCAGATATCTAAAAATCCATTAAACTGCTTTCCAATGCTTCTTTCCTAAATTGGCCATAATCTTATTGACAACTCCCACTGCTTGGGCAATATTAGGTCTAGTACATACCATGTACTCAACCTCATCATGTGATTTAGGACACTATTCTTTACTCAGCTTGAACTGTCCAACCATAGGCGTGCTTACCGATTTTACATCTTGTAAATTAAACCTCTCCATCACCTTATTCACATAATCCTCTTGAGACAAAACCAACTTGTGATTTTTTCTGTCTCTAAAAATACTCATGCCAAAGATTTTCGCTCTTAAATCTTTCATGGCAAATGTCTGAGCTAATTTTACCTTTAGCTCACTAATATCTTACATGTGTGAACCTAAAACAAGCATATCATCTACATACAGTAACAAGATAATGTAGCTATTATTATCCAGTCTAGTAAAATAAATATAATGGTCACATTGACATTGACTAAAGCCATGCTCTGTCATAAACCTGTCAAACCTCAAATACCACTATCTTGGAGCTTGCTCAAGACCATATAACCTGGCCTTATGTCTCACTTGTCCATTCTCTCCTTTCTTTAACCTATAAATCCATTCATTTTTTAGTGCTTTCTTTCTGGCTGGCAACTCTACCAAATCCCACGTTTGATTCTCTTTCAAAGAATCGATTTCTTCATTCATGCCATGCTCCCACTGTTACCTAGATTCTACCTACATTGCCTCTTCAAAACTTCTTGGTTTTCCACCATCAGTGAGAAACAAGTAGTATAAAAAAGGGGAATAATGAATTTGAGGTTTACGTACCCTTTTAGACCTCCTCATGGTCATTTGAGACTCATTGACAGCTTGTTGTCCGCCCAAATTTTGTTCTAACAGTGACCGATCTCGGTCATCTCTCGGTCTGCACTTGACTGATGTCAGTTCCACCTGATTGACCTGACTGATGTCAATTTCCATCTAACCCACATTGGTTTCCACCTACCTGACATCACCAACTTTGGTCTTCATCAGACCGACATCGATTCCTGCCTGATCGACGTCAGTCTCTACCTAACCGACGTCAGTGTCTGTGTTTTCCTGTGAGTGATGATTTTTACCTGTGAGCTCATTTTGGATCATAACCTTGTCCAAATCAGCATTGCCCTGCTTAGAATTATTTTGCCTCTTGAGCTGATCATTGTCTATCACCTTCTCCTTGAAAACCAAGGCTTTTCAGTTTTTAAATGTGTCAAAAATATCAGATTTCCTCTTTATGCAATAGACCCATACCTTTCTTGTAGCATCATCAATGAAAAAAATATAACACTGTGATCCTCCAATAAAAGCTCCCTGAGCTGGTCCTCACACGTCTGTGTGAACAAGCTCCAACCTGTGCTTCTTCTTTATTGACCCAGTCTTGAGAAACCTCACTTTCTCCTATTTTTCAAAAACACAATGCTCACAAAAATCTAGATCTATCAAATTTGAAAGCTTATCTTTTGACTTAAGAACATGCATTCCCTTCTCACTCATGTGACCAAGCCTACAGTGCCACATCTTTACATCTACAGTTGAAGTAGATAAAATAGAAGGAGAATCAGTAATACAAGTAGATAGATAAAGTGTACCTACTTTTTTACCTCTTGCTAATACAAGTGCACCCTTGGAAACTTTCCAAGATTCATCTGTGAGAGTTACTGTGCAACCCTCATCACCCAACTTTTATGCAAAAATCAGATTCCTCTTCATGATGGGTACATGCATGACATCCTTCAACACCCATGTGTTGCCATTCTGCAATTTCAGCTACACTTTTTCTTTTCCAACAATTTGACAAGGCTCACCATCCCCTAAATAAACTTTTCCAAAGTCTCTATGGACATAATCATTGAAAAATTCTCTATTTGAGGTTGCATGGAAAGAAGCACCAGAATCTAAAACCCATGATTCTACCTGACTATACAAAGAAAACATAAGAGCATCCTGTGTAACAATACCTGCATCATTTGCTTCTTTATTACCTTCATGCTGATCTTCTTTCAACCAACAATCTTTCTTTGCATGTCCTTTCTTTCCACAATTCCAACAGGTTATTCTTCTATTTCTAGATTTGGATCTACTGCCTATCTTTGATCTTGATTTCCCTTGCTTTCCCTTTTCTCTTTGCTTTTCCCTACTTTAAACACTTAAAGCATTACTTGATGTTTCCCTTGTGTTTTTCTTGCAAATTTCTTCATTCAAGATTACACTAACAACATCATCAACTTTCAAGATATTTAAAGCAGACGCAATATTACTAACTACCATTACCAAGCTATCCCAACTTTTAGGTAAAGAGCATAAGATTAAGAGAGCCTTAATTTCATCATCAAAAAATATTTTGACTAAATTTAACTGATTTACTAATCCATAGAAATCACTAAGATGACTATATACCGATCCACCTTCCTGCATTTGCAAATTAAATAATTGCTTCATAAGATATACCTTATTCAAAGCTGAGGGTTTTTCATATAAATTTGCCAAAGTATCTATTAACTCTACCATTGTCTTTGCCTATGATAAGTTGGAAATCACAGACGATGCCAGGCTCAACCTTATAGATCCAAGAGCCTTTCTATCAAGAACATTCCATTTTTCATCTTTCATATATGTGGGCTTACTTGAAACCCCACCCAATGGTAAGTACAGATCTTTCTGATACATATAATCTTCTATCTGCATCCTCCATAATTGATAATTCTTGCCATTGAATTTATCCATTCATAGTTTACTTTCTTCTGCCATTGCTTTACTCCCACTCAAACAGAAACCCCTATGAGTGAACCTGTAATCAACAAACACTAATCCGCTCTACCACTTGTTAGTGATCCTAGCTCTAATACCAATGGTTAGGATCTTCCTTAGAGTACAATTGATTACCTTTGTATAAGCAACTAAACATGAAATTAAACTAGAAGTAATAAGTAATTAGAAATTAGAAACAACAAAGAATAGGTGATACGAGAAACAATACAATTAATATTAAACTCTTTCAAAAGGAAATACAATGAAGAAATCTCTTCTTCCCACACCTCTTGGGTGTACAGTAATTCTCCCTCAAGATTTCTCTCTCTCTCAATCAATTACAACCAACTCAATACCAAGTTGTTCCCTCCAATGACAATCAACCCAATGGTTGTTGTTGCCTACTTCCAAGTGACAATCAACTCAACCGTTGTTGCCTACTCTCAGCAGATCTTCTTGATCTTGCACCTTGCAGATCTAATTGATCTTGCTTACATTACAATACAGCCCCATGGGTCTCTTAAATAGATCCCAAACCAAACAATAATTAGAAAAGTGGACTCAAGACTAAAATTAGTCTTTACATGCAAACTAACTATTCATCTAAAATTAGAACAGTTTTGGAAACACACAAATGACCGATGTCAATTCCTATCTGATCGATGCTGGCTGACCATAACTGATGTTGATTACTGTATAGCTAAAATAATCAATGTCGGTCGAACCCTAACTGATATCAGTTGGCTCTGACCGATGTTGGTTACCGTGTAACCCAACAACCTCCACATTTGCACATTCAGTAAAGCTTTTAGCTCCACAACTCAACATTTTCCCATGAAGAATCATATTAAGGAATTACAAGAGTCACCAAGTGAAGACAAAAGAGGGTATGGCACATTTTTCCATGAAGAGTCACCTTGAGGAATTCAAAAGGTCATGAAGATAAAGATAAAAGGGGAAATGATGAATTTGATCATGAAGGGTCACCATGTGACTTTTCAAATGAAAATATATGAAGGGTCATGAAATTTTGGAACCATTTCCATGAGGATTAAAGGGACATAAAAGGTGAATGCCAAAGGCTATTTGGAAAGCTATAAATAAAGGCTTGAGAAGCCATTTGTGATATGCAAGAGAGTGCATAGTTTGTATTTGTTTTATATAAGAAAAGAGGAGAGAATTATTGTAGAGTTATATTATTTGTTGAGTAAGCAACATTGAGAGATAGTTTTGATTTATACACAAGAGGGGTTGGTGTTCCTGTGGGTTGGTGCTCAAAAATAATTATTGTGTTGGTACTTAGAAAATGGGTTTGTGATTGAAAAATTTGTAATTTGAGTTGGTGCTCTTTCATATACTTGAGATTGTTCTATGTGGTTTTTTCCATTTTGGGTTTCCATGTAAAAAATTTGGTCTCTCTCTCTCTATCTCTCTCTCTCTCTCTCTCTCTCTCTCTCTCTCTCTCTCTCTCTCTCTCTCTCTCTCTCTCTCTCTCTCTCTCTCTCTCTCTCTCTCTCTCTCTCTCTTGTGTGGTGCATATTGCTTTTAGTTTTATTGCATATATTGAATGAATGGTTAAGTGGAATTTGATTAAGTAAAATATTTATAGAATATATGATATACTGATTCACCCCCCGTCTCATTATATCTCATGCTTAACAATTAATAAAAAGATGAATAGGCTACCTGGTAAGAAACCAAACCCAAGAAGTGATATGCTTCCTTAGGTGGATGTCAACCCATGTTTAACATTCAAGTTTATAAATAAACATAAAATATCAAAGATATATATGGATAGGATGAAAATAGACAACACCAAATATATTTAATCTATAACAAGATTGATGTGATCAAAGTAATCATCTCAAAATTTCATAGTTATTTGACATCCTCTTGAATTATAACCAATTTTTCATTAATAATTTTTTGATTAGGTGTGAAAACCTTAGTAAAAAGACCTAATTTGAATGTAATATCACTTTGATCAGTAAATAAAGGTTGTTATATAATGGGGAGATCAAATATACTAACAATATCATGCGCTAATCTAGGTAGAGTCATCTACATGTAAAAAGATAGATTTTCAAAAAATAGAATGTAGATTTTAACAAGTTTTGAGGATTGTGAATCTTATGAAAATAGAATTTAGGGTTATTTTAATAGTTAATCAAGAATAAATGGTGATCCTATAGGATCGATGTCGATTCATATGGATTAATGTTGATTCTGAGTAAAATGCTAAAATATGAAAATAGAAGATAATAATGACTTACAATATTGATAAAATGATGAAAATTGAATGTAAATAATAACAAAGAGGTGAAGAAGACTGTAAATTTTAAATGTGAGTAAATTAACATGCAATACTAACCTTGGATGGATGAAAACACAAATATAAAGAACACTGTAAAAGTAGGCTTAGAAACCTTCAAAACATTTTTATGATCTCATGAATAGAGGCTCCACAAGGTAGCAGAATGTTGATAAGGTCCATACATAGGTTCCAAGATAATTCTAACAGAGTTTTAAAGTCCAAAAATATGGTCCCAAGCCATGGAGGCTCATTATATATTTATGGATTGATGCCATTCTAGGTAGATCGATGTCGATCTTAGAGAATTGACATTGATTTTCCAAAAATGGGTGAAGTTAATCCTTAAGCCATTCAAAAGGGTTTCTTACAGGGGTAAAAAATGGTTTTAATCAAATTTAAAGTTGTTGAGTTGTTTTAATCATGGGATGAGTTTGTTTTGAGGTTGGATGGGTTTTATTTTTTTTGTTTTTTATGAATTTGTGGTTAGGGATGGAAAATAGGATTAATTACTATTTTACTATAATAATAGCTTAATTAACTCATATGGTAAAAGTAAATGGGTGAGGTGAATGTAATTATTTCAAATAATTATGAATGGGATCCATTATGTTAGAGATAAAATGATAATGTGACGATGCACCATGTTAATACACGAGGGTGTATAAAACTAGCATCTACATTTTCCCATTTTTGTGGAGTGGTATGGAATTGTGTGCCATGAGAAAAAAAATATAAGGTGCCTAATGCCCCAATTTTATTTTGAGGAGGTATCCACCCTCAAACTGAGCACTAAGAAGTGAGATGGAATGGATGATAGGTTTGAAAAATATAGAAGGAAAAAACAAATTTGGGTGAGTGGAAATAGACAAGTAGAAGATAAAAAATTACAATAAAAAGTGTGGATGGATCAAGGAAGTTCCAAGGTTGCACTTAATGGGATAAAAAGTGATGTAGGCAGTAATGCCCCAAAGACCTAATTGAGTAACAAAATGCCATAGTTGAAATAGGTGGGCTTAATTACAAGCTACTAAGAGAAAAAAGGATAGGAATGGTGAAACATACCATCTAATGTTCGTATGGTGTATGCATTACCTATAGATGAATGTTCTTAGGATAAACTATACCCTCGAGATCTTATAATGGTAAGATACCCAAAAAAAGGTACACCTTAAGGAGATTGGGTAATTGACAAAGGTCAAAATCCTCAAATCTAAAGGGTAATATGACATAAAAATGGGATAACTATAGCAAAGGCAATAAGATGGGGATTTAGAGCCAGACCAAGAGCATTTAAAATGGTCCACAAGTGCAAAAATCTAAACAAGCCATGGTAATCGACATAAATCCTAAATAGTCGATGTCGATTTGTAGTAATCAGCATCGATTAAATTAATCAATGTCAATCATTGAAAAGGCTATAAATAGGCATAAATATAGCATAAGGCTCATTTGGATATCATTTAAACAAGAATTTAAGAGAAAAAATTGATGTGATTCAACCTTTCAAGCATACATGAGAGATGATGGAGGTGAGTGGGAGTGGATGATGATGACTCCACTACGAGGTAGGCATAATGCATTTTTGGTGAAATTTAATGTTTTTATTTTTGCTTAAGAGATTTTTTTTGGAAATTTATAGGAAGGAGGGAGGGTAGGTTAAAAATGTTTGACCCAAATGGGAACTTTTTAGTGAAGGGAATCAATGATGATCTAATAAGATCAATGTGTTTCATGTGGATCGACTATGATCTATAAAGATTGCTATCGATTTGTTTAAATCATCATCGATCCTTAGAGGATCGATAAAAACCCATAACTAAGGTTTGATAACAAAAAAATTAGGATTTTAATTGACCAAAAATATTTTTCTAATAGACATGAGAGCTAATGATGATGAGGGATAGGGTTCCTTCATTATTGGTGCAGTTGTGGGAGTTTATGAGTGACGAGGACTGGACCCATCTAGAGGTTATAGGATTTGGAGGGATTCACCATTATCACTGTGTACATTAGGCCATTGGTATGATAGTGGCTTTGATATAGTGGTGGGATTAAACCACCAAGACTTTTTGGCTATCGATCGGTGAGATGACTATTACGACAAAGGACATCCATCAGATTTTATGACTACTAATTATGGGAGACTCTGTGTATACTATTGAAAAGGTTGGGCAAGTGATGGCATTGGCATGACTATATGGTGAGGATGCATTGGATATTAGATTATTTTTTGGTGGGTTCTCATTCTAACCATTGTATGACTAGGACCCTAAGGAGAGACTATTGATTATGATCATGATGTTGGCATTGACCTGCTATGTGCTACCTGATTCTATGGGAGGGTGATTACCATAGAGTTTCACTAGTGTTATAGTAGACATGGATGAGTTCAAGACTATTTTTGCTTGGGCACCCACACTATTAGGGTATATATATAGGGAGTTGTGGGGTTGGCATACTGAGCATTGATCAAGTCTTGATATCACTTGTATATTACATTTTTGGGCGTATGAGCATATTTATATGATTTACCCCATAGGGAACCAATGAATCAGATTCAAAGACATGGTCCATAGTGTAGGCTTCCTTCGATGGAAGACCTAGTCATTCCTTATACAGATAGGGTAGTGTGAGATCTAGTGCACTATAGACAAGTTTTTAGCAGCTTGCAGATGGGGGATATTATTTAGAGGCCTTATGTATGCTTCCTAGTGTGGCCTAGTTTAGATGTGGAGATAGGGGATGTTTCTTGGGAGATATGGTTGCATGGATGATGACTTGAGCACATTGATATATTTTATTTTATTAGGGTATGTCATCAATTTAGGTTATTACAAGATGTTCCATTAGCCTCATATTTGTATAAGCAAGATGATATAGAGCTAGATTGGCCTACCCCTGATACTATAGTGGTTTTGATTGGGCCATAGGAAGAGCCTATGGATATTGACCTAGATGACATTGGATATAATGATGACTACATAGCTTGGCTTGTAGTTGAGATAGCAAGGAGACAAGAGAAAGTAGTGAGACCTCGATAGGAGGTAGTCATTGAGGACTTGAGGGAGGAGGGTGAGGATAGAGGAGAGGTTGAGTAGGATGTACCTAGTGCATACATGGAGGAGGTACCATTATAGGATGCCCCCATACATGATCTTATAGAAATTTTTGTAGTTGTCACTAAGAAAAACACATTGAGGGTCGAGTGTACTAGTCTGAGGATAGAGCTAAAAGAGGCATAGATAACCCATGATACTTTAAAGGATCAGATTGCCACATTATAAGGTGATATTGATAGCTTGAGAGGTCAACATGACCAAGCTATACATGAGTGAGACAAGTACCTAACAGAGCTAGAATAGATGACATCTACTTTCATAGAGAGACCAACCCCAGATATTATAGGATCTAGTGTTACTCTTATAGATATGGTACCACTATAGAGGTATAGCGATTTGATTACCGAGATGATATTTTATGAGAATATAGTATAGAGGCAGATACTAGATGTTCCTTGATTTGATTCATACGTGGCTAGTCATAGTAGGTCACAAAGGACCCCTAGAGGGACTACTAGTATAGGGAGCATAACAAGTTAAGGAGGGGATGATGGGGGAGTTGATAGTATTCACCTTAGTAGGATCAATTTTACTGAGTAGATTGTATTATACAGGTTGAGAGCCCCACCTCATTCATGTTATGACATTTATATAAACACTTGATGTATATATAGACATTAATTATATTTATGGGTGGATTATGTATGTTTGATTATGGATTGACTAATACCTATGGATATGTAGTGCTCTTATGGATTATTGATGTGATGGATTATAGATTTAGATGTTATGTATTTTAATTCTAATCATTGTTATTATATATGTTATTGATGCTTATGGATTATGGATTCTGGATTTTACATGTTATTTTGAATTTTATATCATGAGATGGGTTTTTACTAATGGATTATGATTATGGATTATGATAATTTTTGATATAGACCATTATTAACCTTATGGATGTTTATGGTTTCGTAGATGATTGAATGCAAATAGATTATGTATTATGGATTTATGATTAATGATGATTATGGATTATAGCTAGATTTTAATGCTTTATGGATATGGAATTATGGATTTTAGTGATTAGAGATTATGGATTTTCTTGGCATTGACTTGGACCATAACCAAAGGAGAATATCTCATACACATGGCCTATGCATCCTTAGCTAGATGATAATAGATATTGACACAACCTTGGGGAGCTAGAGATTCAACCTTTGTCATTTATTAGGATTATATGCTTTTGGTGGGATAAGGGATGGATTCCTTTAGAGATAAACTTCTTCACACCATATTTCAAAATTAGGATTTATCTTTTAGGGATCATTTTTATGCCAATGGGTAGACTAATCAATATGAGAAGCCTACAATTAGAAAGCTAATTGATATGAGAAGCTTTCTTGGGATATTGCTTCTAACAATTTATTTTATTGATTTGTTGCTTTTTAAGGCTTTTAAGTGGAATAATTTAAAAATTGATCAATGTAAGAAGTTTTCTACTTGGTATCCATCCTTCAATGGAGTGGTCTACATTCTGATAATTTTGCACAGCTATCCTTCAAGGGATCAGTCTATTTATTTAGCCCATTTTGATACTTATGATTTTCACTACTTAATTTTGGATCCCAAAGATAGTAATGCGAGTTGGCATAGAAACATACCTTAGGATAGTTTCCATGAGTTCATTACATGAGGTGATTGTGTTATCTTGGAAAATTAACAACCTTTAAGAAATAAGGGAAATAATGATTTGGGGTTTCTCCCATTACAGGTGAAACTTATCCATGATAGAATTCTATGTATAGAGTTAGGGTATTCATATTCGAGGTTGAGGTTATAGTGACTACCAAATAACCACATAACTCTCATATCACTATTTGTTATTTTGGGATAAGGGGATATGATAGTATTTGAGATAAGCTAACCAAGATGAGCCAATAACTATTAACTATAGAAAGGATGTAGATGTAATGCATTAAGAGGTTTTCATTCTAGTTTACCATTAAGAGAGGCCAAATGATATGCCCTAGATTTGTATTTATGGGTTGTGACATATGGTCCAAGCCAATTAGGAGCAAATTTACCCCTTTTATTTCATTCCATATTAGTGACATGTTAATTTTATTTAAGTACAAGGTCTCCAATATTAAATTTTCATTCTCTTATAGGTTTATTATATTCTCATTTTAGCTATTATTGATATATATGAAGGTGATCGAGGGCTATCATATGATGTTCATCTAAGATTTCAAGCTAGGATAAATGCTCCTAATGAAAATCCTCATCAAAAATGATGTCTTTAAGGGAGACATGAAGAGGTGGAATTTGGACTTCTAAAGGATGTATAGCTTCCATACCATAGACTAGAGAAAAGGGAGTATCACCTATAGGGGTTTGAATACTAGTTTGATATGCCCATAAGGCAAAAGGGATACGAAGATGTCAATCCTTCCTAGCTTCATTGATGACTTTGGTTAGGATTTTGACCAAGGTTTTATTATATACTTCTACTTGATCATTCGCTTAAGGATATTAAGGTGAGGAAAAACTTAATTTAATGTTAAATGAGTCACATAGTGCCTAGACTTTCTTATTCTTGAAATATTTTCCATTATCTATTATTATTTTATATGAATTATAAAATGATAGATAATGTGATGATCGATAAACTCCATAATATTTTTTTCCTTGGTCGAGATAAGTGACACAACTTCCACCCACTTGGTGAAGTATTATGTAGCGGTAATGATGAAGCCGTGACATTGAGAGGACTTAGGGTTGATTTTCCCTATAAGATCAAGCCCCCATTAGGAGAATGGCCAGAAGTCCCTTGCTACCTACAAGGCTTTACTAGGGACATGGGATAAGTTTGCATGCTACTGACATTTTACACACCTCTTAATGTATACACAATAATATTGATTCAAAGTGGGCTAATAATAGCCTAGATGTAAGATTTTTTAGCGATTGCATGACCACTAAAGTTTCCACCACATGACCCACTATGTACTTTTTGGATAACTAAGGTAGCTTCATGCTTTTGGAGACAATGAATAATAATTCCATTGAAACCATGCTTATAGAGAACACCCCCAATATATTATAGTGGGCAAGTTTATGTTGGAAGACATGCTTGGCACCTTTGGATAGATGGGGAGTGTAAAGAGGATTACAAAGAAAGTTAGTCAAACATTAGTCCATAAATAATGAAACATGCATAAAGAACTAACTAACCATGCCTATCTATTCCTATGGGAATTATAAAGGATAGTAAGAAATAAATGAAAGAAATAAACACCATATTACCTTCCCAAATGGATTCACCGTACCCATGTGGATCAAAAACATGTTCTCCCTTGATCAAGCATCCTTGTCTTTGTCAACAATGGTGGTAAGCTCCTCCAATGCCTCAAGAACACTCCATAAAACTTAGGATCTTGATTTCAAATCACTAAACTAGCCTATCAATGACGCTTTATGGAAATAATTAAAAATTATAACTTTGCAATATTCAAGCTTTGAAGATATTTGAGCATAATAACCTTGCACCAAAATAGCTTGGAAATGATGTTCATGGCCTTTCTATTTATATATTTTTGAGATCGGTCTGGATCAATCATGATCATCCATCTTAATATTGAGATATGTGGCCATGGATAATCCTAATATTTGGAATTAAATCCATAAATATAAATAAATAAGCATTAAAGAGGCATGGGAGGCATTAACTAGGCATGGGTGACCCATAATCTTGATATTTGTGGCATTTATGGCCTAGGGATGCCTTTTCAAGAAATGATGTCACCTGATAATGTAGATAATAAGAATCAATTTTGAAAAATAAATATTCAACAACTCTCCTGTAAAATCTAGATAAGCTCTTAATTTGGATTAATTAGCCTTAAACAAGGTTAATCAACATTTGTGTAATTATTTGAAAATTAGTCCTCAATTAATTAAAATGGTCAAAAAGTCATATTATTGAGTTATAATTTGACTGGAGAGGAACTGGAAGGTGATGTTAGATGTGTTGGAGCTGTATTCCCATTTAGGATGTTGCCAATATCAAATAACAAAGGTACGTGAAGTGTACCAATGATTTAGAAGAAAAGAGTGATCTAGAGCACTAAATGGCAAAATGGTCATTTTAACTTGAAATGATCTGATCAAATTTAGCTATCCCATAAAATGTATTACCCTATTTAGGAATACTTTGACCTAAATTGGCACTTATAAGTGATAATTTTGAACCATTTAGATTATTTTATGTATTTTGACCTAAAATGTGCATTTAAGTGAAATTTGAGTAAGATTGACAATTTCAACACAAATGGTGTTAGAATTGGATGTCTACATTTTGCCCCTATTTGAGAAGGCATAGTGAGACATTCAGGTGAAGCAACATCTTTTCAAATAAAAGAGTTATCAAGAATAAATTAGAACAGACACATGATGCCCCCTTGAGATGACATATTAGGATGAAAGAGAAGGATGGACTCTCGAAAAGAGAAAGTGAGAGATTAACCCATAGAATAGATCACATCTAGATGAGCTAATGATTTCACATGTGATTACCATTAATGATCAAAATATAATTAGAAGTATAATAGACCCTAGAGACAAGGGGAATGGGAAAGATACAATCCATAAATATAAGGGACACACTGTAAACGTACCCAAATTGAGAGTACAGGCTATGCGCTTATGGCATTGATCAATCCTAAGACAAGATGTAGAGAGGATTACAAAGAAAGTTAGTCAAGCATTAGTCCATAAATAATTAAAACATGCATAAAAAACTAACTAACGAAGCCTATCTATTCCTATGGGAATTAAAAAGGATAGCAAGAAACAAATGAAAGAAAGTAACACCATATTACCTTCCCAAATGGATTCACCATATCCATGTGGATTAAAAACATGTTCTCCCTTGATCAAGCATCATTGTCTTTGTCAACAATGGTGGTAAGATCCTCCAATGCCCTAAGAACACTCCATAAAACCTAGGTTCTTGATTTGAAATCACTAAACTAGCCTATCAATGAAGCTTTGTGGAAACAATTTAGCATTATAAATTTGCAATATTCAAGATTTGAATATATTTGAGTATAATAACCTTGCACCAAAATAGCTTGGAAATGATGTTCATGGCCTCTCTATTTATAGATTTTTGAGATTGGTCAAAATCAACCATGACCATCCATCTCAAGATTGATATGTGTGGCCATAGATAATCCTAATATTTGGAATTAAATCCATAAATATCCTCAAGATAAATAAGCATTAAAGTGGCATGGGAGGCATTAAATAGGTGTGGGTGACCCATAATCCTGATATTTATGGCATTTATGGCCTAGGGATGCCTTCCCAAGAAATGATGTCACCTAATGATGTAGATAATAAGAATTAATTTTCTAAAACAAATATTCAAAAACTCTCATGAAAAATACACTTAATCTTTTGATTTGGATTAATTACCCTTAAACAAGGTTAATCAACATTTGTACAATTATTTAAAAATTGGTCCTCAATCAATCAAAATGGTCAGAAATTCATATTACTGAGATGCAATTTTACTGGAGAGGAACTAGGAGGTGATGTTAGATGTGTTTGAGATGTATTCCCATTTAGGATGTTGCCAACAACAAATACCAAAGGTACATGATGTGTACTAATGATTTAAAAAAAAAGAGTGATCTAGAGCACTAAATGGCAAAATGGTCATTTTGACTCAAAATGATATGATCAAAGATAGTTGGCCCATAAAATGTATTGCCCTATTTAGGGATACTTTGACCTAAATTAACACTTATAAGTGACAATTTTGAACCATTTAGGGTGTTTTATGGATTTTGACCTATAATGTACATTTGAGTGCAATTTGAGTAAGATTGACAATTTCAACACAAATGGTTTTAGGAATTGGATGTCTACATTTTGCTCCTATTTGAGAAGGCATAGTGAAACATTCAGGTGAACTAACATATTTTAAAATCAAAGAGTTGTCAAGAAGAAATTGGAACATACCCATGATGCCCCCTCAATAGGACATACTAGGATGAAAGAGAATGATAGACTCTCAAAAAGAGAGAGGAAGTGAGAGATTAACCCATGGAATAGATCACATCCAGATGAGCTAATGCTTGCATATGTGATTACCATCAATGATCAAAATATAATTAGAAGTATAATAGGCCCCAGAGATAGGGGAATGGGAAAGATATAATCCATAAATCTAATGGACACACTATAAACATACCCAATTTCAAAGTACAAACTATGCACTTACAACATTGATCAATCTTGAGACAAGATGTAGAGAGGATTACAAAGCAAGTTGGTCAAGCATTAGTCCATAAATAATGAAACATGCATAAATAACTAACTAACCAAGCCTATCTATTCCTATGGAAATTACAAAGGATAGCAAGAAACAAATGAAAGAAAGCAACACCATATTACCTTCCTAAATGAATTCACCATACCCATGTGGCTCAAAAACATGTTCTACCTTGATCAAACATCCTTGTCTTTGTTAAAAATGGTGGTAAGATCCACCAATACCTCAAGAACACTCCATAAAACCTAGGCTCTTGATTCCAAATCATTAAATTAGCCTATCAATGAAGCTTTGTGGAAATAATTTAGCATTATAACTTTGAAATATTCAAGCTTTGAAGATATTTGATCATAATAGCATTGCACCAAAATATCTTGGAAATGACATTCATGACCTCTTTATTTATATATTTTTGAGATTGGTTGGGATCAACCATGACCATTTATCTCAAGATTGAGATGTGTGGCCTTGGATAATCCTAATATTTAGAATAAAATCCATAAATATCCTCAAGATAAGTAATCATTAAAGAGGCATGGGAGGCAGTAACTAGGCATGGGTGACCCATAATCTTGATATTTGTGGCATTTATGGCCTAGGGATGTCTTCTCAAGAAATGATGTCACCTGATGATGTAGATAATAAAAATCAATTTTCAAAAATAAATATTCAATAACTCTCATGGAAAATCCACTTAAGCTCTTGATTTGGATTAATTAACCTCAAAAAAGGTTAATCAACATTTGTGCAATTATTTGAAAATTGGTCCTCAATTAATCCAAATGGTTAGAAAGTCATAGTACTAAGTCATAATTTGACTAGAGAGGAACTAAAAGGTGATGTTAGATGCATTGGAGCCATACTCCCATTTAGGATGTTGCCAATAGAAAATAACAAAGGTGCATGATATGTACTAATGATTTATAAGAAAAGGGTAATCTAGAGCACTAAATAGAAAAATGGTCATTTTGACTCGAAATGATCTTATCAAAGTTAGTTGGCCTATAAAATGCATTGCCTTGTTTAGGGATATTGACCTAAACTGGCACTTGTAAGTGACAATTTTGAACCATTTAGGGTGTTTTATGGATTTTGACCTAAATGTACATTTGAGTGCAATTCAAGTAAGATTGATAATTTCAACACAAATAGTGTTAGAAATTGAATGCCTACATTTTGACCTTGTTTAAGAAGGTGTAGTGAGACATTCAGGTGAAGCAACATCTTTTCAAAGAAAGAGTTGTCAAGAAAAAATTGGAATAGACCCATGATGCCCCCTCAAGAGGACATACTAAGATGAAAGAGAAGGATGGAATCTCAAAAAGAGAGAAAGTGAGAGATTAACCCATGAAATAGATCACATCTAGAAGAGCTAATATTTGCACACATGATTACCATCAATGATCAAAATATAATTAGAAATATAATAAGCCCTAGAGATAGGGAGAATAGGAAAGATACAATCCATAAATTTAAGAGACACACTGTAAACATATCCAATTTTAGATTACAAGTTATGCACTTATGACATTGATCAATCCTAAGACAAGTTACACACTAAAATATTGCCATCATGGGCTTTAATGTGGAGAGCTTGGAATTAGAGGAAAAGAGATAAAATTCTACTTCAGAAAGGGAAGCACCACTAGAACAGGGTCTCTAAAGAGAATATAATAAGAATTACTCTAGTAGAGTATATTTGATCATGATAAAATAGTTATGCCCTAGTAGGGAAAATCTTGATCATTGATAAAGAATAAATAATGATTTTCCCCCTATAGAGCTTATTTGATTTAGATGTGGTTTAGATGTTGTGCCCTAGCATGGGTAATTGGCAAGAAAAATAACTCAAAGATATAACTAAAAAGATGGGTTAAAGTGAGCAGATGTAAGCATACATGCAATGATGTAATGGCTTAAAAATCCATATAAAACCAAGCATATGAGAATGCATAACTTTAAGAGAGAGATGAAAATAAGAATGGAGATAGCTAAGCTGGCCTCAAGAGAAATTGAGCACTACCTACATAGTTCCATGGACTCATGTTCCAATATGAACTTTAGGTTAATGTAGTTCACCCTAGTTTGGGAGAGAATGGAATGAGGAGTGATGAAAAATGACCAAGAATTGATTAGACTTAAAATGTATGTAAAGAGATGCACATCTAAGCATAAACAAAGAAGCCTGAAATGCATGCTACCTAGAAGTGTAATACCATATCATGAGCCTAGGTTTTGCAAAGTGTTCTTGAGAATCATTCATCAGAGTTGATGTTGACATTAAGACCTTGAGACTTGAGCACAAAGTGCTTGCTATTAAAAAATAAATTAGGCATCATAAGTATGAATAACTTAGAATGACATAATATTCCAATTACACTGAGCCAATTCAAATGTGAATATCTCTAACTAAGGATAATGGTAAAATAATGACCAAAACTAGAGTTATAGTGATTTAAACAAAAAAGTAAAAACAAAGATAAAGATAATGATAAATGAACCTAACTTGAAATCAAGATATGATCTAAAGTAGGAACAAAAATGTTTAAAAACAAAAGGCAAAAATGTATTAACGACATGAGAACACGATATGAATAATCAAGATCCATGTGGACCATCAAGGCATTCTTGAACATAAAAGAGAAAAGCAAAATTAAACAAAAAACAAGACACCAAAAATAATAAAATAAATAAAATGGTCCAAGAACAATGCAATAACATAGGATCAAGATATAAACAATCAAGATCTATGTGAATCATCAAGATGTTCTAAAACACAAAAGAGATAAGCAAAAACAAAGGAAACACAAGACCAAGATGAGACAAGAAGTAATAAAAAGATAAAAGGGGAAGAAATAAAAGGAGAGGTGCGAAAGCACAACAAAACACAAATAAACACACACAAACAAAAACCGAGATCCCTAATTAAAGAGGAACAATGGCAGAAGAAATGGGGGAAGAAAAGAAAAAGAAGGGGTTGGTCGAGCTAACTCTAGATGTATAAGGCAAGTGGACACTACCCACATAGTTCCATGGATGCATGTTCAAACATGAACTTCAAGCCAAATGTAATTCTCCCAAGAAATAGTATAGAAGAAAATTGATGATTAGACCAGCATGATTAATGTTATAGAAGAAATAGAAGATACGACAAACAAATGAGAATGATCTGACAAATAAGAAGCTGATGAGATGAGAAATAATGATCTTGAAAAATGGCAAGTGTATGGGATAAGATGAAATGAACTAGTATTTATATGCTTAAAAAATGGCAAGAGCATTCAAACTTAATGATTACTCACAAAATGGTGAGAGTGTTCAAACTTAACAGTTACAAAATGGTGAGAGTGTGGTTCTTGATTGCTCACAAATTGGTGAGAGCATATGGAAAGGGGGACTGAGGTGACCTCAACATGTATTGAGCATGACCTAAATAGTCATAAAATTACCTCAAGTTATAGTAACTCCATCCACATAAAAGATAGGGAAAAACCAACTAGGTCCCAACAAGTTCTCCAATCTGGCAAATGGTCAGTCAAAATGAAAATAATGATGGTAAGGTGATGTGATAATGTATGGTAAACAAGTATTGCCCCTATTTTGCCCATATGTGGTTATAAATAAGATATAATGACATAGGTCAATGATACTAATTTTCCCATAAGTGGTTATAATTAGTATCAAGACTGATGAAACATTGATTTGCCCATAGGTGGTTATAATCAGGCTCACATAAACAAGCTTGATATAGGATGGAAAATGAAAGATATCTTGCCAAATCAATTATCACACTACTTTCATAGACTATTATTATAAACATAAATTGGATTGATTATTGAAACTTGATTGGAATCCCCCCATAAAAGGTGCAGGCAGAACCAAATGAACCAAGATCAAAACAGGATTGGGTAGGATAATAAAAATAAGCTTTAGGCTAGATAGGAATGGAAATGGTATAATGAAATGATTAGAAGGAAATTGGATACATTGGCGACAAAGTTACCTCCAAGTGATGACTAGATTAGATTACTCACAAAATGGTGAGAGCATGGGAAAAGGGTGATCAAGCTGACCTCAATAAAAATTGAGCACTGCCTACATATTTTTGAATGACCTCAAGTTAATGTAGTTCAAATGACATGGTTTATAGATCTTAATGGTATAATAATGCCTAAAAAGGGTCTATGGGGTTGTCCCTAAGAGATGAGGCATGGTAATGGCAAATGGGTGAATGGTAGATGAAAAAAATGGTTTTGTTACTCTTGCTGATAGGGAGATGCGCGTCCTAGTCAATATGTGAGACAATAAAAAAATGATCAACTATATAAGTTGCTATCCAACACCCTTTCAGAATAACTTCTCTATTCAAACATTGTTGCTATGGATCTCAATAATGTGTTCATGATCTTTATAGATTTTTTATTCTACTTCCTTTAAATGTCGAGACAAGGTATCCTTATAACCTCAATAAAGGAAAGTGCTACTAGTGATGGTAAATAACAGTAACACAAATGAAATAAGTGTGTAATAAATAGGTGGGTGATAATGAAATATATTATGGTGGGAAAATAAATGAAGATCAAGATGTTTAGTCACATGTAATGTTGTTGATGCCAGATTCGATATAATTTTGGTTGTGGTGAGGCTGAAGACCTCTGAAGATGCTCTTGATAGGACTACCAGATTGTTCTATTGCTTAATCTTGAGAGTAGCTACTATCTGATTATGTCGTAGATTAGAAGTTATTTTGATTAGATTTTTGATATTATCTTTAGTAAATAATGAATAATTTTTATGCTTAGATATTGGTGCCTTAATGAGGTTTTCACCAATGAATTTATTTTGATCATCTTATAGTGCCTCTGAGAAGGTTTTATAAAGAGATGTTAACATTTGAATTTGATTGTATTCTAGTGCCTTAAAAAAGGTGTCACTAAAAGATGTTAAGTTTGATCTTTGCTTATCCCCTAGTGCCTCTAAAAAGGTTTCACTATGAGTGTTCTTCTGCTATATGAATGTGGTTTTGGCCTCCTTACTCTTATTCAACTGCTATGTCACCATGGATGCAGTTTAACAAAGTGTGATTCTATCATTCTTTATCAACACTTGTGGGAGGTGGAATGCCAATAATGTAGCTATGTTGGGAGGTAATAATGGTATGGTGAAAGGTAGCATAATCTTCATAGAATATACTAGGGGAACTTGTGTTGATGTTGAAGTAATCATCTTTAAAAACTGTAGAAGGATCGCAAATATATTCAAATTGATCTGCAAGGCAGTTGTAACCAATGTTGTAACAACCAATCTATAATCTATTTCTAACTTTGATTCCAAAGTAAGGGACTCTGAATCCAATGTCACAATCGATGTTGATTCTATTTTTGATGTTGAATCCAATGTTGGTTCAAAAATGGAACCTAACTCTAATATCAATTCTTCATCTGATATGGTTGTTTTGATAATGTTTTGTTGAATGTTGAATTTTTAACAAGTAATGGCCTATGATGGCATAATGGGCTCAATAAACACTGATTCATCTTAGAAGGGTTTAATATAGATTGACTCATCTAAGTGAAGCCCCTCAAAAAGAGGGAACCACTCAAGGGATGTCTCAACAAAATCATATCTATCAAAGTGAGACTCCTCAACGAGTGGGAAAAGATCAAGAGACAACTCTACCGACATTAGCTTGTCAAGGAGATGAGGCTCTTTAAAAATAGGTAACTTATCACAGTTTATCTTATCACAAATGGGTGTTTCAACAATAACATGTTGGTTTTATTTCATAATTTGTTGAAAAAGGTCAACTTTGAACACATTTTGATCTCATAAGATGGCTTTTAAAAGAGGTAATGGTTCTTTTTTAGGCTTAAATATTAGTACAAAATTTCTAAAGTGGTGAACTTTTGGTTTAGCAGGAACAATGGTTTTTCGTTCAATAATGGACTCTCCAAATATTAGACTATTGAAAAAGGGATAAAAAACAATTGGTTTATCAAATGGAGGTTTTTAAATAATAGGTTCATCAAAAACTTGTGATGGGCCAAGAGTGGTAACAACTGGACGCTTCTTAGTTTGGTTGCTCATGTAAACCAAAGGAGGAGATCTTAAAATAGTAATGACTAGATGTTTCTTAGTTTGGTTACTCGTGCAAACCAAAGGTGGAGGTCCTAAAATGGTAATCTTGGTACTTTGTGGAGTTTGATTACTTACACAAGCCAAAGCATCCAAGTCTTCTTGATAAACCCAATCATTCAAATCATGAGTTGGATCATAAGTTGGATCTTGACTGTGTTCTCATGATTGATTTTTTTGAGGTGGATAGAAATCTATCTCACAAACCATATTGTCACCATAGGGGTCTTGATTAAAGTCATAAAAGTCATTTTTTGTGGCCATTCTATCATAAGTTGGATTATCCATGGCTGCACCATAAGTGTAGCTAGACATATCTACATTTAATGAAGAAAGCTTTGAAAATAAAAAGGCTTAAAGTTATGCAAACTCTGAAAAGCGATGTTTAAAAGACAAAAGGTTCAACCTTGGTTGAAAGGGTGAAGTTTCATCTCAAAATTAGTTTGTGCCGAGATTTGGCATAAAATAACCTAACATCAAATATCTAACATCAAGGTTTTTGAAGAGAGGTTGTGTTTTCTCAAATAAAGTCACAAAAAATGATGAGGATAGGCACTTGAGCAAACAAATAATCAATAGTGTTCAAAATTGGGTAATCATTTAACCGAAGCTATGCAATCCAATATATATATATATATATATATATATATATATCCCATGAATTGAGGCCTAAATATAAATCAATGTTTGGATCCAAACTTGACAAAGTTAATTGGAATTGCAATGTTGAAGACTAGGATTGGACCAAACAATCTAGACAAGAATGGACAACATAATGATGTATAAACATGGTCCAAATGGTCTACATGACATGGTTTGAAACAAAAGGTTTTTGATACAATGGTAAACAAGTTTTGAAACAAATTGAGCAGCCTAATAGCATAGGCATACTCAAATAATGTGGTCAATGTTATGCTTTAAAGACTCAAAAGGAAAAATAGTCTTAACATGATTTGGGTAGCATAACACTACCCTTCACAACTCAAACACATTATTTTGACATGGCTTACAAACAAACAAACAAGTTTTAGTCTCAAAACATACCAAGAAAAAATGACCAAAATACACTAAGTATAATCGTCCAAATCCTAGCAAGGGTATGGAAAAATGGGGTTTACTAAACTATCAAGGCTTCAATCATTTTATGGGAATCAATTACACAATGACTTTCATGTCAAATGATGCAAAAGACAAGCATAAAAATTTGGTAACCATAACATTGGCTAGTTTTAAAAAGGTCTAGTCTTTTTTACAACCACTACATCATGTTGTTCACTTTGTGTAGTGCGATGTCCAAATGTAGATACGTCCCATGTGAAAATCTAAATGAATAAGTGAAGTCAATGTTAGGAGATGAAAACCCAGGTCAAAGCCTCCCTAAAGAACTTGTGGGAGGTAATGACATCCCCCTCGTAAACCAAGATGCATAAATAAATAAAGCATGAAAGTAGAAAGAATTTAGGGTCATTTTCAAGATCACCCAAACTTTGACAAGCTTTTGGGGAGTGATTTAGATGACTTTATTTCTAAGCCTTGGACTAGGCAATTTGCAATAGCAATGGCGCTTTCAATTCTAGGGGTTCCCTATAGGGGACAAATAGAAGAGAATACATGCAACATTCCTCTCTTTGCCAAACAAAATTTGAATTAAACAGATATTGCAAATAAAAATTAACAAGTGTGTTCAATTTTAAACCCAAATGAAATGTTTGGTGGTGTTCATTTAACCCCTTGCTCTTAGTTGCAAACTTTGAAAACATTCACCAAAAACACTTAAATTCTTTGTTAAATATGAAAAAAAAGGTTCCTGATTGATTTTTAATCATGCAAAAGGTAATTTAAACATATTTTTAAGCAAGTATCAAGCTTGGTCCTACAAAAAAATTATTAGCATATCCTTTATCTTTGAATCCTTTTTGAGTTTGAAATAATAAAATTTGGAAAAGTAGCTCTCAGGTCTATGTTTTTGGAAAAACACAGTGACCAATGTTGGTTATTACCACTGACATTAGTTACTCTAGCTAACCTAAGTCTAACCGATGTCAGTTAAGCAGGTAACCGATGTCAGTATTTCTATGGATGTCAGTTACTATGTAAAAATTGTGGCAACCAAAAAAAATAAAATAAAGTTAAAAAATCAATTTACAAGAGTTTCAAAGGCTCAAATAAATATTTTAGAGTTACAAAATGATTTCCTTCATGTTTAGGATGTGTCTGGTCCCACCAGGTGTGCCAAGATATAGAGAGGATTACAAAGCATGTTAGTCAAGCATTAATCTATAAATAATGAAACATGCATAACTAACTAACTAACTAAGCCTATCTATTCATATGGGAATTACAAAGGATAGAAAGAAACAAATAAAAGTAAGAAACACTGTATTACCTTCTCAAATGGATTCACCATACCCATGTGTCTCCAAAATGTGTTCTCCCTTGGTCAAGTATCTTTGTCTTTGTCAACAATGGTGGTAAGCTCCTCTAATGCCTCAAGAACACTCCATAAAACCTAGGCTCTTGATTCCAAATCACTAAACTATCTTATTAATGAAGCTTTATAGAAATAAGTTATCATTATAACTTTGAAATATTCAAGCTTTGAAGATATTTGAGCATAATAACCTTGCACCAAAATAGCTTAGAAATGATGTTCATGGCCTCTCTATTTATAGATTTTTAAGATTGGTCAACATCAACCATGACTCTCCATTTCAAGATTGAGATGTGTGGCCATGGATAATCCTAATATTTGGAATTAAATCCATAAATATCTTCAAGATAAATAAGCATTAAATAGGCATGGGTGACCCATAATCCTGATATTTATGGCATTTATGGCCTAGGGATGTCTTCCTAAGAAATAATGTCACCTGATGATGTAGATAATAAGAATACATTTTTAAAAAGAAATATTCAACAACTCTAATGGAAAATCCACTTAAGCTCTTGATTTGGATTAATTAACCTCAAACAAGGTTAATCAACATTTGTGTAATTATTTGAAAATTAGCCCTCAATTAATCAAAATGGTCAAAAAGTCATATTACTGAGTCATAATTTGATTGGAGAGGAATTGGAAGGTGATGTTAGATGTGTTAGAGCTGTATTCCCATTTAGGATGTTGCCAATAGCAAATAACAAAGGTACTGTATACTAATGATTTAGAAGAAAAGAGTGATCTAGAGCACTAAATGGCAAAATGGTTATTTTGACTCAAAATGATCTAATCAAAGTTAGTTGGCCCATAAAATGCATTGCCTTATTTAGGGATAATTTGACCTAAATTGGCACTTATAAGTGATGAGTTTGAACCATTTAGTGAATTTTATGGATTTTGACCTAAAATGTACATTTGAGTGTAATTCGAGTAAGATCGATAATTTTAACATAAATGGTGTTAGGAATTGGATGTATATAAGGAGAAGATAGTCATGTAGATAAATAGGTAAATATTTGTGCATACCATGCCTCTTCTAGGTTTTCCTTAATATTATTGATAGTTGTAAAATCAATTCTCATGTAGGAAGGCTGGTTAACTGGATGGATAAGGACAAATAGCTTGAACTCTTAAGATGAGGATGGGATAAAATAGGCAAGAGATGCCATAGTAAAAATGAACTTATTAGTTGATCTAGGAGTAGTTTGGATGGAATAACATTTGAAAGTGGATAAGATCTAATTGGCTAAGGTCTTATATCTTTGGAGGATATCATTCTTACATTGATATATACTAGTAATTTGATTGACTACTAGCTGAGAATTGCCATAGATATTAAGGGATCTGACTCCTAGTGTAAGGGTAGTTTGGAGGCCTATGATCAACACTTCATATTCAGCCATGTTATTGGTGCAATCAAAGTATAATTTAAAAGATAAAGGCATGGGAATACCTTGAGGAGGGATTAATATAATTCTTGTGCCACCTCCATGCTCACATTTGGACCCATCAAAGAATAGAGTCATTTGATATTTTGAGACTAATTGAGAATTGAATGTAATAGATTCATCAAGAAATTCACAATTGATTAGTTCGTTATCTCTAAAAGGTGCTTTAGCCAGCTGATCAATAATAATCTATCCTTTAATTAACTTTTGATGGAGAAATTCTAGATCGAACTCAGCTAGAAGCATAATCCATCTGGTCATTCATTGATTTTGATAATGCTTAGAATGCATGAACTTAAGGGGGTCGGTAGTCATAATTACGTAAATATTATGGTTAAGTATGTAATGACAAATCTTAGAGGCTACAAGGACCAATTCTAGGCATATTTTTTTGTGTTTCATATTCTACAAGGGTATGATTTATATAATAAAAAACTTGTTCCTTATGATGCTTGTCTTGATGGGCAAGCATAACACCTAAAGTATGGTTTGTACTTGAGATATAAAGGAAGAAAGGTTGCCCCTCCTTAGGTGGAGTGAGGACTGGAGGTGATATAAAATAGTCTTTGAGTGCGTTAAAGGTTTTTTGATAATTAGAATCCCATATATAGTGACTATCTTTCTTTAATAGATGGTCGAAAGGTTGACATTGATTAGAGAGCTGAGAGATAAAATGATAGATAGATTGGAGCTTGCCTTATAAACTATGAAGTTGCTTAAGGTTGGATAGAGGAGGCATTTCTATAATAGCCTTGATTTTAGCGGTATCCATTTCTATTCCTTAAATAGAAACAATGAAGCCCAGAAGTTTACCCATCAAGATACCAAAAATGCACTTTTTTAGATTTAGTTGCACATGATACTAGAGCAGATGATTGAAGATAACCTTAAGTACAGATAGGTGATCCTTGTATAATTTTGACTTCCCAAGGAGTTCATCTACATAGTCTTTGATAATTTGTGGATTATGTCATGAAATATATGTCATGGCCCACTGATAGGTGCCTCCTGCATTCTGTAGGCCAAAGGGCATAACATGGTAGCAGAAGGTCCCCCAAGGAGTAATAAATGTATTCTTATGTTGATCTTTTGGTGCAATAATTATTTGATTATAACCCAAAAAACCATCCATAAGGGATAGCATTTCATGGCCAGCTGTCAGGTCCACTAATTGGTTGATGTTAGGGAGAGGGAAATCATCTTCTGGATAAGCAATATTTAAATCATAAAAGTTAGTATAGATGTGAAGTCCCCCTATAGGCTTAGTGACTAGAATGATGTTAGACATACATTGAGGATAATCAATGGGTTGAATAAAGTTGGTACATAAGAGGCATTATAGTTCCTCTTTTATCAAGAGTGCAACATGGGGATGCATTTTAGAGAACTTTGTTTTTATATGTTTACCATCAAGAAAGGTGAAAATATTATGGATAATGACTATGGGGTCAATACTAGGCATATCACTATAAGACCAAGCAAAGGCCTCACTACAATCTAATAGAAAAGTGGTAAAATCCTAGTTTTCTTAGGGATATAAGGCTTTGTTAACTTTAATAATCCTTGAGATTTCCTGAGACACGATATTAATATCAAAAGTGGATTCATTTAATAAGCTATATGTTTCAGATGGAAAATAATTGCATAGATAAGATTTTTTAGTGCCTAAATGAGTCAAGATTGACTCATCATATTGACATTAAAGAACAAGGATGGTTAGCGTATCATGTCCTATTAAGTTACGATATTATAAAAGGATAGTTTAGGTCTCACCACCATGATGAAAGATGAGGGATTCTATGGATATTGAATTGACTAAAAAAAAAATTAGAAGGGATGGATACATTGTCACTAGTCAAGGAAGATGTATCAGATGATGAAGATTGCACTTCTTCTTCCAAAAATGGTAGAAGAATGGATTTAGGAGAGGATTTAGAATCTTTCTCAAAGCCTAAGCCATGATTTTCATGTGGTTTTATAAAATCCCCTAATACGATGTCATGGGGACCCTTCTCATATCTACCCATGACAAAGCCCTTCCAGGTACAATGATAAAGGTAGGTTTGTATGAACTAGGTTTTATTGAGAAATGAGAAACTAGATGTAAAGGGTTTAACATGGTGCCATTATTAGGCCTTGGGGTGGTTTAATCAATTCCACCATATATCAAGTGGGTACGTAATAAAGGTGGCCCAAATGGGATGAGATTACTTAGGTTGGGTGGATACATGGGTTGTTTGTTAGGATGGTTGTATTCCCTAGGAGTGGGTAATGTGTTAAGGGTCAATAACTAGTATTCCCCCATTGAAAGATGTTACATCATGGAATCAATGGACTCTTGAGTTAGTAGTTTTGAAGTAAGAATAGTCATGTTAGTCGAGGGTTGATTAGAGGATGAAGATGGGATTATGTTAGATGAGGGTATTATGACATCACTTGGTCAAAAAGTGAAGTTTCATCATTTGAAGGGTTGAATATCGGTGGGGATGATGTGGACCTAGCCTTCATGTTCAAACTTAAGGCACCGATGGATGGTAGAGGGGATACATCACATCACATGAATCCACAGATGTCTTAATAAAATGTTATATTGGAATTTCCCTTCTATGACATAAAAGATTTTGTGAAGGTTGTGAGAACCTACACAAATGGGAAGGATAATCATTCCTATTGTGGGTGCTACTGTGTCAATGAATGCATAGAGAATTGATGAGGATTGGGAAATAATAGTTTTTAGTAGTTGTAACAATTGGAAAGCATGTGAAGAAATAATATTAATACTGGCCCTATTATCGATCATAACTCTTTTAATATGAACTTGATTTATTTGAGCTATGATGGAAAGTGGGGGATCTTGATCTTCAAGTGATAAGGGAATGACCTCAAAATTAGTGGATCTACCATTTGACACCATTTAGAGGTCCCCTATAAATTTTGACAATGGTTGAAGCTCATCTGGCCAAACCTTAATAGCCTAGAGAGCTTTTATCATTGCTTGTCGATGGTGTGGAGAGTTTTGATAAGTTCATACAATGACATTTTTACAAGCATTTGGTGGAGTTCTTTTAATATGGATATTTGTATCAACTCCTTAGCTTTGGTCGGGGCAGTTCCTATAATAGAGACTTTAGGCTTTTGTCTAGGAGGTTTAGGTGTATTAGTGGTATAAGATCATATAATTGAAACCTTAGCTTTATTGGGGTTTTGATTTTAAGAGTGGGTGCCTACATGGACAACATTGATGTGTAATAATGGAGGGTTCGAAGAAGACATTGACTCTTCATCGCTTATAGGATTATCAAGATTATGGGTAAGTGGAATATTTAGGATGGTCAATTTTTTCTCAAGAGTCTTATGATTTAAATCATCAAGTAATAGATCATCATCTTGGACTAGCTTTTGGATCACAACCTTAAGGGCATTAAAATTTTCTTTATCATGTCTAGCTACTCTATGATATGTGCATATCCCCTGACTCCTATACCAAGTAGGTCTTTAGAGGTGAAGGTTAATGGGATGTATAGGTGGAATCATAATAAGGGATGTATCCAAAAATTATTTTAATATTATATATTAAGGTCCTTTTAGAGGGTCATTTTGTGATCTTATAATAGGTTGTGTAATCTCTTTTGGTAAAGTATTGATCGTTTGGTTTTGATGTTTGGATTTTATGATAAGGATGGCCTTAGGAACCTTTTATTAAAATTTCTCTAATGGGTCTTTAATAGAATATGGTGGATATCGGGATGGAGGTGTGGTTAATCATGGAAGGAGACTTTGTATTTTACCACACATTTAAATGGAAGAACCTATGATAGGGTAAGTCACTTTGGAAGATAGATGAGGATCTAAAATGGATGATAGAGATGAGACAAAAGTGGTTAGACCTTAGTTATATCATGTTTTGAGAATAGAGGGGGTATTTAGACTAAGATTTTTATCTTTGGACATTTGAAAAATATCGACCTTGACTTGAGGATGGGTTAAGGCTTTCTTTGGTGGAATACCAAGACAATTGTCCCAACTATCGATGATAGGAGCTTTACCCTTTCCCTTAGTATCTTTAGGGTAAGGAGGTGTTTTGATAGGGGATGATTTAAAAGGGTCTTGTTATCAATCAAATTAATAGAATCTCATTATATTATGATCTAGGTACATACCATAAAGAGGTTCACCAAGGACCAAAGGGGTGGAATGTTTGACTCTAGAAGTATAAATATGTTTATTTATGACATCCCAAGGAGTGGTTTCATTTTTCACTTTAGGATATTTAGTTCAAGAAGATGAAGGGGATGGATCACATGAACAACTCCATATAATGAGATTAAAGAGCTTTATAGAGGTTTTGGGAGTTGTCTTAATAATTTCAAGTTGACTTACAACAAAATCATCTCCCATGAGGAGATCCAAGACTGAAAAAATTCTCTGGAGCTTCTTTAGGCAATAAATGGTCATAAATTGTATCAACCATATGTGTAGCTTGATTTTGTGTTTCTCCAAGGTTAGCTTGGACTATGTTTTATGTGGATGGATGGTTTGGAAATGGTTGTTTAAAAATATCTAAAGATTAGTTGGGAGGAGCATTTGGATTATCCAACTAAAGGTCCCCCTTGTCGATGAGGTTTTGTACCAATCATTTAAAGGATTGGCATCATTCTTGTCATGTCGTATTACCTTGTGATAGGCACAAAACTCATCCTCTTTATACCAAGTGGGTTTAGGATATGTATTATCAACTGGTTTAATCGGAGGGATCTCAAGAATAGTCACTTATAAGATTTTATCCAATACAAAAGTGTAAGGCTCTCCTAGAGGAGTATATTTACTAGGGGGAAAACAAGTAGGGCCCCTAGGTGGCTTTGTTTGAGAAGTGGATGGTCCTAATTGATTGGGTGTTGGAGGGGGGGGAATTTTTAGAATAATAGTATTTTTTGCCCTTTTGGTTTAGGATTATTGTTATTGCTTTTTGAAGGGTCATGTTTGACATTTTTATTATGTAACTTAACTTTTCCCTCTTCAATGCCACAAATTTTGAGTTTACATGCCATGGTAAAGGGTTCATCAAAAGTCTTAAGGGTTTGAATTTATAACATAGATGAGATATGTTTTGCACAAGAGCATGAAAATAATTAAATTAATTTAGGTTGTGGCAAGGAAAAGGTTAACTGGTTGATTAGGCTATGCCAACGAGTTACAAAGTCTGATATGAATTCATATTAAAATTATCGAATGGCATATAAATTTGTGATAGTCACTTTTCAATCAATGTTGATTGATAAGTGCTCTAAGAAAGTTTGGGCCAATTGCCTAAAGGAAAAGAGAGAATTATGAGGGATGGAACTGTACCAATCTAATGCAACCCCTGCTAGTAACATGGGAAATGTTCTAAGTAGTAACACATCATCATGTGCTATAAGGTAACACACATGTCAAAAACCTCTGAGATTCTACTAGGGATCTTCCTTATTTTAAAATTTAGTAAACTTGGTAAGTTCCCATTGTGAGGGATATGGTCAGATAGGAATAGACGGGTGGATAGGCTCATTATAAATTTGCTCATATGTGATCATAGTATTGTGTTTGGAGGTGGAGGCTTCCAAATTAACAATCCTATTCATAATGATGTTTATGAGGTCTACTTGGATGTTATTCTGAGGCACATTCCTTAAGACACCTTGCTAAATAGTTTGATAATTTGGAAAGGGAGTAAACAAGGGTTGTGAAGAATGGTATCCAACCACAGTGGACATAATGGGTTGGGATGTTGCCACATATTGTCAGATCTATAGTAGAGTATTTTACTGCAAGGAATATTGGAAGTAAATTATCACCAATGGCTATGATGGAGCCATGTATTGGGTATCTGAGGAGACATATTGTTGGGGAGATTGTGTTGAAGGGATTTGTTGTGTTAGAGGGATTTATTGTGTATGTTGCAAATCTTGAGAATTGTATGCTAGATTTATTTTGATGGGTGGGGGACTTATAGGGATTGACACCACTAATATTTAGGGAGGAATAATGGATATAGGCTAAGTGGTATATGCATTTTGAGCCTGAGTAATGGAGGTTAGAGAATTGGTAGATACTATGGATGGTTGGCTTTCTAAAGGTTGCATCATCTAGGTATTAGAACCAAATGGAAGAGAGTCAATGGAAAAGGATACCATGGTCATGGTAAACCCTTCAATTTTCTCAATTCCCTTAAAAGGCATCCCATATAAATATTGAGAATATTGGGTATGGGGGAAAGGAAGAATGTGTATTGCTTAATTACTAAGGTAGTAATTGAGAATAATAGGGTTATTGTCCAATATTTTCGTAAAGTAAGGATCTCCTTGAGAATAAAAGTATAGGAACACATGATTCTCAAAGGACTCAGGGGTAGAGGAGGGACTAGGTGTATGTTATATAGGAGAGGACATGACACCCACTTTGGATTCTTTCTTTGATTGTTGCCTAGTCAAAACCATGAGATAGAAAAGAAAAGTAAAAAAAAAATGACAATTTCTTTTTGAATTATCTCACTTTTAATTGTGGATGAAAGATGCACAAACTAAAGTCATTCCAAAAAGTTTTTTTTATCTCTCTTTTTTTTTAATTTTAAGATGTGAAAAGAAATAAATAAAAAAGATAATGAGGGTCCTAAGAAATGGTAATCTAAGGATGGTTTTGGGTGTTTCATTTTGGCACTCAAAGGAAATTAGTATTGGTATTAGTACATGGTTTGGTACTTGGGGATTTCTCCCCTCACGTCACAATCCCACAACCAGTGTGGGTGCTTAGCCAAGATATATTGATAGTCCAGAGATTATACTTAGCTAAAGAATTGATTTGGTCCTCCCCTTGGTGGTGAAATCTAAGTGGGATCACTGAGAAGAAGGTTTCCATGAGGTGATGAAATCCTTATCAGTTTCCTTATGTCAAGTGTTTAGATGAGTTTGTTATGACTATGATTTGGCTTGTGTGTGAAAGAGTGATGACTATGATGAATTTACCACTTAGATTATTCTATGTGAATTACTTAAGTAGGTAAAAATGAATGCAATTTTATTTTAACCTTAAAAAGGAAATAAAATGCAAACTTGATGTTGTTTGGATGAATTCACACAAAGAAAGGGAAAGAAAGTAAATTCAAAAATTTTGAATTCTTAATAAATATGAGACCTGAGGGTCCCATCGGGTGTGCCAGAATGTTTTAATATTTTTTTTGCTTTTTTCAATGTGGTCTAATTAGCTACTAAAAACAAAGCAAATGCAAGGTTTCAAAGATTACTTAGAGATAGAGATCGGTTGCACACTGTTGATCAAGCTTGTGGGAACTCCTCTTTGGTTGGGGAGGAATGACCTACAAATCACACTAACTCACAAAAAAAATGGATTAATAGAAATGTCAATGGGTTGCATGGTAAGAAACCAGTCCCAAAAAGTAATATGCTTCCTTAGATGGATGCCAGCCCATGTTTAACATTCAAGTTTATAAATAAACATGAAATTACAAAGATATATATGGATAGGATGTAAATAGACAACACAAAATATATATAATCTATAAAAAGATTGATGTGATCAAAGTAATCATCCCACAATTTTGTAGCTATATCGACATCCTCTTTAATTACAACTAATTTTTCATTAATTGTTTCTTGATTAGGTGTGAAAACCATAGTACAAAGACCTAATTCAAATGAAATGTCACTTTGATCAGTGAATAAAGGTTGTTGGACAATGGGGAGATTAAATATACTAAAAATATCATGTGCTAATCTAGGCAGAGTCATCTACATATAAAAGATATATTTTTATAAAATAGAATGTAGATTTTAACAAAATTTTAGGATTGTGAGTCTTATAAAAATAGACTTTAGGGTTATTTTAACAGTTAAGCAGGAATCGATGGTGATCCTGTAGGATCAATGTCAATTCAAATGGATTGACATCGATTCTAAGTAAAATTTTAAACTATGAAAACAAAAGATAATAACAACTTACAATATTGATAAAATGATGAAAATTGAATGTGAACAATGACACAAAGGTGCAGAAGATTGTAAAGTTTAAATGTGAGTAAATTAACATGTAATACTAACCTTGGATGGTTGAAAACACATAGATAAAGAATAATACAAAAGTAGGCTTAGAAACCTCCAAAATATTTTTATGATCTAACAAATAGAGGTTCCACAAGGTAGTATAATGTTGATAAGGTATGTATGTAGGTTCTACGATAATTCTAGCGGAGTTTTAAAGTCCAAAAATGTTATCTCGAGCCGTGGAAGCTCATTGTATATTTATGGATCGATGTCATTATAGGTAGATTGACATCAATTTTCCCAAAATGGGTGAATTTAATACTTAGGCCATTTAAAAGGGTTGTTTACATGGGTAAATAATGGTTCTAATCAACTTCAAAGTTGTTGATTTGTTTTAACCATGGGATGAGTTTGTTTGGAGGTTGGATGGGTTCTATTTTTATTTTTTTTTATGAATTTATGGTTAGGGATGGTAAATAGTATTAATTACTATTTTATTGTATTAATAGCTTAATTAACTCATATGGTAAAAGTAAATGGGTAGGGTGAACATAATTATTTAAAATCATTATGAATGGGGGCCATTATGTTAGAGATGAAATGATAACATGATGATGCACCATGTTAACACACAAGGGTATATAAAACTAGCATCTATAGGGGGCTTGTTTAGACACAATGGTTTCCTAAATTGGCTCATTGGGGGCTTACTCAGGCACTTATATTATTTTCTCAAGATTTATAGGTGCCTACTTGGGCTCTATAGTCATTGAGTTGGGCTCTTCTAGTACCAGCTTAGGTGTTGTTATGAGTTCAAGCATTTTTGGTGATTTTTGGGGTACTTCAGGTGCTTTATTGGGCTCTTCAATGGTATACTCACATTGGTCTGGATCAGGTGGATAATTAACATCAATCAAATTTTTTTTTTTTGATGAATTACTATAATTTATTATTCATTACTATTCACTTCTATTCATCCTACTACTATTCTATCCCCAATATACAATATATACCCCTACCTAGGTATATTATAGTTAATTAGCATTGATGCTTGCATGATGGTGTCTTTGATGTCCTAGAAGGCCTTTTGGTATTTTTTGCTCCACTCTAATTTAGAATCATGCTTGCGCATAACATTTAAAGATTTAATGATCTTAACAAATCCATAAATAAATTTAACTATAAAGTTAATTTTTCAAAGAAGGATTTTAATTCTTTCTTGTTATTAGGTAAAGGCAATTTGGAAATTACATCAGTAAATTTAGGGTATATATAAATACCTTATTTTGTGATGATGTGTCCAAGAATTTTACCTTCAGTGACATCAAACACACTTTTATTTTAGTTTAAGGAAATGCCATACCTTCTGAAAAATTCACAAATTTTCTACAAGTGGTGTAGATGATCAATCCTATGTCTAGAAAAGATTATTAAATCATCCATGTAAATTATGATGTATTTTATTATTAACTCTTCAAAATCAAATTCCATGTCCCTCTGAATGTTTTCCCTTGCATTTATCAAACTAAATGACATTTAATTTTAAGTAAAGGTGCATTATTTCTTAGTGAATGTAGTCTTGACTCTATCATTTGAATTTACTTGAACCTAATTATACCCTAAGAATCTATCCAAAAAGGACATCATCTAGTATCCACTCACCATATGGACTACCTCATCAAGGGAAAGCAATGGATAATTATCTTTTTTTGAGGCTCTATTCAAATTGTGAAAGTTAATGCATATTATAATTTCTCTATTTTTATTTTGAATAGGCACTAGATTTGATACCCAAGTGGAGTGGTGAATTGGAAAAATTATTCCAACTGAGAAAAGCTTGTGGACTTGTTTATATATAAGTGGTTCTAGAATTGGGTTCATAGGCTTTTGTCTCTACCTAAAGGCTTTATAATTTGGTTCAAGAGGAATGGTGTGGGTCATTATCTTTGGGTCAAAGACCTTGAAATATTTATAGGCCCAAGCAATGACGTATTTATATTAACAATTTCTGAAGTTTCTCTACCTTTGCATCTGTCCAGTTAGGACCAATATTGACATTTTGGGGCTTTTCGAAAGAGCCCAGGTTCATAATTCAACATTTTTGATGTCCATATTTTGTTTTTTTATTCAAGTTCCCAAGGTTTTCATCATAAAAAATCCTTTCTAAGGAGTTCATACATTTTTAAATCTGATTTCTATTAATCTCCATAACACCGTTGTGGTCGAATTTGTGGTTCTCTAGGATGGTCAATTTATGCTTCATCAATTATTTGAGATTCAAACACTCTTGAATTATAAAAGAACTCTATGATATGTTGGTCATCTTCAAAGACCTATAAATTCTTTACATTATCTAAGACATAAGGACAAGGGATTAATTCAATAGAAAATAACGTTAACAGTGTTAATAATATTATTTGTGTCATCTAGAGGTGTCAAATTTGTAGCAGAGGTTGCCAACAAATTGACAATTTGTTTTTCCTCTTGGGGTATGGGAATAACATTAAAAGTGGTAAATTTTTTGATCAAATATCATGACCTATGTTTATATATTCTGAGCTATGACAATTTACATTGAATTTTTCTTTTAACTTGGTTTATAACAAGTTCACAATCTCTGGACACTCTCAACTCTTTAGATTTACATTTCAACACAAATTACAGTTTGAGTATTAACACTTCATATTCTACCAAATTGTTAATACATGAGATTTTCAACCTATAAGAAGCTAGACACCTCTTTCTATATGGGTTTATTAATACCACCCCTACCCCATTGCCCTATTTAGAATGAGCCCCATTAATGTATAGGGACTAAAAATTTGGAAAATTAGGATCATTATCCTTGTTGTCTTTAGTAGGATTTGTACACATCGTATAAATTTCTAAATAAAAAGATATTACATTCAGTTTTTCATTAATGACATTGTATTCAATTATCACGTGCTTCATTCTAGGTTCTGTATCTACTATGATCTGATTGGATAGCCTCTCTAAGGCAATCACATGTGAGATAAATTTGTATCCATGTACATGTTCAAGGATTTTGAGTAATCTCAATTGAGGATCATCTCATAGGTTTTAGGGATATCCATAACCTAAATATCTATGAATTGTTGGATCCTGGGTTCTAATTCCAACTGTATATGCACATTGAGAAGCTTACCAACTACGTTAACCTCAAACTTGTCTAATTGAACCATGACTTTGTTTTATTTGATAACGAATAATCATAGTTTTTCACAAACTACTATGGGAATCACATTGATTGAATCTCCTAAGTATACTAAGTAGTTATGCAGATTCTTTCCGAATAATTTGAAAGTTAAAAGAAAGAGAAAAAATTTAGTCTTATTCCTATGAATGAGCACATTGGTGTGAGTAGTATTTTTCTTCATTTGGGTTGGTTGAGATGGATTTTCAGTGAGTGATTTTAATATAAGGTCACATTACTCTATGATTTGTGTAAGTTCATGAAGAGTGATATTCACTTTAATCTTCTTCATATCTTCTACTATGTTTTACCCAACTTTGCCTTGGGCTGGATGAGTTTCCATAGGGGATTTAGATTCATTAGGCTTTGGAGATGGTGGATCATTTCTAACCTTGGGATTAGGTGAGGTTGCATCATTATTGGGAGGAGTTAAGGTGGTGAGGGGTCAATGTTGCATCCTATTCTTAAGGGTGTAATTACTTTGTTGGAATTGTTGAAAGGCTTACACCTCACTAACACCTTCCTTAGGCTTGTTGTATTCTTGGCTATGAAATTTCCATGGTTTCCAATACCATAGTTGTAATAGGGGATATACCTACATTAGATGATTCTAATGGGTTTAGTATGACCTCATTCCTCCATTTCCCTTTAGAATATGTCAAAAGCATTATAGAATTCAATGAAATATAGTTCACCATGTTGGGTCATGTTATGCACATGACACTAATTTGGGAGAGCTATCTCACAAATGTTTATTTTAGGTAATTTATTAGGTGAAGGTTATGACTGGTTACTGGGATAGTTGTAATTTTTATTTTTTCTCTGATAAGTGAATTTCATGTTTGAAACCTTAGCACCATAGCTGCCTATTTGTCTTTGGAAGCTTAAAAATTCATTACTTAATCTTTACATCATATGTTGAATTGCATCCAACTCATTTGTAATTAACTCCTGTGGTATGTTTTGGATGTTATTCATAGTAGGAGTTAACAACATTTGTTTGTGATTTTGTGATGATGTTTCATTATTCATCATATTAAGAAAACCTAAGTGTTGGTTTGTGCATTGGTTGATACAAAGGCAAGTTCTGATTTACATTAAGAATGAGGTTTGAGGCTAACATGTTTTTTAAAGCATTAGAAATGGAGCCATCATCTGACCTTGTAGTTTAAGATGTCTATCAGATTTTATGGCTTCTACATAAGTGAGGGGTAAATCCTTAATAATTGAATCTCTCCTTAAGAAAGTGGTTTTCCATTGGTATAGATCATTTTTGAACATTTCTAACATTAGTTGGGAATTTGGTTTATATCAAATTGTTACCCTACTGTACATCTTTTAAAAACATGCTTAATAATGATGTATAGTCTCATTTAGCTCCCTTTTTATAGAAGAAAATTCTTGGTATAAAACACTCAGATCTACCACTTGACCAAACTGGACTAAAACGGTAATACTCAATTCATTCCATCTAGTGATAGAATCTTTAAGAAGGTTTAGAAACCAATCATAGGAGGCATCCATTAGGGTAAAGTAGAAAAATATATAGGCAACATCCTAGTGTTCAACATTCAGTAGCCTAAGGGAAGTTTTGTAGGATATTATATGCTCTTTAGTTGTTCTTCCTATGCTAAGCATAAATCTTGGCAATATCTCTCAAGATTCTTAGGTAAATCATGTACAACTCTAGGGATGTTTATAATAGATTAGACTAGCCATACCATAAGTGTTTCTATGGATATATGTTGATTTTGAGTAGATTGAGATGACGAGTTAATGGGGGTAACTAAATGGCTGGGTCTACCTCTACTACTTCATGATCTCCTAGGGATTTGTAATGGTGATGTGATCGATCTCCCATGGATAGATTGGTACCTAATAACTCACACACTAAGTTCTAGCTTGGTTTTAAATGTAATAATAAGTCAAACTAATCCTTCTTGCACCATCTATTTCTAGTATTTAATCTCTCAACAGAATGAAAAAGGAAAAGTATAAGCATACATAGCAATAACTAATAAGTTTTAAATGCATATGCCAATTCTAAATTACTCCTATCAATCAAAGTAAATTACAAACTAGTTTATTCACAATGGGAAGACCATAGGAACAATACAAATGATAAATTTTAAAATATTTCATGGCCTTCCTTCTAGTACCAACTATTGTTGGTGTTTTTGAAGCACACAATAATGGAAAAAGCATAAAGGAGGGACAATAAGACTTAATCAAAAAATTATTCATTCTAAGATTGAATTCACATTAATAAATAATGTTTATAAGAATCCCTCCTTCTATCACTAGATTTTGTTTTCTACTAAAATATAGGATGAAAGTCCCTCATTATCATGTGCCTTCCTCTTTCTAACACTTAACCTCATAAGTGTGCTAGGAGTAGGATTTTAGTAGAGACAAGGGGGATATAGAGGTGGGTACTGAGATAAATACCAAGGAGGTAATCATATACCATATGAGAGACAAGATTGACAACTTATTAAATGTTATCTATGTGGATAATATAATCATTTTTCACAGAATTTTCTAACTAGTTTATAGAGATAGGTCTACTTTGCATATTGTAGAGTTCTAGGGTATCATCACATATAATATTACCCTATGTTAGAAAAGTAGATAAAGAAAAAATTGGTATGAAATGTTAATATGGAACCCAAAGGATCCTATGTTCATGTAAATAGTCACCTCTGATGCAGAGTTATTGGGAGAAGACACATAACATACATCTCAAGCTTTAGGTCCTATCAAAGGTCTCATTTAATGTTTAGATTTGTCTTGATGCTTATTTGTCTTCCAAGATCTTCCTTTGATCCTTTTGGCTCAAAAATCTTCTTTTATTATTTTTTGTACCTTCAATAGTTAATTATTGATAGTTTTTACCTCTTTTCATACATATTTTATCTCTTTGCATTTACCTTGTGAGCAAACGTTCCTTATACCTTTCTCTATCTCTTACTAGGAATCACTTCTTTGGTGTTAAGGACTTAACTTTATTTAGGATTCATGCATTCTATCACAATGTTTTAATAGTCTTATATGATGACAACATACCTATCTATACCTTTTCGAAGGAATCTAATACACCTTTATACCTCCTTTCCACTATCTAAGTTCTTTCCAATCTTAGGAGGCTTGTAGCCCTTTTCCTAGAGGTGTTCCCTTGGTTCAGTAAATATAGGAATGTTTCCCAACATGTCATTACATTTTTGAGCTTAACTTACACCCCCTGAGGTGTGGTTAAATTTTCACACTCAAACTTCATCTCTGTCTACCACTACATTTGTAAAATTCCTTTCCTTTAAGGCCTAATTAGGCCTATTCCAAGACCTCTATGCTCAAATATATACCATCTTTACTTCTTTCAACTTCAAACCACTTACATCCTTTATCATGTTTAATATACTAGGACTGCAAATTTTCATCTCTTTCTGATGGTTAAATCTCTCCCAATCACTTAAACCCTAATTCTAGGGTTTCTAAGTTAGTGTACAAACTGAGTCTATTCAAAAATTGATAACTTTCATTGTATAGGGTCTCATGAGCACAAACCTCTTTCATAAGGTTTATATTGACCTTTTCCAACTTTCCATACACTTTTTTTTCCCTATTTAATGCATTCAATACTTTATTTCAATAAAACTCAGGATTATATACACTCAATCTTAACTGTGCATACCTTAATCAGTCCTTACATTTATCATTGTCTTATAAAACCTATATAAACCCATATTTAGGATATTATACCATAATTTCATGATATTTCTTAACCAATTCAATGTCCATCCACTTGCTCATACTTTCTTTTACTTCATTAAACTCTACCTGTGATAATCAGTGTCTTAACTATGTCAAGAATCCAGGGTTTGTATTCATTTATCCAACATTAAAGTTATCTCAAGGGATAGAACTGATGTATAACATCTTTCACATAAAATTTCTTGTCATTCATCTACTCATCATTCCACTTTTGTCTCTTCTATTATTTTATTGACCTTGGTAATTCAACATAATGTTTTCATACAACAAGAATAGGGTTTACAAAATAATTTCCTTGAATCAAAGTTATCACTTAATGTAACTCATCCTTTCCCATCATCAAACTCTATCTATAATGGACTCACCTTTCACAATAATGATCAAATTTCCATATGATCATAAATATTCTCTTGTTCATTAGCTTTACAATCAATGCAATCCTCAAGCAAACAGGGTAATCACAGGTCTTCTACCAGCAAGGTCCATTGTTCAAGTTCTAAGAGTCTTTTAACATTTATAAATACATAAAATATCATTACATAATATAACTACCTCTCAAATATCCATACGAAGGCACTCTTGACTAGGGTTGATAAATAGGCTTTCCACTTCTTTATAGAGTGATTGTGCACACTAATCAGATGCTCATTGTAATCAAATAGTTCTTCCTTATTTGAAGGATTTACTTCCTTATTTGAATATAAAATAATCCGTTATAACCAAGACTCTCTCCTATCAATCCATATCTTCACAAGTATACTGACTAGGCCTTAAATACACAACATTGTCTTTATTCCTTAACCAATATATGATAGGGTATAGGGAATAGTTACCATCCTTACTGAATGTCTTTATGTTATCAGGATTTATAAACCATTAAATATTATTTAAGGGTTATTAGAATACAAAAATAGAATTTACCATGCAAAACTATCATATGTCCACTTCAACCATGATTCAACTCCTTTCTAAACTGTATTCTACAATCTATCCTCTAAACTTGCAAGTTACACAAGGCTTACACATTGATGGCCTTTAAGCCTTACAAGACCCTATTAAGTTCTTAAGAGAAAAACACCATTTTAAAGACAAGAAAATATAAATTTTCATTTATTTATTATTCATTATCAAAACCTTATAATTGTAGTCCTTTATGGGACCGTGCTATCTTTTTTGAGGAGGGTAAAACCATTTCTCCAACATTGCTCCTTGTTTTCTCTTCTTGGAGATTTTTAATCTCCTATCTCCCCTTCTTTCCTATGCCAAGATAACTCCCAAAAATGACTCTCCCTTCCTATTTTCAATGTAGATTTACTCAAAATAGTTACAAACCACTTTTTGTTCTTGAACCCAACACATGGGTGAAGTTTTCCATTCTAAAAACATGACCTTTCTCTCATGACCACAACATATATGACTTGAAACTCTTATTAAAAGGTTTTTGTGATCCTAAACACTACTATTTACTCTTTACCACCTTTTAACCTTTGATTTAGTCATTCTTGGCTTATGACAACATTTGAAAATTCAAATTACAATTTTGGAGAGAAAACCTCCAATTCAAATTCTAAGCCACCACATGGCTTCCTAAGAGATTTAGGACCTTCACTAGACCTATTAGCATGTACTATAACCTTGAACAATATGATTTTGACTATATTGACCCCTTATAGACTAAAACACATAAATGATGTTTTTTTGCCTTGATGCTCCTATATCAACCTCACATCAGCACACAGAGCAAGGATTTCCACCATTAGATATGTTACAAGATCACTAGATTATAAAGGATGCTCAAGATAAATATCTTGATATTATAATTTAAAAGGGTATGATGTATTAGGCAATGTAAGTATTACGTAATATGTAACATAAGACTACATCTGAAGGTAATGTTGTAGTCATTGACACATAGATGTATGTTCAAATTGTGCACATTATAAGGTAAGATGGAGTAGTTACTACTTAAAAAGATTTACTAAAATTGGTAATTACTATGAGAAATAAATATATATCATATAACATCACAAATCTTCTACATAATTTATTAGATTGTGCCCAAAGAGGCCATCAACACACAGATAAGGTGGTATGGTATGTTAAGACCAAGAATTCATGAGATGTATATTATATAATGGATGTTTAATTAGTAGGGTATGAAATTATCAAGGCCTACATTACTTTGGAAACATATTAAATATGATCCCTCAGTCAACATGGAAAGCCATTGGATGACCTACTCTCATTTAAAGCCTAGTTATGTTAAGTATTGAAGACTACAAAATGGTTTAATCTATTAGTGATTATATGATGTATAAATTATAATTTTTGATCTCAAATTATGAGATGATATTGAAGCCATATATATGAATATAGATGAAACACACTACCCTGTGTTAATCAATAAAAATTGGACATGTGATGATTAGGTGACTATCAACACAGTGCATAAATAGTTATAAGTACACGAATGGGATAATATTATCATAATTACTATAAATAAAGATAATATAAATCCATATATCATTCTAAAGGAGCCTGACTCACCCTAAGTCTATGGGGGTGAAAATGAGTTTAATATTGACACAAAGGTCAAGCACAATGCATTATAAATTAGACAAGTAAACATTTTCCATGGAGAGATAGAATCACTTAGGCAACTACAAATATTAGAGAAGTTTACACCTACACATGTGATAACAAAAAAATGAAGGTCACCATTTGTATTGTCACTAATAAGGTTTGAAGTAGATTTTTTATATCAAGTGGGTACAATCGACATGTATTACATTGAACCAACCTAAGAAGGTATTTTAGCTTAGGAAGTTGTGTCTTGAATAAGTGATGATTCAGATATGCATATTCTAAATTGGGTAAGAGGACACCATGAGGTGTGACCATTACAAATGGTTTTCACTACAAAGCGATAATTACCTCAATACTTTACAACTAAGGATAATAAATTATTTCTAGATTGGAACAACATGTTCAAAATATCTATCAATGAGTTATTGCATTGAATTATTCACTAAATGTCATTATTATGACATGGTGGGTAGTACATAGGTTAAATCATTTGCATTGGGATGATGCTAATGAATTAGTATGTGATTAACTTTAAATAACACTTGAGATCACGGGTTGATGGCCATATTTCATAGGAAGCCAATGTCATGAAATGAATATTTAAAGATGGTTTTGATGGAGTGCAAGGTAACATGATAATATCCTCTTGTCAAAGTGATTCCATTAAAAAGAGTGAAGAATAAGATCTTGATTAGGCATGACAATAGTTGTACCATATATTTATGGAAAAAATGAACTTGCTTGGAAAGCATGTGATTCCTCTATATCATGAAGGTGAACTCCAACATGAAGTTTCAAAAGATGGTAAACTCCTAAATGAGGACAAATCAGGTTTTTCACAAGAGAAACATGATGAATTGAACCTTTAATGGGAAGAAGAGCTTCCATTTTTCATGGAGGAAGAAGAAGACCAATCTAATTCTCATGTCTTGAGTCTTGATGAAGAGAAAGGTGACTATGGGGAAGTTGAGTAGGTTGCAGCTGAACATGAGGTAAGTCTTATTGAAGATACATTGGTTATTAGTCTTGTTGAACCTCATGGGAAAAATATATAACTTTAATAAGATAACTTAAAACCATGTCATGAGTCTATTCAATTATCCCTCAAGAGAATGGCAAGATTGAAATTAATTTTGGCATGATTTTAAGTGACCAAGAAGTTGCCTTTTGGGAAGAGATTGAAAAAAAAATCTCTAGGTTGGATAGTGAATCTATAGCCCATGAGGAGAGTACTAATATTATTGTCTTGGCTAATGAGCATGATGAATACACACTTGAGAAGGGTCTTGAAGAGAAAACCTGATCGATTATCTTGTTGAGTGTTATGAACAAGTTCAAGGAGGTCTTGAAGACATGTAGTAGTCTTACTTAGAAATGTTTAAGGAATTTGAAAATTTATATAGGGTAGCACTTCAATTAGAACAAGAATAAATGTTGATGAAAAGTACAAAGGTCCTAAATCTCTAACAAATTCCATTAGTCATAACCAAGAAGTTAAAATCCATGATGTATCAACCTATGATGAGGATGACATTTCAAGGTGAGTAAGAGATGGAGTTTAAATAACCAATAAAATTTGAGAATGTTGTTGCATTTATGAATCAAACCATGGTCACTTTAGAGGTCTCTTACATTGCTAAGGATGGACAATAATATGAGGTAAATATTAAAGATCAAGATGAGTTTGTCTTTGTTGAAGACATGTTTGCTATTGTAGATCCATCTAAGGTCAAGCCCAAGAAGGTGGTGGTCAAGAAAGGATCTGGGCAAGCAAGGACAAAACATGACCAACATCTTACACATCATCCTTACTCAGAACATCAAGGTAACCCAAGGAGTTTTCCTTTTGATCTAAGAGGATCAGTTTTGAAGGGTTAGTTGCACATATTAGTTTCTTATCTTGTCCTTCCTCTAATTGCTTTGTATCATAGTGTTTTATCTTATTATATGTGTCTTATTTTGATACATTTGATTTTGTATTGCTATGTTGGTGAAAGTAATTAGTTGTTTTAGTTGTTTCAAGAGGTTTTTAGTTAAGTGTCAAGTTAATTCATGTTTTGTGTCGAGTTGAGATGACTCCATAATGCAATAGATGGACTAGGCAACTGGTCTAAAGTGCATATCAAGCATGCCATCCTAAGAGGTTATTAAATATGTTAGCCAAAATTTGGCTACCATAAATGAGGATCATTAAAAACTTTGACTTACTTGATCTTAAATTTGTTGATAGCCATTAGGAAGGTCTTGTGTTAGTCATTAATGATCTGAGTTAATAAGTAATGTGTCTTCCTTGGTAGCTTACAAGTCATTTAACATTGTCTAGTTGGTATTTGAGTCAAGTCATGTTTTATGGTCATCAAATGGTTATTCCTTATAGTCTTCATTTTGGTGTTTAGCATTATTTAAGGTAAGTTTGACAAAGTTATGGTAAGTGGGAAATTAAGTCCATGATGAAGCATGCTCAAGGAGATAATGTGGTAAACCTTCAAGGAATAAATATGGTGAAAATCTAACCAAAATAGTCAAAGAAGCAAAACTAGTAACTTGATCACATTATTTTTCACTTAATTTGGAGAGTTTAAGGTAATTTTGACAAGATTAAGGTATTTTATTGCTTTAGTCTTATTTGGATCCAATGTTGAGATGACACTAGAAAATGGAAAATGTGAAGGTTTATTTCTTGGATAGAGGGTTTTTAGAGTCATCTAACTCCTTGGTAATTAAATCATACTTTTACTTGTCTATACACATCCTCCAAAGGTCTTATATAACTAATTTTCAACATTGGCCTTTTCTTTGTATATACATTTATCATGTTCTAATGCACAAATGATTTTTTTTGAGATATATATAGGTAAATAAGGTTATGAAACATTTTTTCAACCTCTTCAACATATGTACAGGTTAGGGGAAGATAAAGAGTTATTGGTTCACCATCTCTAGTAGTTTTAAAGGGCAAAATAGTAAGAATATCGAGAAAAATATATTTTTAGTGGTTTTTTTCAAAAGGTTTCTAGTGATTATCAAGGTAAAAACTCTTAAATATGTCCTCATGGCCTTTTTAGACCCAAATCCATGTAAAAATTAGATGTGAAAGGCTAAATAGTGAATAAACCCATTCCATTTCTTCAACAATTTCCTTGACAACTCAAGATAGTCAACCAATTTTCACTTGGTACTCTAAGGAGAGAGAAAATTGAAATCCAAGATCTTATACAAAGGAGGGGACCCTAATATCCTTCCACTTTGTGGCATTGTTTTTTTGGTTAATCCCCTTAACTTTATGAATAATTGTTAAGAAGTTAGGGGTGTAGAAAGGTGACTCAAAACCCCATCAAGGTCATTTTTATCCAAATGTAGGGTTTTTAAGTTGAATTAATAAATGGAAATGTTTTTGGGAGGTATTTTAAAACACTGTTATACCCCTTCAATATCATATTTTCTCAAGACTTCTCATTTTCATGCTTCAAGTGGTGCCAAGTAACCTTGAATGGCTAGTTTAAGTATGCCAGTCTAGTTTGTAAAGAATTATGAGTTATATTTTTGTATGTAATGTTTTAAATAAAGTGTTTTTTAGTGATTCAACCTCATAAATATATATTATACCTCTAAAATCATCATTTTATTGAGTCTTGATGAATAAAATGGGTAACTATGAATACATAGGGTGAACTATTTGAACTAGCTACCTTGGTGGAGTACCTTGATCAAATATGAATATATGGTCATTATGCATGACCTTTAAAAGTGAAACACCATCTCAAATAGTTTTTTATATCATGATAAAGAGGTATTACATATGACTAGTCCTTACATTCAAGTTTTATAGTGTCTTTCTTCAAGCCCAATCCAAATGAGAATTGTGAGCCTACTAGTTTGTAGACCTATAGGTCACTATTAACATAAAATGTTTATCTTAGAAACTTAAATTTCACCTTATTAAGGTTTAATAATAAATTTACAAGGACCTTAAAAAATTAAAATAGATCAATTTTTAACGTACTCAAACTTCAAAGTGCAATGTGAGGTTACATAAAATTGTGTAGCTCTAAAGGAAGGATTAGTAAGGCCTTAAGGGAATAATATAGGTGAATTGATCCTATTAAAGTGAGAGAGAAAATATCTTAAGGATTATTTTATCTTGATATAATATGTCATCATCAGTAAATTAGGCTTAATAAAGGGGAAAACATAGAGAAAAAGAAGGTTTTTAAGCCCAAAAGATAACCTACAGGCCTGTTAACAAGCATAAGGAAAAAAGGCATCTTTATGTTGGTAGTGTTATATCTAAAACTTTCACCCTTTAGGGGGTGTTTCAATACTTCTCAATTTAGTTATACATTGGGATTAATCCTAGGTTGTGGGTGACTTTTAAGTGGACTAAACCTCTATGTTATAGGGCTATCTCCCCTTGATGTATCAATTAGACTCCAAACTACTAACTTAAAAAGTAAAAGGGAGAGGAATAACATGAAATAAAAAATAAGGGGGTGATCTACCAAATTATTTGATCACTACCAACTGACTGCATGTGCACATGTAGATCATATGACTAACCAAAACATACACTACTACTAATCTTAATCTCTCACATCAACATTTTAATATGGAGGTTGTGATGGATGTTTAGGCTATGAGGACTAATAAAGAGGTTTATGATGACACTAATGAATATAAAAACTCACTCAACACTTGAACTACACTTAAAATTTTCACTTTACATACAAAATAAGCTTTCAAACTGCATATAGGTGTTAGAATATGAAATGTCAAGGAAGACTAAGTAAATCACTTAACAAGATCAACCATCCATGCACACATACTAAGTATAGTCATATAAGGAGGTAAACCTAGTAGTATTTATTAATCCAAGGCATAAAAATGAGTAGGGATTCACCATACTCAGGTGGAGGATCCATTACAAATCTAAACAAGGATGCTTATATAGAGAAAGAATGAGAAAGAGAGAGAGAAGGATGTTGGAGGAGTCCTCTAACAAGTTTCATCTGAAAAGGAGTGAGTTAAAAGCAAGAGAATATACAAGTGAGTAGTTATGAAGGCTTTTATCAACATGTGTGTGTTTTGAATTGATCTTCTCTTCATCAATGTTGTGTAGAGTAACTCTTAGTCTTATTGGGTGACTCAATCCATCCATAGAACTACCAATTCTTGTCTATAAAGAGTTACAAGAATATGTCTTGACATGTGTCATTTTGATTATGATTTTAGGATCTTCCATGCCACTATTATATTATTCTTGTGAATTTATTCTCTTGTTCTCAAAAGCTCACAATCCTCACTAGATCTCCTTTGGTGAAAAGCCTCAAATCTTGTTTCTATCTTTATGAATGCAATATTTCTCCATGATAGACCTCTCTCTACCTGAGTAAACTTAAATCAACCCCATTGGGTGCCTCAAACACTCTCTAGCACTTCATTTCACATCCAAGTCCCATATTTGTCTTTAATTTCTTGTAGCCCTCAAAACATACAAAGTTCCTTGTCTATAACATTATACATATTATCCTAGAAAACTAATCATATATTTTAGTACCCACTATTCTCTTCCTTCTCTGTACAAAGTTTCATGATCAAGCACTAAATGTAAGTATACTTAATCCACTTATTTCTCTCTCCATTAGCCCTCAATTAGGTCTCTAGGCCTAAGAAAAAGAGATTTGGATCTAATCAATGTTCACACATGTGAAACTTTAAGATCACATTTGATCCACTTTAAGGACCTCTGAATCATGCTTTAGGGCTAATTTGAGGATTTAACACAGACTTTCATGCTTCCAAATAGCCTATAATAGACATTTTGAGCCCTTTTCCATAAAATTTGTACCTTGTACATGCAAACCAATCACTTATTCAAGTGTTCATGAGAATCATTAAATTCACTAAAATAATTTACAAACTATAATTGCTCATTAGAAGGCATTTGAGTGCCTATTTCTCCTATCAGGTCATTAGAAAGGTTTCTTGGTAGCCTATGAGTATCTTATACTCTTAAGGATTATTCATAGATCAAAGGATATTAATGAAAATCCAAATGCCATGGATAAGTTTTACATATGGGTGGTATGTTATTCCTAAGATCTTAAGTTACCATGCATCACTTCATGCAAGAAATGACCATCTCAAATTACTCCTCTCAAACTGGCAGACTGTGTGGGTGAAGTTGAGAGAGAGATTTGGTATTAAAATACTATTATAAAGGTTTTATTCTAATATAACACCCTTTTATAGGTATTTAACACTCCCAACTCCATATTCATATGGATCGTCATGTCTTTTCACCCTTCATATTCATTGGAACCTTCTTAGACCCACTACTAGGGTTTATAGATAGCTTTATAGTAAAGACACTAGTGATCATGATTTGACATTTATCCTCCATGAAATGTTGGTATTCTCATATAAATAATTATTAATGTCTTATGAGTCTTTATACTTCCACTTTATTCAAAACATGCACACTTTATTTATTCTCCACATGCATACCTGAACATCCCCCATTAGGTGTGTAAGTGTTTAAGGCTGTATGATTGCAAGCTTTAAGACGGATTATCTTTTCATCACTCTCTGATATTATTCAATATATTATTAATATTAATGGATTACATAAACCCTAATTAATCACCAAAACTCCATCTCCAATGCATATATTATATATTCTCTTTAAAGCTTGAAAGCTAACTTGAATCTCTCATGAAGGCTTATGTATGGGCAATTTGATTTGCATTTTTCTAGAGTTCAAGAAGGATTTATTTTTAATGACTTTCCTCCTCCTACCATACACAAAATTTATCAACCAATTCTCATTGTTATCACATTTTAATTATACCTCAAAACATCAATTTTCATACAAGATTGGTCTCTCTTGATTGAGAACATGGACCTATAGGTCTATAGACTTGTAAGTCTATATTCACCTTAATTTTTATCCATTAGTGATATGCTTTAGATTGTTCAGACCTTATGAAAATTTCACACACCCTCAAACTTATTGGTAAGTTCAATCTCTCCTCAAGACCTCTAAAATTCTTCCAAACACCTATCCTTGCATGTATAATACTACCTAGTCCTCATGATTGGATTACATGCTTAGCACTTATAATGTTCTATCCTCTCACCATTGACCTAGGAAGTTTGGTCTAAAATTTATATGGGTTATAAAATAGGTATGAGAATGTATATTTATGTAATAAATACTCTTACCCTCCTTCATCATAACCCTTTAAGTATAAATGTTGACCTACAAGTCTACAGACCTGTAGGTTAGCAAAACCTCTCTTTGACTAGCAACTAGATAGAGATCACTAGAACCCATGAGTTTTAGGGATTATCACCTAAAAAATCACCTTAAGGGTGTTCTTGGATTCCTTTTAATTTGGGGTTTCTTCTTCAAGTAACTTGAATAAGTACTATGTGTCCACATTTGATCAGGGTTTACTCCATTATAATTACAGTTTCAATGAACTCAACTATACATACATAGTTATCTATCCTCTTTGAATTTCATGCATCTAATGATGCATGCAAGGGATAAATAAACCTGATGATCTTGTTTCAAATTCTAAACATCTCCTTTCATCCATTTTAACTACCCAACACACCTCATAAGCTTCACAAAACCAGACTGTCTTATGCAAATAGTAATAAAGAGATCCATTTGATGCTTAGGGAGGATGTAAGGAGGATACTAGGAGTATTAGAGGATAATTAAAACTTACTAGAGCTATCTTGAAGTGAGTACATGCCTAATTCTACCAAAACACCTGCTTGCATCCTTCTTTCAAACTTTCAACTTAAGTCAAATGTAGGTTTTTATCTTTCTTAATTGTTCAGACATGCCAAACTTGGTGGAAGAAAGTGTGAGAAGGTTGTGCAAACTCCTTTAGATCTTTAACAATTCTCATCTTGTACCAATGATCTTAAAATTACATGGATCTTGTTCAAAAATGGGTCTTGAGTGTTTTGATAGGATTTAAGACCACCTCATGGCCTTAGTGATTATTCATAAAGGAGGGGTAATCAATATACAAACCAATGCCAAAAATATAAATTCCATTAGACCCCTTCCTCTACCCACAATTTTAGGTCACTAGTCTCCTTCCTCTATATGGAATGAGTACACAAAGTTGACCATTACCAGTCTGCCAAGAAGCTCGATATAGGTTTTGGTGCATCTCTAACCAAGAAGGACCTATAGAAGTTTGGTTTTAGATGAAAGTGACCCGAGGGAGGTGAAGAAACACTATAAAAACATTTTCACCTAAATATGAACCCTCTAAGTCAATTTAAGTACCAAAAACTTCTAAAAAAATAGTGATTTACTCTCTCTCTTGTATTTTGAACTTACAAAAAATTACCATGATCTGACTTGTATAGATATTCCTAACATGTATGCACATTATATATCCTCTTGAGAATCTTGGGAATTACAAATTTACATACAAGACTTCATATTGGCTCAAATACTGACTTGGTAGACCTTGGAATGCATTGAAAAGTCCAAAGGAAGACCAATGCATGTTTGATGTCTCTATGAGTTGAACATTAAGCTTCATAGGAACACATTTTAACTCAATTTACTTCTTCACCATTGACCTTAATGACCAATTCAAGAAGGAAACCTTGGGAAGCTTTAAATTAATCATAATGAAAACCATAACTTTATCAAAAACCTTAACAAATGCTAAGTTACATTAACTTTTCCAAAACATGTCATTTTATAAGACACTTATTTCTTTTCCACTCACTTAAGGGCAACCTATGAAGACCTACTGCATCATTTGATGACCTAAGACATGATCTCATATGATGAATCTGTAGACAAACTTTAATGTATATAATGAAACCTTAAAATATGATAAAAAGGCATTTATTGAATAATAATACCATCATGAAACCTCATGAAGAAGGAATAAGACATTATAATACATGGGATGGCTATCAACAAAGTTAACAAGCATGAAAATTTAAGTTTCAAACTATAGGGGTTGACCCTTTTGACCTGGGGGTCAAAATTTGGTCAACAAGTAGTTTGAGTGTCTAAAAATATGGTAAGGGTTAAAAAAAATATGAATGAATTTTTATCTATCTAAACACCTCAATAAGGTTTTTTTAGCTTTGAGAACTCTATAGTTGGTGACTACAGTCAAGAAAACCTAAATGACCACCTACAACCTTTGTAGGTAGTATCTTCAAATACTATATAAAGAAGGTGAAATGGAAGGTTGGAAGGTCTATATAGAAGCTAAATTAATCATGATATAACTCTCCAATATTTATTAGAGTACTTAAGTGCCACATGAATAATACAATCTTCATACTTGTAGAATGAGGCCTACATACAGACCTACAGGTCTACCATAAGCTTAAATGGAAGAAACATTGACTATATACTATTGGATGGAAGTATAAAGGGTTATAAAAGGAACTGAGAATAAGAGAAAACTATTCACTCTTATTGGCATCATGAATAGACTAGACTGGTCTAAGAAAGCTCATTCTAGTTAAACTAACAATCTAGGAGTCTGAATGTGAAAGTATAGGCTGGTGGCAATGAGTATAAGTATAAAAACACATGCATGATGTTGGTCAATGGATAAGGAATCCTATATATGATCAATAAAAAAATGAATTAATAATTTAAAAATTTTCAAAGATCACTCAATGTCAATATAAGCATGTTGAAGAAGGTCTATCTCCAAACTTATAGTAATTAGCAGTCAAAGACACATACAGGCCTCTTTAAGAAGATTGAAGAGAAGGTAGGTTTTTATTTGAAATATTGAGGTAGATGAGAGTGAAAGAGAAGATATGTACTTTAATTATAAATTCTTACATGATCTTTATAGGTTTATTAAGTTTATTTAATGAAGTTATAGGAGTCAAGAAGCCTGGTTAAGCCTAAAAGGCATAAATCTGCACACACAGGCTTGTATGCAACTATAGTGAAGAAAGTTTGATTTTTGAGGATGAAAATGAAGAATTAATACTTAAATACTGTGATTAATATATTTATGAAATATTTTTAGAGGTTTTTACACCTTCCTTGATGAATAAAAGGGCAAATAGAGGTTGTTAGGGTCACTAACACTACATTACCCTTAAACCCTAATTATGAGATTATGAAGGTGGTACTAAGTTTCGAGTATGAAATTTAGTAAATAACCATTTTAATATCTCATAAAAGGTTTTGCATACCCCAAGGAGTCATTTATAGCCAAAATTAATCACCTTTACACCTTTTTATGAAAAATCACCCTTCTCGAGCTCTCAACTAGGCATAACATTAAAAAATAGTTATCTTCTTTTGCTAAGAATTCAATGGTCAACGTGCATGGAAGAAAATGGATTTCAAGGATGTTTAATAGGTATATGGAATTCAAATTCATGTAATTTTTTTTAGGTTAAATCCCAAACCTTTATGAATCATCATTAGAAACATAAACACCCTTAAAGCTTACTTAAACCCTAGTAAGAGCTTGATAGGAAAGAAGATGAAATTTATGGCTCTAAATTCATTTAATTGACATAAAAAACACCTAAAAAAAATTATTCACTCCAATAATGTCCTCACCATTAAATTTTTTTGTACCTTCACTTGTATGGATGCATTTAATATTATATTTTTGTAGGGTTTTATGCTCAAAATAGGGTTTTTAAGTATATGAATAGGTAAAAACAATTGGAGAGGTTGGTTTTAAGGGTCCTATACCTTATTAAATCCTAAAATCCACTCTCTTGATTATAAAGGTGTTCCTACATGTTCAATTTCTAAATACAGTGCATAAATGCTTATGAAAAGGTGATATGGTCACCTAGGAGATATAAATAGGCATGGTTAGATCATCTAAAAGCTATGGGTCACACCAAAATATGGTTTTTAGGATCTGATATATGCCTATCAACATACATAATAAGTTCTCATAGAGGTCTTATTTCCATTCTAATGGATAATACCAAGCAAATCAGACCTAATGGACTAGAAAGCCTATATGGCTAATGAAGGAGCATCTCTACCATGAAAAGAGTGAATAAAATGTGTTAATTGAAGATATAAGAATATTTTAGAAGAATAGAATGGCATATATGTTTGTGATGAAGTAAAGATTCCATGTGTCAAGTTTCCAAGTTGTAATTGCTCCTTCAAAAAGTGCCTTGTAACAATTTAAACAAAAAATCCGATGCCACTTGGTGAAGTTCATCATCAAATTGAGTAACAGACGTTAAATAAGATGATAAGACTATTTTTGGCCTCTTCCATTTGGATTTTTAATTGACTTGAGGTGGATGACACTTTTTTATGTATCTCCTATGCCTCTTATCTCTATCTATCCTTAATTTCTCCTATATATTTTGCCTTGAATGGCTTGTTATAGATCCTTTGGCTGAGTATGGTGAAGCCCTATTCAACTAAACACTTGTACCATGCCTTTAAATGTTGAATAAAGTTATTTCTTACCTTCTTAAATGTCTTTAATTAGTGTAATCATGTGATTGTTGATGAATTCTAGTAGTGGTGCTTTCACTCTCTCTCATTTGTCCTCTCCTACCTCTTTGTAAATGTATTATCTTTTTATAGGTCACATGGTGATTTTGAGTAGCCTTGCATAGTTCTAAAGTGGATTTTAGTCATTAGTGTCATCCTTGGGTATCTTGATTATCCCTTATATTAAACACATTGTCTATGACCTTCATGTTGAAATACTCATGCTTAAAGTTCCTTGTTGAATAGTGTGATCAGATTCAATCCTAATTCATGTTCGTATTGTAGTATGGTCAAGTGGAGGGTGTTGATTTGGTTTATCACCTCTCTAGTTTAGTTTAATTTTATTTATCTTACCCTTTTCATTTGCAAGTAGTAGGGCTAATAGTAGTTTCAGGGTGATAGCATTAAGGGAACTAGCCCTATGTAGATATTCACCTCACTAATTAGGCCACACATAGTCTAGAGGTGTTTTCATGATATCACTTAAGTGAGGATGTTTGAACAACCTTATCAAGGGTGAAAATTTTTATGATAACATTTTTGGCATGCATGATGGGATAAAGATTTCATCCCATTGAAGATTTCTTGGTGTTTCTCTTCAATTCATCAGCCTTTGGAGGTATGAACACAAGCATCAATGGTGACTCCAAGTGAATATTAGTTGGTATAAGGAGGCCAAGTATCTAAAATCAAAAAATTGGTATAGATTATAATCATTCTTTTGGTCAATATACATACTTTATCCCTTCATATTCTCCATATCAGGTTGATGGCATTCATGGCTTCACCCTAAATGGCTCTCAAATAACATCATGCCAACCTCATCAAGGTTGTCAACAACCTTATATTCCATTTCCCAATCCAACTTAACCTCTTTGGCAGCTACTCATCCCTCTAGTGAACCTTGTCAAACTCATTTTACTTCTATTCAAGACTTCTTAGACTTTAAACAAACCCTTGTAAGTTTGGAAATGCAAATGAGGGAGATTGATAAAGAGAAGTAAATTACCCTGATTGTCTATAACTCTTTTATTCAAAATCAAAACAATCAAATGATGAAAAATATCATGCATTCCTTTAAGACTGGGTGGGTAGTTATTGAAAGAGAAAACCAACATTTTACAATTTATGTAAGTGTTGGAAATAAGAGTTCTGATTCAATGCCTTGAGAATAGATTAACACTTGAAGAGAGGAAACAAATTCAATGCATTCATTCGTGTGTGCCTCCTCCTACTCCACATCAATATTATTTTAATCCAAACCCAACCCAAGTTGTAATATGCCATCAAGAGATGTCTATGCCAATAAATCTTCACCCACTCTTCCTCAAGTGCCTAAGACCACTCCATCTTGGAGACCTTCTTGGACTAATACCCATTATTATGTCATTCCTAATCTTGAGAAAGAACATTCTCCCATGCCTATCCAAAGTCAATAAGAGAAGAAGTGTATGGAGGTCAATTCAAAAGATCTATAAAGTCATTTAAGTTCTTCACCTACCCTTCAAGTTGTATCCATCCATGAAGTTCAAGACACATCAAATTTTGATAGAGAAATTGAAGAGTGGAATGATAAGAATACAACACCCTCAATATAATTCTTTTATCCATCCCTTTAAGAACATCATAATCAACCTAGAACTCCCAAATTCCAAAGTTTTAAGGATACTCTATTAGGTTTCAAGTAAGTTAAATAAGTCTCTTTCCCTCCTACACCCTCTTTTTGTGAAAGATAACTAGATTAATTAAGGGTAAAAGATGGACATTCAGATGTGAAAGGGATATTGACAAAGCTAGGTGATGAGGTGGCAGTCCTTAAAAAGAAAAATCAAATAGCTTCTAGTGAATCTCAAGAAGGTTATGAAGAGAGTGTTTCTAGTGTATATGATGAGGGAATTTTTCTTTGCAATCCTCTTTATCAAGAAGAAAATGAATAAGTCTTCAAGGATAATGATAAAGATGGTTTTGATGGATTAGTTCAAGGTAACATGACAGAAACCTATTGTCAAAGTGATTCCATTGAAAAGAGTCAAGAATATCTTGATCAAGCATTGTAGCAATTGTACCATAGTTTCATGGAAGAAATAAACTTGTTTAGAAAGCATGTGATCCCTCTAGAGCATGATGGTGAAATCCAATATGAAGTTATAGAAGTTGGCAGCCTCCTAGATGAGGATAAATCAGGTTTGACACAAGAGAAACATGATGAATTAAACCTTGAATGGGTATACGAGCTTCCATTTTTCATGGAGGAAGAAGAAGACCAATCTAATTCTCATGGATTTAGTCTTAATAGAGAGAAAGGTGACTATGCAGTAATTGAGTAGGTTGTAACTAAACATGAGTTAAGTCTTCATAAACATACATTGGTTATTAGTCTTGTTGAACCTCATGGGCAAATGATAAAACTTGAAGAAGATAACTTGAAGCCATGTCATGAGTCTATTCAAGAGTATGAATCATTTGACTAGCCTATTATCCCTCAAGATAATGGAAAAATTAAAATTGATCTTGGTATGCTTTCAAGTGACCAAGATTAATATGCTTTTTGGGAAGAGCTAGAAAAAACTTTCTCTAGTTTGTATAATAAACCTACATCCCATGAGGAGAGTGTTAATATTGTTGTCTTGGCCAATGAGCATGATGAAGACATGTATGAGAAATATCTTTAAAATAACACCATGTTTGATGATCTATTTGAGTCTTATGAATAAGTTCAATGAGGTCTTGAATACATGTGTTAGTTTTACTTGAACATATTTAAGGAATTTAAAGAGCTCGATAGGCTAGCACCTCAAGTAAAACAAGAAGTTGTTGATGAAAAGTATAAAGTTCTTAACTCTCCAACAGATTCTATTAGTCATCACTAAGAAGTTCAAATCCATGATGTAGTAACCTATGATAAGCATGACACTTTTCAAGCTGAGTAAGAGATGGAGTTCAAAGAACTAATAGAAGTTAATAATGTTGTTGCCTTTATGAATCAAACCATGGTCACTTTGGAGGTCTCTCACATTGATAATGGTGGCCAACTATATGAGGTAATAATTAAATATCAAGATGAGTTTTTCTTTGTCGATGACATAATTTTTGTTATATATCCATCCTAGGTTAAGCCTAAGAAGGTGGTGTTTAATAAAGGAGATGGTTAAGCAAGGATAAAACATAATTATAAACTTATACATCATCCTTGCTCAAAACATGAAGGTGACTCAAGGAGTATTCCTTTTGATCTATGAGGATCAATTTTGAAGGGTTAGTTGTACATAGTAGTTTCTTATCTTGTCCTTCCTCTAAGTGATTTGTAGCACAATGTTTTATCTTATTGTGTGTGTCTTGTTTTGGTGTGTTTGCTTTTGTCTTATTGTGTTGGTGAAGGTAATCAAATGTTTCAATTGTTTCATGAGCTTTACAGTCAAGTGTCAAGTTAATTCATGTTTTGTGTTGAGCTGAGATGGGTCCATAACCCAATGGATGGACTAGGCAACTAGTCTAAAGTGCATCATAGGCATGTTGTTCTAGGAGGTCACCAAAGATGTTAACCAAAATTTGACTACCACAAATGAGGATCATTCAAAATTTTAACTTACTTGATCTTAAATTTGTTGATATCCATTAGGATGGTCTTGTGTTGATCATTAATAATCTGATTTGATAGGTAACGTGTCTTCATTGGTAGCTTACAAGGTAATTTAGGATGGTCTAGTTGGTAGTTAAGTCAAGTCATATTGCATGGTCATCAAATGGTTATTCTTGATAGTCTTCATTTTAGTGTTTATCATTGTTTAAGGTAGGTTTCATAAAGTTAAGGTAAGTGGGAAATCAATTCCATGAAGAAGCATGCTCAAGGAGACAAGGTGGTAACCTTTAAAGAACAAATATGGTCTAAAGCTAATCAAAATGGTCAAAGAATCAAAACTAGTAAGTTGATCACATTATTTTTCAAGCAATTTAGAGAGTTTAAGGTAATTTTGGCAAGATTGAGGTGTTCTATTACTTTTGTCTTATTTGGCATTCCAATGTTGAGATGACGCTATTAAATGGCAAATGTGAAGGTTTGTTTCTTGGATAGAGGTTTTTTAGAGTCATCTAAAACTTTGGTAATAAAATCATACTTGTACTTATCTATACATATCCTCTGAAGGTCTTATATAACTGATTTTCAATGTTGGACTTCTCTTTGTAACTATCATTTATCATTTTCCAACACACAAATGATAATTTTTTTTAGAGAACTAAAGTAAAAAAGGGTATGAAAATTTTTGGAAACCTCTTCTACATCCTTACATGGTAGGGGAAGATGAAGAGTCACCTGGTTCACCATCTCTAGTAGTTCCAAAGGGCAAAATAGTCAAAAACTTGAGAAAATCAAGTTTTTAGTGGTTTTTTATAGAAGGTTTTTGATGATTTTTAAGGTAAAAAATCTTCCATAGGTCTTAATGTCTTTATCAAACCCAAATACATGAGAAAAGTGGAGGTGTAGGACCAAACAATAGAAAAACCCACTCCATTTCTCTATTAGTCTCCTTTGCAGCTTAAGACAGTCAACTAATTTTTACTTAGTACTCTAAAGAGAGAGAAAATTTAAATAAAACCTCTTATCTATATGATGGGACCCTAATTCCCTTCAACTTTATGGCATTGGTTATCTATTTAAGCCCCTTAACTCTATGAATAATAGTTAAGAAGTTAGGGGTGTATAAAGGTGAGTCAAAACCCATTAGGGTCAACTTTCTCCAAATGTAGGGTTTTGAAGTTAAATGAATGAATGAAAATTTTTGTGTAAGGTCTTTTAAACATCCCTATACCCCTTTAATATCATATTTTCTCAAGGTTTATAATGTTCATGCTTGGAGTGGTGCCAAGTATCCTTGAATAGCTAGTTTGAGCATGACAGTATAATTTGCAAAGAATTGTGAGTTATCTTGTTACATGTAATGTTTGAAATAAAGCATTTTTAGTGGTTTTACCTCATCAAGATATATCAGACCTATGAAATCATCATTTGATTGAGTCTTGATGAATAAAATGGGTAACTATGCATACATAGGGTGAATTATTTGAACTAGTTGCCTTGGTGGAATACCCTAATCAAATGTGAATATATGGTCATTATTCAAGCACTTTGAAGGATAAAAACCATCTAAAATAGTGTTTTTATATCATTCTCATGAGTTACTACAAATTATTGGTCTTTACATTCAAATTTTATAGTGTCTTTCTTTAAGCCCAATCCAAATGAGAATTATGAGCTTATAGGCATGCATACCTCTAGGTCACTATTAACATCAAATGTTTATTATAGATACATAAGATTTTTAAAATCACCCTAAACAATCCAAATATCTTATTTTTCAACTTACTCAGACTTCAAAGTGGATTATGAGGCTAATTTAGACTATGTAACTCCAAAAGAAGGACTGTGAAGGCCTTATGAGAATACTCCAAGTGACTTAAGCCTATTAGATTGAGATAAAAGGATATTAAGGATAATTTTATCTTGATATAATAGGTCATAATCATTCAATTAATGCTTAAGAAATGGGAAAACATAGATAAAAAAAGGATTTTAGGCCTAAAAGATAGCCTGCAGGCCTGTCAACAGGCAAAAGGTAAAAAAAACATGTTTGTGTTGATAGTTTAAGGGTCTGAGAGGATGTTAAAGGTGAAGAACCAAATATTAATTAAGGTTAATATATATATAGGAACATCAAAAATCTTTGTTTAGCTTTGATAACTCTATAGTTGGTGACTTATAGTCAAGATAACCTTAATGACCACCTATAGCCTTTGTAGGTAGTGTCTTCAAATGCCATATCAAGAAGGTGAAATGGAAGGTTGTAAGGTTTGTATAGGATATAAATGAATAATTATATAAATCTCTCACATTTATCATATCACTAAAGTGCCACATAAATAATACAACCTTCATACTTGCAGAATGAGGCCTAAATACAGACCTACAAGTTTGGCATAGGCTTAAATGGAAGAAACATTGACTATATAGTTTTGGATGGAAGTCCAAGGGGTTCCAAATGGTAGTGAGAAGAAGATAAAATTTTTCACTCTTATTTTCATCATCAATATACTAGACTAGTCTAAGAAAGCTCATTCTAGTTAAACTAACAGTCTAGGAGTCCAAATATGAACCTACACGCTAGTGTTAGTATAAGGATAAAGACACATGCATGATGTTGGTCAAAGGATAAGGAATCCTATATATTATCAATAATAACATTAATTAATCCTTAAAATTTTATCAAATATCACTCAATTTCAAGATAACTTTTTTGAAGAAGTTATATCTCCAAACTTGCAATCATGCATTCATAAACACATATAGGCCTCTTTAAGATGATTAAAGAGAAGGTGGGTTGTTATTTGAAACCTTGAGGTATATGAGAGTTAAATATAAGATATTCACTTGAATTATAAATTCCAACATGATATTCATAGGGTTCTCAAAGTGATTTAAGGAAGTTATAGGAGTCAAGAAGCCTAGTTAGCCCTAAAAGGTCTAAATCTACACACATAGGTTTGTATTCAGCTATAGAGAAGAAAGTTTGCTTGATTAGGATGAAGTTGAAGAATTAAGAATTAAATAAGGTTATGAATACATTGATTAAATATTTTAAGATGTTTGGACTCCTTACTTGATGAATAAAAGGGCAAATAGAGTCTGTTAGGGTCATTAACATTACATTGCCCTTAAACCTTGATTATGAACTTGTGAAGGTAGTAGTGATTTTGGAGAATGAAATGGAGTAAATATCCATTATAATATCTCATAAAAGGTTTCAAAAACCCTAAGGAGTAATTTTTATCCAAAACCAAGAACATTTATACCTTTTTATGCAAAAACACCCTTCCCGATGTCACATATTGATTCCTCGCTAAGCAAATTCACTTGATTATCCATGGATTTCTATGGTTATAAATTTTTCGATTAAGTTGTAAGTTATATGATATTATGAGATAGTTGTATTTTTATTTTATTTTATGATTTTATTTCTATGATTTAGTTATATTATATATTCTTACTTTATGATCATGTTGATTTTTTATTATCATAGTATATAATAATATATGTCAAGATGATTGGACTAGCTACCTTCTTGTCATGAGTTGGACACAGGAGAGATTCATCCCTCAAAACATGATAGAGGAAGAGCATTATCAGAGAGAGTGGTGTAGATGGAGGTGTGGGGGGGATGATAAAGGAATGACTAAAACACTTGCACACACCACGTTAATGGTACTCATTATATGCATAGTTGAATGGTTAAATAATTGTTTGCATTTTTTATGTTGTTTGCATTTAGATAATTATTTATGCATGATTATTTATGTGCTAACTCAGTTTAATGCTTATGTGTAATTAATATTGTGTGATTGTGTTGTCATTGTTATACGTAAATTTAGTGTATAATATAGTAGTATGCTTATGTCATGTTATGGAATTCATGATTGAACATAAATATGTGTGATTCAGTTACTAATGTATATAGCCTAATCATCATGTTTTGATATAATATTTATTGATTCATTATTTCAGATTTAAAAGAATATTATTGACTTTATATTATTCGTATTTCTAGTAAGTCATTATAATTATTTATTTATATTAAGTGGTTATTTATTATTAAGTCATATTATTAATAAGTAAGTAGAAAATAAAAATAGGAAAAGTGGAAGAAAACACAAAAAGGAAAGAAAATAAATAAAATAATTATATAATAATTAATAAATTTATTTCAGTATATTATAATCAAAAAATAAATAAAAAACACAAAAAAGAAAAAAATGGTAAGCTTAAAAAAAAGGATCGAGCTTTGAAGAAAAAAAGGAAAAAAGTCAATTAAAGAAAAGAAAGAAAGTTTGGGTGGCATAGTAGGATAAGAGAAGGTAGGAGAGTGTGAATTGAAGAGGAAGACAAGCAGAGCGAGTGGAGAAAAGAGAAAAATGCAAAGAGGAGAGAGAGGGAGCAGGGTGAAGGGATGAAGTTTTGCCAGAACATGCCATTTCAGATGCTTTTGCATGGTAGGTGATTTTGTGTGGAATTTGTCAAATTTTATGTATTTTTATTTTAATCAGAATTGTGAATTCATACCTAAACAGACTATGTCATAAATGGATAACCAAAATCATGAGAAGATATTTCAAAAATAAAATAAACACTTTGATGTCCAAATTATTTATTCTTAAACAAATGGTGAAATTATTAAATATAACAACACTGATAGGTGTTTTAGAAGTCACGTAACTTTAGTGATAGTCATTGTTTAAAATTTAGATGAATAGTGATCTATTTGGTGTGTGTGTGTGTGTATCGTACCATATATGATGTTAAATGATATTGAGGATTCATATAATATATTGTGTGCAGCCTCTAATTCAAACTTATAAATATATAAATATTGGGTGTTTTGAAAACAATGAACTGAAATATATATATATATATATATATATATATATATATATATATATATATATATATATATATATATATATATATATATATATATATATATATATATACATTGGAATGAACCGTGTGAATATTACTCAACCATACATATGATAATATACTTAGATTACATAGTGATCTAAGTATATTATTACAAGAAATTTATTAGAGTAAAATAATATTATCTCATTATTATCCCATCGTCCATGTTCAACTTTCATGCATAGTTTTGATTTGATTATAATCCATAAGATTATACTCTTACACCATTTAATTAATGAATCTTGGGGTGGTACATCAATATAAGTATTTTATTATCCCATTAATATAAAGGAAATTAGGGTGTATATTATATTATAACACTATATTTGATAGTTGCCATGATATACTCAGATTATATAGCAATCAAATTTACCAATCCAAATGCAATTGCCAACTTATCACTATGGTGGCAAAGGAATGATTTTCTTGATTCTAGAATATACAAATTCTCCAGGTTTGCATAAATCTCCTTATCTTGTAAATATCATCCCACTTCTACATAGATATCTGACAAAATAACATAAGGCACACCATTTTTAGGAAAAATGTGAGTTTTGGACTATGTAATGTATAGCGATTTGCATTTTGTATTTCAATAAATAATATACAATGATAGGGGAAATCTGAGTATATATATCGAGCTATGTAAATATGGCATACCATATAAAAGTATATAAATATGATATTAAATGGTGAATTATATACATAGTAATACATATAAAAGGAATATGTTCATAATGAAATGAGATGACTTTGTTTTATAGAGTCTCCTAAAAGAGAAGAAGAAGATATTATATAATCCATGAATAACAAAGAAAGTCATAACTTAAATGTATAGTAAATTTGATATACCTATTAGTTATAATTATTAAGTGGTGATATTCATTGATAGTATGACTTATGAATTATTAATAGTATCATATAACTAGTGAACTATGGTAATAACCAACATAACATTTTTAAGTAGTGATGATGATATACTACATTTTATCGGGAAGCATAACGTAAATACTTATAAGTTAAAACATTTTATAGCCTGGAGTAAAAATGTAGCATCATACAATCATACCATAACATAAAAACTATAGTAAATGTACCATGATATAGTATATACAATTATAGTTATATGTATGAGTTAAGATAAAGATGTACTATTAGGAATACATGTGGGTTATAATTTATGGTGCACAAGAATTATCTAAGATTAATTCATTGTATCATATTGATATTCATAGTAAACTTATGAAAATGATTATGCTATGTTTATATGTGGTTTTTATATAGTATCCTAAAAACATAATGAGACACATAGATGAAAGATTATGTTCACATGAGATGTAACTTGGTTTATGAGTTATTTGACCTAGAAATTATATGACTGACTTTTTTTATTTGAGTATTGTGTGCATAAAAATATAAAACTTTGATATTTTTGTTATCTTAAAATGAATTGCATTTATATTTACTTACAAAAATTAGAGTATGTATTCTAAATATAGATTATACCTAGTTGGTATGAACTATACTTGTTATGCTTATTATTTACATGACAAATAATATAGTGGAGATCCATCCATATGTTTGACAAACTAAATGTATGCATTTTGATTATTCTTATGGTTAGCATATTTTATGTCTACTATTAAAAATTAATTTGTATGAATATATTGGTTATATTTATATTAAAGAAATCTAGTATTACTAGTAATACTTAAGTAGTGAGACAAACTTTACTAGCTTACTAGCATCACCAATGCCAGATGAAGGTAATCTGATCAAGTGGTGTGTATGAATTTGACTAATCCTAGAGATCAATAAATGTTGAAAATTTTGACTAAAGTAATGTTATTTAGACATTATCATTTCATGTTTATGATTTACATGTTTGTGCGATATCATGCTAGAATGAATTTCTTTATAGTACACTTCATGTTCTTAAAAATCATAAAACACACAAGTACTAGCTTGTCTCTGTGGATTATTGTACCATCACTATCTAATCATCTATGAATGGGTGAAATTCCTTAATGGGGGATTGTATGAGGGATCGATGGTCTATGGTTAGTGTGAAAAAGTGCTCAGATAATACTCAATAGCCCCAAAGTAGTACTTATTTGGAGACTAAACTTGAGACTACCATAGATATTGGAGTTTGAAAACTCAAGCTCCATGGAATCTTGTATATTAAATTTTATATTATATTTATTATTATTGAAACATTATATCTTTGATGAAATGTAATTATTTATTTATTATACATTGATAGTAATGGTTTTATGTTTGTACCAACTATGGTTGGACATCTGTAAATATTTTCTATATTCAGTTATGTTGTATTTTATTTGATGATAGTGATTAGTGATGGATAGATGTCACATGATTATTTTATAGTTAACATACTTAAAGTGTTTTATTTGGATCACTAATTAGATTCTCATAGTAAAATTTAATGAAAGAATATGTTGATTAAATTTAAAAAATTATGTTAATCTAAGTAGATCCCAGTGGAGATGTTACATGTGATATTAGAGTTGTGGCTCAAAATATAGGATCTAATGAATCCACTAACATTTTTGTATTCTTATATTTACCTAAAAAGAGAATGGTGAAAACTAGAGTATTTAAAAAGGTTCCTTTAAATGCCAATGACAATAACCCTCCATTTGATCATAATCAATTTATCGTTGAGAAAGCAATAAAGTTAGATTAGATTCTCATATCCATGAATAAAACTAGGAACTAAATCTTAGCCCTAGAATAGGAAGTTCATGGCCATGAAGAAGTACACTAGGATGTACCAGAAGATCATCTCACTAAGTAGGGAAACCCTTAGGATGTGAGAGCATAGGTAGTTATGGAATTGTCTATATATATGAAAAAAGTAAAACCACCTAGGTTCGATGGAACTATTTTGAGTGATGGAGTTGAAGCATGGTTTATTGAGATGGATAAGTATTTTGAGATTTGAAACTACTCCAAGGTCACTAAAGTAGTTTGGGGAGCTTACCAGTTAGTTGGTAAAGCAGCTACATGGTGGGACAACATTAGTTGGAAATTAATTTTAACTCAACCACCACTACATCAAATAAATTTTTAATATTTTTTATGTCATGATGGCTTTCACATTTATACTTTAACCAGAATCTTATAGATTTTCAAAATCTAAAGCAAGGAGATTTATCGATGAATGAGTACTAGGAATATTTCACCAAAATTTTGAAGTATATACCTTATCTATCAATAATATGAGAGGTTTATAATTAGAAAGTTTATCATGGGATTAAAATCCTTGATTTATGGAGAGGTAGTGTTCATGTACCATCTACCATGGACTAGGTCTTCGAAAAGGCATTCAAGCAAGAACAAAAGTTGAAATCTCTTGCTCAAGTAAGGGACAAGTTTAATTTTTTTTTTTAAGTTCTAAACCACTTTGAAAAATAATAACTATAATTAGAGTGGAGACTCCATGAGTTAGTTCAAAAATTATAATTCTAGATTCAACAATGGTTCAGGTAACAGGAAACTAGGCAATGGTTTTAAAGGCAGTTTCAAGATAAACCAACAAGCTGATAGGAAAGGACCACCTAAAGGTTTATTAGTTTGTGGAGGTGAACATTATGCTTGTGAATGTATCTAGGATAAGTCAAATAACAAAGGTTCTACTCCTCATTAGGAAAATTTTTAGAAATACTATTCATGCGATAATTGATAATTGACAAGCCAAATTCCAAGCTTCACCCATAGAATTATTAGGTATTTTGTTTGAACATCTAGTTTCTATTTTGATAGATACAAGGGCTAAAAAATGTTTTATATCTCCTAAAATTTTAAATTATCTATCTATAAGAGATGGAGTGATGACAAATGCATGCTTGGTACAATATGGGAATGATTCAAAAGTTAAGGTTGATAACTTTTAGTTGAAGTAGAGATCAGGTTGCTCAAATTCATAATATTAGTGGATCTTTATATAACACCATTAGGGTCATACATTGTGATCCTAATAGTAGACTAGATTATGAATCATAAATCCAAAGTTGACTGCAATCTAAAAAAGGTTGTGTTTGGATGATTTTGGAAATCAAACATAAATTCAAGGCGAGAAGAGAGAATTGAGGCTTAGACATATTTCTATAATGTAACTCAAGAAGGCTCATGAAAAATGATGACAAGCATTTATCATAAAGATAAAAAAAATGGAGGAATGTAAATAACCATCCCTTGAATATTTTCCATTCCTTAAGAATTTTCATGATGGTCTTTCATGATACAATGGAAAGATGTATGTACTAGATCAAGAGAATTTGAGGATCACAATGATAAAGAAATTGAACAATGGCCAATATTCAAGACATCTAGGATTAACCAATATTATGGTAGAGCTTAGACCATTGTATTTTTAGAAGGGAATCAATAAATATGTAGTGTACTTTGTGTCACATTGTCTAGAATGTCAGTGAGTGAAAGTTGAACATATGCATCTAATGAGATTATTATATTTACATGATATAATAGAATGGAAGTGGTAGGTGATTAGTATGGACTTTGTCCAATGTTCACCATTATCATATAATATACATGACATGATCTTTGTTTTACTTGATAATATAACCAAGATAGCTCATTTTATACTAGGTAATTTGACAAATGATACACCCACTCTTGCAAAGAGTTTTGTAAAAGAAGTGTATTGGTTGCATGGATTTCCAGATAAGATCATTTTAGATCATGATCTGAAGATGAATTATAGTTTTTGGGTAACTTTGAATTCATATTTGGGTATAAAACTAAACTTCAACACTTCATATCACCCAGAGATTGATAGTAAGACTGAACGTGTTAATCAGGGGTTAGAGGATATTTTTTATATGTATTACATAGATCAAAAATATAAATGGGAATCTTATCTTTGGTTGATTGAGTTTTCTTACAATAACTCATACCAATAAACTTTAAATATGGCACCATTTGAGGTATTGTATGAAATAATATGAAGGACACCAATAAGTCGGGACAGGTTAGAAGATAGGGTATCTTTAGACATGAGATGCTTTTAAAAATAGAAGATTAAGTTAGATCAATCAAGCAAAGATTGGTTGAGGCTAATGATAGGCATAAGAGTTATGTTGATCTAGAGAGAATAGATAGGCAATTTTTAGTTGGTGATAAAGTGTTATTTTAGGTTAAGTTGTAGAAGATCTTGATTAAATTTTAGAAGTCAGTGAAACTTTCACCAAGATATGTGGGACCCTTAGACATTTTGGAAGTGGTCAATATTGTATCATATAAGCTTACATTGCCACCATACCTATCTCTATTACATATTTTATTTCATGTTTCTTATCTCAAAAGGTATGTAGTTGATCCTTCACATGTGTTGGATTGGAATTATCTGCAGGTTCTATATCCTAGGGTGGTCATGGTAGAACCTATCAAAGCAATTAACATTCACAAAATTTGTTTACGTAATAGAGAGATATCATAGTGCATGTTTTTGTGGGACCAATACTCTGAGGATAGTACTACTTGGGAAGACTATGATGAGTTTTACAAGTAATTTTCATATTTATTTGCTTGATTTGATGCTTCATATTATGTTATTTTCTACTAAATAATATTTTTATTCAAAACTAATGTTTGAATAAGTGTCCTCAAGATGATGACCAGTTTTAGGGGGGATAGATTTCACATCTTGATTCCTTCTTAAGAAAATTTACTTGATTATCCATGGATTTATATAGTTAAAATTTTGATTTGATTATTATTTTATTAAGTTGTAAGTCGTATGTTTTTATGGGATAGTTTTATGTTGTTTTGATTTCATGATTGAATTGCTATGAGTTAGCTATATTTTATATTCTTACATTATGATCATGTTGATTTATTATTACCATAATATATTATGACATATTTCATGATGATTGGACTAACTACCTTCTTGTTGTGAATTGGACATAGGATAGATTCATCCTTTAGAGCATGACATAGGGAGAGCATCATCAGAGAGGGTGGCATAGATGGAGGCATTACAAGGATGACAGAGGAATGGATAAAATACTTGCACACACCACATTAATGGCACTCATAATATTCATAATTTAATGGTTAGCATTAATGTATTTTTTATGTTATTTTCATTTAGATACCATACTACTAAATTATAATTTTCTTAACTAATACATTTTTCTAATTTTACATAGTAATTGTTTATGCATGATTAGTTGTGTGTTAGCTTGGTTTAATGCTTATGTGGAATTAATCTCATGTGATTGTGTTGTGATTATATATATATAGTGTATAAATTATTAGTATGATTATGTCATGTTATGGAGTTCATGATTAAACATAAATTTGAGAGATTCAATTACTATTACATATAGCTTAACCATCATGTTTTGATATAATATTTGTTGATTCACCATTTCACATTTAAAATAATATTATTGACTTTATATTAGTCATATTGATAGTAATTCATTATAATTATTTATTTATATTAAGTGATTATTTATTATTAATTCATATTATTAATATGTAATTAGTGAGTAAAACCATCATCCAATAGGATATTTGATGATCTTCAGACTCTTCAAGAATCTCGGACCTGAAGGAGGAGAAGATGCTTGTGAATGGTGGCAAGGCAAAGCCCGACCAAGGCGTGGGCGTTGGAGTGTACGTGGATGTGGGAGCTGGCGTTGGAACAGGGGAGGCGAGTGGGGGGCTGGCAATGCCTTCCCAAGATGGTGACCCCTTTTACTATGGAGAGCGACCTAAAATAACTAAAGTAAATGGTTGTTTCCTACGTAGCAATGACAGGCCGATCCTGGTGGTCCCTCAAGTAGCGGTCAGAGAGGATGTTGAATACTTGACAGGCCATGCCTTGATTTGCAAATTTTTGGGTCTCAAGATTTCACAGCCAGCCTTGGAAGCTTGGATGAGGCACACCTGGCATGTGGAGGGAGACATTGATATAATGTTGGCTGCCAACAATTATTTTTTGGTAAATTTCTCTTCCATTTCTGATAGGAATAGTATTTTTGAAGGAGGACCTTATTTTTATGACCGCATAGGGCTATTCATTAAACCCTGGCATGCTGGGTTTAATTTTGTAGAGGATTTGCCTGCTAGTGTACCTGTATGGGTTCATCTCCCACGATTACCTCTGGAGTTTTGGCGGGAAGACATCCTACGCCAAATTGTAGCATTACTGGGATTGCCAATCGTGGTTTCTCATCAGTCTCTGGACAAAAAAATTATTTCCTTTGCCCGAATCTATGTGAAAATCAATCTAAACAATCCTTTGCTAGAATCAATTGAAATTTGCTTAGGGGAATCATCTTGGATACAACAAGTCGATTATGAAGCCATTCCTTTCCATTGCAGAATTTGCCATGTTTATGGCCACATACATAGACAATGCCCTCAGGGTGGGAGATTCAGTGGGGTGGATTCTCAGAAAGGAAATGCTGTTGATTCACCATCTCAGAGAGATACCTCCTCATCCATACCTGGGAATGTAGTGAAAGGAAAAGGCACCCCAAAAGGGGCAGAGGCTACCTTAGATCAAGGGGGAGTTCCTAGCCTTGACAGGGAAGGCTTTTCCCAAGTCTATCGGCATGGGAGAGGGCGCAGCCAGAGGGGGAGAAACTAGGACAGATTTGTGGGCTCAAGTTTTAACAAGTTTGAAGTTCTAGATTGTATGGAAATAGAGGATGGATTCACCCCTGATGAGGTGAGAGGACCCCCAGGGAGAGAAGCAAACAACATTCCTAATAATATACCTCAAGACATGGTGATTCAGCAAGGTCAAGGAAGTGAATAGGGGCTAGAGGCTGAGAATATGGAGGACATTTTAGAACAACAAAACAAAGATTGCAGCTGGGCTGACCAGGTGAAAGAGAAATATGTTCCTAGGAAAGATAAAGGAGTGGGCGAGTCCCTGGGGCTAATGCAAAAACCCTTTAAAAAGGTCTCTTTTTCCACACCCTCTAGACCAGGGTACAAAAAGGATCAGGAGAAACTTAAGCGTGCAGGGGATCTACTGGTTGAGTCTGGAGAGGTTAAAACCTTGGTTGAACACTTCACCCAATCCACTCAATGATTGTGCTGTCATGGAATGTTAGGGGGCTGCATAGTGTTCCCAGACAAAAAACTATGCAGAATTTAATTTTTGCTCACTCTCCAGACATTTTATGTATCCAAGAGACTAAGTTGTTAGTTGATGCTATGTTAGATAAGTCATCTAAAATTTGGGAGGTTGGCCAATGTCAATGTGTGGGGGCGCTTGGTAGTGCTGGGGGGTTAGCAATCTGCTGGGACCTGGCAAAGCTTACACCGATCCACTGGATGGCGACTATCTCAACACTCTAAATGATTGCTTCTTTGCCAGAAATTGGAGAGAAGATTTTGATCACAAATATTTATGCACTTGGAGATACTCAAGGCCAATTGAAGCTGTGGGAACACTTATGCTATATTCATAGCTGTTGTCCTTATCTGCCATGGATTATGTGTGGGGATTTTAATGTTGTCCTCAATTTGTAGGAAAAGAGGGGGGGCTAAATCAACTAGATCCCTCTTCGGAGCTTCTTAGACTAAATATGGAGTGGCTGCGCCTCTCAGATGTGAACCCCACAAATGGGAGATTTACCTGGAGCAATAGAAGATCTGGTAAGGATGTTATTTCTGAGTGTCTGGATAGATTTTTAGTCTCTTCCTTCTAGCTGTCCAGTGCTTTTTCCATTGCTTCTAAAATCTTGGATTGGCGGGGATCTGACCATTGGCCCATCAAACTCACAACTAACTTCATCAGGCGACCCAAGAGATCCCCCTTTAAATTTCAGTTAATGTGGCTCAGGGATTTATCCTTGCATACCCTCATGGCCCACTGGTGGCGGTAGGGGAGTCCGAAATATGGAACCGCCATGTTCTCCTTTTTGAAGAAGCTTCAATATGTCAAAAGGAAGTTGCAGGTTTGGAACAGAACCAATTTTGGTAATATGAATACTATGAAGAAGGCAGCCCAAGATAGGCTTGACAGCATTACCAGGCAGATCTTGAACTCTGGCTTGACTGAAGAGCTGCATAGGGCTGAATTTGTTGCTTTGAATGAGCTTAATGAGTGGGAAATGCAGGAAGAAATCTTTTGGAAGCAGAAAGCCCGGATTGAGTGGCTCCAAGAAGGGGATAGGAACACGGCCTTCTTTCATAAATCGGTGCAGGCGAGGCGCAACAAGAACTACATAGCAGCTCTTGTGACCAAGGATGGCGTTAGTACCTCTTCTGCTGCTGCCATAACGGAGGAAGCTGTTCATTTTTACATGGAGCTTTTTTCTAGAGAGGTTCCTATAGCCGACTTGGAGGGGGATAAGGTGTTGCCCTGCATTCCTCACATTGTCACGGCTGATATGAATATAGCTCTCTTGAAACCTATTAAGAAGGCGGAAGTGGAAAAAGTGGTCTTCACTATGCGTAGAGGCAAGGCGCTAGGACCGAATGGTTTTTTGGCTGAATTCTTTTAGGAGTTTTGGGATATTATATGCCATGATTTAGTGGAGGTTGTGTAAGAGTCCTACCGCAACAAGGAGATGCTTAGAGCGATCAACGCTACCTTTTTGGTCTTGATCCCAAAGAAAGACTAGGTTAGTCAGATGGATCACTTTTGGCCTATTACTCTCTGCAACACGGTGTACAAAATTATTACTAAACTCATAGTGAAAAGGCTGAAAGCTTGCCTCCCAGTGATTATTTCGGAGGAACAAGGGGGCTTTGTTGCGGGGAAGTAGATTCTGGATGGTGTGGTGATTGCTTCAGAGGCCATCCACTCTATGAGCATTTTCCAACAGAGAGCTATGTTTATCAAGCTGGACTTGGCTAAGGCATATGATAGGGTTGACTGGGGTTTTATGCAAAAAATCCTCCTGGCTTTTGGGTTTAGCCAGGATTGGGTTAGATGGGTGTGCAGTTGTGTTACCATGCCTTCGTACTCTATCCTCATTAATGGGACTCCTTCCAGATTGTTTGGGGCTTCCCGTGGGCTTCGATAAGGGGATCCGCTATCGCCTTACCTATTTATTCTTTTGGCTGAGGGCCTTGGGAGGCTCATAAAATCTCAAGCTTCACAGGGATGGATCCAGGGTTGGCAGTGGGGCAATGGGGCTGCCACACTGACTCACCTCCAATTCATGGATGACACCATCCTTGCTGGGCTTGCTCGTATCAGGGAGGCACAAGAGTTTCAGAGTGCCTTGGACACTTATTTAATGGCTTCGGGACAGCAGCTGAATGAGCAAAAATCCTCTATCTATTTCTTTAATACACCTGTTTCTATTCAGCACAAGATTACTACTATATTGAGATTCCAACCACAGCCTCTTTCGGTGATTTATTTAGGGGTTCCCATTATGGTGGACAGCCAGCCTCGGCTATTTTGGCAAAACATTCTAGACAAGTTAAGGTAGAAAGTGAATCATTGGACTCATAGGTGGCTCACGATGGCGGGGCGTGTGACGCTTCTTCAGTCGGTCATCCAAGCTCTCCCCATATACCGTAGCATGGTACAGGTGGCTTTGAAGTACTTCCTACGTGAATATGATGTGCTCTCCAGGCAATTTCTATGGAGTGGCAACCTTAGGAACTCTAAATGGAGCTTGATCAAGTGGAGCACTGTGTGTAGGCCCAAGAGAGAGGGTGGTCTTGGATTAAGGTCAGCCATCCTGTCCAGCCAGGCCCTTGCGGCAAAACTATACTGGAGGTGGTGTACTAATCAGTCACAGCTGTGGGCCCGTATTCTTTGGCTAAAATATTTACCTGGGGTGTGCCTGACTGAGATTCCTCGGTACCCCATTGAGGGAAGAGACTCTATGGTGTGGAGCACCCTCAAACTGGGAGCCTCTCTAGTGCAAGCCAAACTTTTTTGGATTTGCAATAGTGGCACAAAGGCTTTGTTTTGGGATGATTCTTGGAATGGTTTTCCCCTGCTTATTTTCTCGCACCCCCATCTGCAGGACCTGTGGGAGGCTTTCCGTCTTGCTGGTTGGGACACTGTGGAACACTATAAAGAAGTTGTTCAGCTGGGAGCTGTCAGTGTGTACATTTGGAAGCAAGAGAGGGCCTAGCCGCAAGGGGGACTGTGGAGGACAGACAGGAACTTCTCCAGATTTTGGTGCATGGAGATTGTAGCTCGCTACATGAAGGTGATACCTTGGCTTGGGGGGGTGACTCCAGTGGTCTCTACACTGTTTCCTCTGGTTATCAGAGGTTGATTAAGGAGTAACTTGGAGCTGAGGATTTTCTCTGGGGTAGGAAAATCTGGAATCCTGCTGCCTGGCCTAAATGCAATTTTTTCTTGTGGACTCTCACCTATAGGTGGTGTCTCACTTGGGATAATCTCAATAAGCGTGGTTTCCAAGGCCCTTCAATCTGCTTGCTGTGCTGGGATAGTGAAGAGAATGGAGAACACTTATTTTTTCAATGCACCTTTGCCAGAGCGCTTTGGCACTTGTGGTGGGATGCCTGGGGGCACCCCTGTTGGCACGATGGATCCCTGACTGAGTTTTGGCAATGCCTGGATAGGCCCCCCAGCAAGGCATCCTTTCTAAAGAAAGCATGGACTATGGGTCCTTCTTTTATTTTATGGAACCTCTGGCTTGAAAGTAATAGAAGACCCTTTCAGGAGCGCAGCTTGAGTATAAGCAAGCTTTGGCTGAGAATTATGGTGGTTCTTCAAGAGACTCTTCACGCCAAAGGGGAATGGTGTGACTTTTTGGAGGAGCTTGACGCCTCTGTTTTGGCTCGACTCTCCCTTGGCGTGCCTTTGGTTGCATGCCCCTGCCTCCCATTTTGTCCTTCGACCTCCAACAAGCATGGGATGTGCCCAATCAGCTGCGTTGGGTGATGGATGCCGCCGGTGGAAGGTTTAATCAAAGTGAATGTGGATGGGTCTGCTCGCGGGAATCCTAGGGATGCCGAGATTGGAGCCATTGCCAGAAATTCTTCAGGTAATATATGTTTTTTACTCACAGAGTATAAGGGATGCCATACCAACAATTGTATGGAGGCGTTGGCTATCCTGGAGGCTTTGAGAATTTGTTGTATGCAGGGAATCTTCAACATTGTTTGTGAATCGGACTCACAGGTGGTGGTTAACCTGCTAAACAACTCAAACTCCGCTTGCACAGATTGGAAACTTGGGGTGATTATTAACCAAATTAGACAGTTAATCCTGCTTTTTGAATTAATTTCCTTTAAACACATTCCTCGGGAATGGAATGTTGTGGCCGACTGCCTGGCTAAATGGGCCACGGATCACGGGCCAAATTGGGCTATTTATGATCAGTATAGGCTACCTGCTGATCTGATTCCGACCCTGACTCAACTTCTCGAGCAGGATTTGAGAATGTAATTCCTTGTTTCTTGGTTCTTAATAAATTTTTACCCCCTCTTTAGTTGCATATTATTAATATGTAATTAGAAAATAAAAATAAGAAATGTGGAAGAAAACACAAAAAAGAAATAAAATAATTGTATCATAATTAGTAAATGTATTTCATTATATTATAAATATAAAAAAATATAAAAACCAAAAAGAAAAAAATGACAAGCTTTAAAAAAAGGGTCAAGCTTTAAAGAAAAAAATGAAAAAAATCATTCAAAGAAAGTAAAGAAAGTTTGGGTGGCATAATAAGAGACAAGAGAAAGTAGGAGAGGGAAAATTGAGGAGGAAGACAAGTAGTGTGGGTGGAGAAAAGAGAGAAGCACAAAGAGGATAGAGAGGGAGCAGGGTAAAGCGAGGAAGTTTTTCTAAAATGTGCCATTTTAGATGATTTTATAAGGTAGGTGATTTTATGTGGAATTTGGAAAATTTCTATGTATTTTTGTTTTACTCGGAACTGTGAATTCATAAATAAATGGATTGTGTAATATATGGATACCTAGATTCATGAGAATATATTTCAAATATAGAAGAAACCCTTTGATGTTCAAATTCTCTAGTCTTAAACAAATGGTGAAATTGTTAAATATAACAGCACTAACAAGTGTTTTAGAAGTCATGCAACTTCAACAATAGTCATTATTTCAAATTTAGATGAATAGTGATCATATATATATAGCAAATCATATGTAATGTTAAAATAAAAATATTTTTTTTAATTAATAGGGTAAAAAACTAGGTTTTATAGGGATCTTAGAACCACCAAAGTGCAATACAGAAAGTTTCAATAGGTCGAGTAAAGGTCATCCAACCAAAACATCAAAAAACCAATAAATTAAACCAAAAACAAGGAAAGCAAAAAACCAAACACAAAGATTAGGAGGGATGTCCATCTAGTGGGTCTTCAACATCTTCAAGATTTTTCACTAAGATGTCTTTCTTAACCTTTCAAATCTTAGCCCAAGTATAGTTTCTAGGTCCATCAATAGGTTCTTCAAGAAAGATCATACGGGGACATTTCTATCCTTTGACCTATAAGGGAGTTTGATTTAGGGGGATCACCTTAGGGGAACATAGAGGGGGGATCTCAAGATCTTGGGTGATTGAAAGATAGGGGTCAGGTCAGGTTGGGTAGACTAAATGAAAGGCTGCATCATGGACTCAACCTATCTATGCAGAGTATTCCAGTCTTGTATGAGCTTGGTGAGGGCCATCCCCGCCTCTTAGACCTTGGAGTTAAACATCTCTAGCTATACTTTGTTCATTTTCATCTCATCTAATATAATGGATTTACCCTTTAGGTAGTCTCCTCAGAGGTACCCACATTGAGGGTGATTAGCTTAGGTTTAGGAATGAACATCTTGAGGGGGAGGTCATTAGGAAGGGATTGGAAAGGTTAGCCTAGGAGTGCACTTGGAGGGTTGATGGGATCTCAAGTTAGGTTCCTCCATTAGGGAGTCCTCTCCAGAGAAGGATCCCTTGGGGGGGACCTCCCTATCATGTAGGGCTTGTTCATGTTTGACTAGGAGAAGGATCAACCCTTGGTCGAGGATAAGGTTAGTTTCATTCATGTGTGGTGCAACAAAATGGTACTTTATAGAGACTTAAACACAAAGAAAGGAAGACTTATCTTATAACCAATAAAGTGATTCAACAACAATAAGTGGTGGGAAAAGATAAGAGTGTATTTACCTTCAAGGGTCATACAACACATAATTTGGAGATAGATATTGGACCCATGATGAGGGAGATATGCCTATGGGAAGCCTTTCTTATCAGCCTTCACAAAGTTGTTCATCCAGAAAATATGTTGCAACTTCTCTTATTTCTTTGTTTGGTCTTTGAAAGCCTTAGTGCCCTCATAGGACATACCAGTCACTTCCCCAATGAATTCCTTTAAAATAGTGATTCTTATTCTATGAATGGTCACATTGAATTTGTTCCAGGGCACTTCTGCATTATGCTCTATGATTCTTTCCATGAACTCAGTGAGGCCCCCACATTTGAGTCTCTTCCAAGTTTTCTTCTAGCCACATATTTCCATGAAATAAATGAGTTCTAGCCTTCCCCTATCACCTCCCACCAAAGTGGTGTCTGTAGAGCCAAGGTGAGTAGGTGAAAAGTTATGGATGGAATGAATTTTAAAAATGCAAATGTAGTTTGGGAAGCTCTTCAATAACATGTTATAGCAATTATGCCCCTTATTATAGACATATTTGCATATCAACATAATTAAAATTCCCCCTTAGAATAATTATTATGCACGTGTGGTGATATTATGTTTCCATCATGCGTTATTACTTTTGACCCGTAAGGCTTTGAGAACATCATTAGGAACATTGCTTGCTTCATGATAGTTTGTTAAATGTGGAGTTTGACACCAATGCTAGCAAGAAGGTATGCTACCCCATTACCTTCTTGATAGGTATGGATAATTTGAAATTGAGAAATTCCCCTCAAGATTTTCTTAGCATCATCTATAATGTATTTGATAGTGTAAGAGGGGATTATTTTCCCTTCCATAGCATTTAGGATATTTAATGAATCACCCTCCATGATAATCTTATTCTAGTTGGTTCTAAAATCCAACTATAAACTCTAGAGTGTTGTCTTATCCTTTGTAAGGTGATTTGTTTGGGTTCCCATGGGACCGCATAAGTGGCCAACATCTCCCCTTTATAATTACTTATAAATCCACCTCCACCTATAGGGCCTGGGTTGCCTTTAGAAGCATCGTCAAAGTTTAGTTTCACCCAGCCTTTCATGGAGCCTTCCATTTTGTATGCTTGAAAATTATATATTTTAAGGGGGATCTTAAAATATGAGTAATATCCTAGTTGTTAAGGATTTGTAAAGCTGAAGGAGAGGTAGGTTCTTTGTCTTTAGGGGGTAAAGTTTTCTAGTTTTTTAAAATGTCCTGACAAAGGTGAAGGAAGGCACCTTTCGACTAGTATCTTTTGTTTAGGAAGAGGCCATCATTATAGGATTTTCAAACACACTAGAACAAATGGGAAAGTGCAAGGTGCCATAATAATTCAAGGGAAGGGAGATTTCAAGGAGATTTTCATTGCACTATGAGATCAATGAATTTGATTGGTTTAACCCAAGTCAAATTGAATCTACTAAGCAACTAGTTAAATAGTGTCAAGCTAAAAGGACACTCAAGGAACAAGTATCAAATTAAATCTTCCACTTTCTAAAAAATTGGGTATCTATTAGGTATAATCAGTCCTCTTTTGGATAGGTTATCCATCATCAAAATTTTATCTTGTGCTACTAGCCAAAAAAAATTAATTTTGGGAGTCAAATGCTTCACCCAATTTCATTTTTAGAAATTCCATTCACTTTCCAAACTAATATTGGTGACATGTCATGATGCCATTGAGTAGGAACCATTATCTTCATCCCCTCAAATTAAATGATCTTCTTTGTAAATGGAAGGGATATGAACCTGACTTAATGATGAGTTGAGGGTCTAAATAGCCTAATATTCTTCCAGTGAGATTCCTTCACTGGGGAGAGTTTTCTATCACTTTACCCCTTCATTTCCTAATAATATTCAATTTTGGGTCCCTATATTTGATTCAAGTCTCTATACCACCTAGACCAAATCCCTTGGGTGGAGAAGGGGGTGGAAGATAACCAGGCATATTTACAAAATTTAATTTTATCACCATTGCCAATTTTCCATAAAATACCTTTTTTTAGGAGATCCTTGAAGTTGTTTATAGATTTCCAGAAGGTGGATCCATTTTTAGGGCCTTTTTCCCATAGGAATTCATCCACTTCCTCTCCTTCCAAGATTTAGCTTTGATTTTTCTTTCCCACTCACCATTTTCCTTCATCAGTCACCAACCCATTTTAGCCAACATGGCTTTATTCATGGACTTGATGCTTCTCAAGCCAAGACCTTCATTTAATTTTAAGAGACAAAGTTTTTCCCATGCAATGAGGTTATATCTAAATCTTTCTTTAGTTCCCTTCTATAAGGATTTTTTTTATATTTGTTCAATTTTAGTGGCTACTTTGGAAGCATTCTAAAAATAGACATCTGGTAAACTAGAATGCTCTAAATTAAGGCCTTGGGAACTTGGTATTTTCCTACCTGAATAAGAAGGTGGCCCTTCCATCCTACCAATTTTATTTGGATGTGCTCAATGAGAGGGTTAAAAATCTTAGAATACATTTTTATTTCAAATATTGGGATGCTTAAATGGCTTATTGGCAGGTTACCCACTTGATAGTGCAATATTTTGGTGATTATTTTTTGTTCAAGGGGTGGGGTGTTAATGAAAAAAGAGAGATATTTTGAAAATTAATACACTGATTGAAAACCTTTTCATAGTTATTTAAGATGCATTTTAATTGCTTTGCTTCCTCAATAAAGGCATCTCCTAAGATGATGGTGTCATCATAAAACTATTCATGGGTAATAGGATCTATGTTAAGAGCCACTGAGATACCTTGAATTAGTCCCTAAGTGTGGGCACTCCTCAAACTTCTACCTAATGTTTCCATTAAAATGATGAAGAGTTAAGGGGAGAGGGGGTCACCCTATCTTAGTCCTCTTGAAGTAGGAAATAAACCTTTTGGAATACCATTTAATATAATAGATAATTTAAGAGTGGTGATATAATTCTAGATAATCTTCCTAGTATCTAGGTTCAAAACCAACCTTTCCAGAATTTGCATAATGAAACACTAGGAGACCTGATCATAAGATTTTGACATGTCTAGCTTGAGCAACATGCCCTACCTTAAGGATCTAGAAATATAATGAATGGCCTATGAATCATAACTATGGCATCCATGATTTGTTTGCTAGCCACAAAGGTCCCCTATTATTCCCCAATGAATTTATCAAGAAGGGATTACATGTGTTTTACCAAGATAAAGGAGTGGATTTTGTACGTGGTATTTCAAAGACTAATAGGTTGAATATCTTAAATATTAATAGCACCCTAATTTTTTGGAATCAGATCCATGAAAATGTTGTTAATTTCCTTGATGTTAGATTTAGAGTGTAAAAATTCTCTAGTAGCTTCTTCAACCTTCAGGTAAATAATATCCCAAAAATTTTGGAAGAAAAATGGGGGAAACCCATCAGGTCCTGGTGCCTTGGATCCCTCCATTGAAAAGACTACACTTTTATTTCCTCATTTGAAGGAACCTTGGTAAGGGAAGAATTATCAGCATCTGTGAAGACTTTATCAAACTTATTGACAGTGGAAGTAACCAGATGATCATCTGGTACTCCTTCTGAGGGTAGATTCCTAAAAAAATTAATTATATGGTAGGAGATATCATCTTCATCTCTACTGATAGTCCCATTTTCCATTTGTAGTTGGGATATTATGTTGATGTTCTTATGTCTTGATTCAGAAAGATGGAAGAATTTTATATTCCTTTTACCCTCCTTTAACTATAGGCATCTATAATTTTGTTTCTAGAAGGCCTCCTCTTTTGCTTCTAGGTTATGAAATTAACTCAGGAGTTTTTTTTATTTGGAAGTTTTTAGATCATTGTAATTAATGGAAGCATAGAGCTCTTCAATTATATAAATTTACACTTAGAGAGCCTTTTTATGTAAAAATATGTCCTTGAAGACTTTCTTATTCTAGATTTTCAACTTGGTTTTGAGGAAGCTAAGTTTTTAGTGAGGATAAACATGGCAGATCCTAAGATGGGTTATTTGCCACATGATTTCAAATCTGAAGGGGCTGCATTTGGGTTTTAAGATCTTGTCACCTTCAAACACCAAGGGATTATTATTAGACCCTATTCTAGGCAAGGAAGAAAGCCTACTACAAAAATGGATGTCCCAGTTTAATGAGATCAAAAACATATCTAGGCAAACTTGGATTAAAATATATTGTAAATGATAAAATTGAAGATAACTAAAATTGAGGATTCATATACATATATATTGTATGCATCCTCTAATTCAAATTGAGAAATATATAAATAATGGGTGCTTTTGAAATAATGAATTGTATAGATATAACAAACTATATTGGAATGAACCATGTGAATATTACTCAGACATACATATGAGAATATACTCAGATTATACAGTATTTGAGTATATTATTAGACAAAATTCCTTAGAGTAAAATAAATAAAATAATATTATCACATTATTATCCCATCGCCCATGTTCAGATATCATTCATAGTTTTGATTTGATTATTATTCATAATATTATACCCTTAACACCATTTAATCAATGGATCTTAGGGTGATATAATGATCTGAGTAATTTATTATCTCATTGATCTTAAGGAAATTGAGATGTATATTATATTATAACACAATATGTTTGATAGTTTCCATGATATAATTAGATTATACAATGATCAAATTTACCAATCCAAGTGCAATTTCCAACTTCTCACTATGATGGCAGAGGAATGATTCTCTTTCCTGAATCTAGAAAATACAAATTCTCCAGCTTTGCATAAATCTCCTTATCTTTTGAACATCATCCCACTTCTAAATAGATATATAACAAAATAACATAAAGCACACCATTTTTAAGAAAAATGTGAGTTTTGGACTATGTAATTTATAGCAATCTATATGTTGTATTTTGATAAAGAATATATAGTGATAGTTAAGGGCGATCTGAGTATATATACCAAGCTATGTAAATGTGGTGTACCATATAAAAGTATAACAATATGATATTAAACAATGATTTATATATACAATAATACATATAAAATGATTATGTTCATAACAAGATGAGATACCTTTGTTTTATATAGTCTCCTAAAAGAGAAGAAGAAGATATTATCTAATCCATGGATAATAAAGAAAGTCATAAGTTAAATGTATAGAAGATGTGATATACCTATTAGTTATAATAATTAATTGGAAATATTCATTGATAGTATGACTTATGAATTATGAATAGTATCATATAACCAATGAACTATGGTAATAACCAACATTACCTTTTTGGGTAGTCACGATGATATAGTAGATTTTATTAGGGAGCATAAATTTTATACGTATAATTTAAAATGTCTTGTATCCTAGAGTAAATTTGCAACATCATACAATCATATCATAACATGAAAACTATAATAGATGTACCATGATATAGTATATACAAATATGGTTATATGTATGAATTATGATAAAGTCTTACTATTAAGAATACCTGTGGGTCATAACTTATCGTGCATAAGAATTATGTAAGATTAATTCATTATATAACATTGATATTCATTGTTAACTTATGAAAAGGATTATGCTCTGATTATATGTAAGATTATATAGTCTCTTAAAAACATAGAGAGATGCATAAATAAAAGATTATGTTCACATGAGACGTAACTTGGTTTATGAGTTATTTGACCTAGAAATTATATGGTTGGCTATTTTTATTTGAGTAATGTGTACATAAAAATATCAAACTTTGATATTGTGTTTATCCTAGAATGAACTACATTTGTATTTACTTAAGGAAAGTAGAATATGCAGTCTAAATATAGATAATACTCAGTTTGTATGAACTATACTTGTTATGCTTATTATTTACATGAAAAATAATATAGTGGATATTCATACATACATTTGATGAACTAAATGTATGCATTTTGATTATTCCTATTGTTAGCATGTTTTATGTCTACTAGTAGGAAATAATTTGTATGAATATGTTGGTTATATTTATATTAATCAAATCTAGTATTGTTGGTACTATGTATGTAGTGAGTTAGACTTCACTAGCTTACTAGCATCACCAATGTCAGATGAAAGTAAACCGATCAAGTGGTGTGTATAAATTTGACTAATCCTAGAGATCAATAACTATCAAAAAATTTGGCCAAACTAATGTTAATTAGACATTGTCATTTCATGTATATGATTTACATGTTTGTGTGATATCATGTTAGAATGGATTTATTTATGGTACTCTCAATGTTCTTAAAAATCATACAACACACGAGTATTAGCTTGTCTCTCTAGATTCTCACACCTTCGCTATATACTCATCTGTGAAAGGAGGGTCATTCCCTTATGGAGGATTATGTGTGGGATCGATGGTCTATGGTTGGTGTGAAAAATAACTTGGATGAAGCTCTCCCTCCCAACTATAGTACTTATTTGGAGACTACACTTGAGATTACCATAGATACTAGATTTTGGAAACCCAAGATTCATGGAGCCATGTATCTTGTATCTTGAATTTTGTATTGTATTTATTATTATTGAACCCGTGTCTCTAATGAAATATAATTATTTATTTATTATACATTGACAATAGTGGTTGTATGTTTTTACCAGCCATGGATGGACATATGTAATTACTTTTTATATTTAGTTATGTTGTGTTTCATCTAATGATAGTGATTAGTGACAAATAGATGTCACATGCTTATTTTATAGTTAACATACTTAGAGTATTTTATTTGGATTACTAATTAGATTCTCATGGTGAAATCTAATGAAAGAATACATTTATTAATTTTTTTTATATCATGTTATTCTAATTAGATCCTAGTGGGGATGTTACACCCAAGCTCTCAAGCAGGCATAAAAATGAAAAATGGTTATCTTCTTTTGCTTAGAAGTCAATGGTCAACATGCATGGAAACTAACGGAGTTAAAGGATGTTGAAGAGTCTATGGGCTTCAACTTCATGGAATTTGTTCTCAAGTTAAGGGCCAAAACTTTATGAATCATAATAAAAAACATAAATACCCCTAAACCTTACTTAAACCCTAGTAAGATCTTGATAGGAAAAAATATGAAATTTATGGCTCTAAATGGATTGCATTGACCTAACAAACACTTGAACATCATTATTCATTACAAGAGGGTCTTCACCACATAATTTGTCAATACCTTCACTTGTACAGATGCATTTAATGTTATAACTTTTTAGGGTTTTTGAGTATATTAATAGGTGAACACCATTAGGGAGGTTGGTTTTAAGGGTCTTATACCTTCTCAGATCCAAAACTCCACTCTCTTACTTTTTAAGGTGTTTGTACAGGTCTAATTTTCAAAGATAATGCAAAAATGCTTATGAAAAGGTGATATGGTTACCTAAGAGAGATAAAGAGGCATGGTTAAATCACCTAAAAGATATGAGCCACACCAAAATATGGTTTTTAGGCTTTGATTTATGCCTATCAACCTTGTAACAAGTTATCATAGAGGTCCTATTGCCATTCCAATGCCTAATACCAAGTAAATTAGACCTAATAGACTAGCAAGCATATATGGATAATAAAGGAGAATTTATACCATGAAAAGAGTGAAGGAAAGGTGTCAATTGAAGATATAAGAAGCTTTGATAAGCCTAGACTGGCATGGAGATTTTTGATGAAGCCAATATGCCATGTGTTAAGTTTCTAAGCTATAATTACTCCTTCAAGAAGTGAATTATATCTCTTCAAACAAGAAATCCTATGTCACTTGTTGAAGTTCATCATGAAGTTGAGTAATGCATGTTAAATAAGATGATAATATTGTAGTTATACTCTTCCATTTGGTCTTATAACTGACTTGAGATGGATGATACTTATCTATGCATCTCCTACACCTCTTCTCTCTTTATATATCCTTCATTTATCATATATATGTTTCCTTGAATGACTTGTTATGGATACTTTAGCTAAGTATGGTTAAGCCATGTTCAACTACACACTTGCACTATGCCTTTGAATGTTGAATAAAGTTATTTCTTACCTTCTCAAATGTCTTCAATTAGTGTACTTTTGTGATTTTTGAGTAATACTAGTAATAGTGCTTTCACTCTCTCATTTATCTTCTCCTACCTATTTCAAAATAGATTGTCTTCTTACAGGGCACATGGTGAGTTTGAGTATCCTTACATAGTTTAAAAGTGGATTTAAGTCATTAGTGTCTTCCTTAGGCCTCTTGATTAGTCATAGTCAACACATTCTCTATGACTTCCATATTGAAATACTCATTCTTGAAGTTCCTTGTTGAGTAGTGTGATCAGATTCAAGCCTAAAAGGACTATTTCATATAATTTGGACTTATTAATAGTCCAAATTTTTGAAAACTATCAAAAATAAATTGGACTATATCCATATTAAATTGGACTGTATCAAGATTAAGTTGGACTTATTACAAATAACTCATATCTGTCTAATATATTTGTGATAAGTCCAAATTATTTAAAATGATCATAAATAATTTATTTATTAGTAGTTGAAAACTATCATAAATAAATTGGACTTCATTAATAATTACTTGGACTTATAACAAATAAATCACATCTATATTATATATTTGCAATAAGTCTAAATTATGCGACCATTCAAACTAGTTCACAAACCATGTATTTACATATATTATAAGACTTGGTGGTATATTTTTTAAATAAAAATAATTCATACATCAATCACACGCTAGGTAGATATGTGATTTAGAACACTTGGGATGATTCGGATGCCACATATCATTGATTAATTAGATCATGAACTATCTATTTAATTTGATTCGAGTGACGTCCTCGCAACTGTTAAAGTTTATCTCATATTTGTGTACCTACCTCATGTCAATCACAGGTGTTTTATTATTATATTATCTCCCACATAATAGAGTTATCAATATTATGATGTGTGTTACAGTCTTAAGTGCTCACATTATTTGGGACTTTTGTTTAGACTGGTCATCCTTCCACATAGCTGAGTCATCAAGATTATGCCATGTGGCACAATCTTGGGTGCCACATGAAAATTTGAATAACATTTATCACTACACAAATTTCAAAGAACAAATCTTGATGCATAAGTGGGACATTCAGAGGTGTAAACCTTGAAGACCTTCTCACATACATGGAAATGCTGAATTATATTTTATAAAACATAAAAGCTATAGTGTACTAAATTCTTAGATGTGCAAATTACAAAGACCTTTTGCCAAAGACTATTTTGAAGGATGCAAAAATTTGAAGTGAATGTTCCAATAGTCAAATGATATTAAATAGATGCAAAATTACTAAATTATTAAAATGTCGTAGTAGAAAATATAAATTTCAAATGTCGAAGTGTATTTTCCCAGACCCAAAATGCAAAGTGCCACTAGAAATAAATATAAATAAAACAATAAAACATTATACATTATAAAAAAATGGACTAAATTTTGAAAAAAAACATTCATATTTGTCATTTCAAAATTAATTAAACACCATTTCAAATTTCCAAATCCTTTTATCACTATTTTTGTTAGTTCCTAGTGGGATGATACATTCAAATAGTCTATTACAATGCCTTTAAAAAAATTAGTGATAACAAGTGTATGACCTCTCCAATTTTTATTTGGTTTCTAAGCATAGATGATACTATCTATGAGTATGGATGGTAAATATGTATCAGTTGGGTTTGGATTTCATTTCTTGTCTAAGAAACCTAAATAAATATATGCTTCTTTTACATCTTTTTTCCCTGAATGAATTGGGATGAACCAAACTACATTGACCCTTCATTTTATATCCCCATTTATTTATAGTATCTCAGTATTGATATTAGCTCTAGCAAATCATACTATGTAGTCCACTTCTGTATAATCATCAGTCTGACAAATAACATATCTTTGATTTACACATCTTGAGCTAGATTCAATGCATTTTTTGATCTTTTGCTTTTTATACCAACATATGTATTTGTAGATGCCACTCTAAAATCAAGGGTCCTATCATGAACCATTTTGTATAGATCTCTATGTAGGGGTATGTCATGATGAGTTCTAGGTCAAAACTCTCCTGTGTGCTTAACGTTAGAAAGGATCATGTCTTCTTTCATTATGTTGTGGATGTTTTGGAGTAATATGCTAGATCTTTCCACTTACTATTTACAATCAAACCAAATTCATTGAATTACTATACATATTTATTCAAGTTATATTTAATTTTATTTTCACTCTTTTTTCTAATTCTATTTGAGTCTTTAGCAACAATGGAATATTGAGACATTTCTCTATTTTTCAAGTCTTTGAAATATATTTTTGTTGGATTAATTTTTGGAACATTTGGCTCACCATTTTATTTTGTCCCCCATAATGTAATTGGGGGGGACCAATTTCTATCTCTTATAGATTTTTTACAATGCATAATGGGTTGACCTCACTCCATGTGTAGAAGAAAGTATTGATCTTTTGTTAAGCCTACTATTTTATTTCTTCCCTTCAACTTGTAACTATTAACATACTCTTTGAAATCCACTACCTCTTGAATAAACTATGGTGTGAAGTTTCTTGTATTTTCACACATCCTATAAGTGTCCATCATCTCTACCCAACTCCATACATCTTTCCTCTTTATACATTCAAACTTGTTTTTAAATGTGTCATCAATGTCCTCATGGGTATGTCTTACAAGGATAAATCTAACTTGGACGTCAAGGAAAACACCTTTGTAGATAAGGAGAGATAAATATTGCAACACATACCTATATAAAAAGACATGAATTTATGAATTTGTAAATGTAGAATTAGTTCCATATAAGGTTTGAAATGTTTTAAATATAAGTATGGATGGAAGTTCCTATTCTTATTTTCCCCACAACAATTGTCTAGTTAAAGGTATAGCCTAGAAGGAAGTTTATTGAAGGCACCAATTGATTGTGCTTCTTCTCTATATTTATTGCATTTAGGGTAGAAATTGTTAGACAAAAGTACATCATACAATGGATATTTTGAAGATCTAGGTTTATATAGTAAAGATCCATAAGTATATGGCACTGTTGTTTTCATATCCCTAAAGCACTTATTCAATGAGGTGATAATTAAGTTAGACCCTCCAAGAATGTATGGTAAAAAAATGCCCATATCCACTTACACCATGACCATGTGTTATAATCCCTACCATTGACAACTCTAATATTCTATCGATAACTACTTTAATTTTTATCACTATCCTCAGCACAATTATTTTTTGACATTCCACCTTGTCATGAATGACACTGAGGCATTATTCAAGGTATTGATCTAACATTAATATATGTGTGTAATACATTTGTCTTACATAGAGTATTTGATTTGAGTAAATCATGAATTCTTGATTGATACACTCTTCCTAATCTCTTGAGAAGGACCCAGAGCATTTTTGTTAAGTCAATAAGATGCATGTTTTGCACCTAATGAAGTCATTAGATGTGGAAATGGTCACATCATGAAAATTAGTTCTCTACATGCTATTGAATTTTGGATGGGATATTGGCTCATATTCCATATCTGCTAGTTGTGAATTAATGTGGCACCTCATAAATTATTGAGTGAAATATGTTGGAAGATGTCGATCATTTTCTCATAAGTCGTATATATCTACCTAGCATGTTAGTCATGGAGAAACATCTACAAAATCATCCACCAATTGGTCCAACAAATCTTTAGCTACCATTTTCTTCTTTTTTGGCTTTTTCAAAAATCTTCCTACATGGAATGCATTTCATTTCCCATTTTAGTGACAATTTTGAATGTCAAAAAATTTACTTCTCTTCAATCCATATATTTTAAGCCAAGCTTCCAAACAGATCTTTGTACTTTGAAAATCAATGCTAGTTTTATTTTTGTTTTTCTTAAACAAACTAGTAGAAAGGGAATCCAAGACATGTTGCCTCCTATCTATTGTGGTAGAATTAAATAACTTCATCTTTGTAGATTTTAGATTCTCAAATGACAATCTTAACTGAAAACATTTTTTGGTGTAACATTTATCTACATACATTGTTGAAATCTCATTATCTATGCTTTCATCAAACTTCACTTAGCTAACTGAATTGTTTGGCTAACTTCTTTTTCAACCTGATTATTTATAGGAATGAGCTAATTTTTTTGGATGCCTTTACACTAGGAATAACAATCAAGGAGTGACTTCATTATCCATTACATCCCAAACATTTTAAATTTCTTTCTTCTTTGGTGTCATGTATGATAAATTGATTACTCTACAAGTCTTAGTGTCCACTATTTGTTGAAATGGCATCTAACGATAGATGTTTCAATTCCCTCTATACTTCAAGTATGACAATATTTTATAGCATGCCTTATGTAAATTTCCAATTCATTTTCTAACATTGGGATAGGAATGCAACCAAAAATCTCCCCTGGTTGTGCAAATTTAACATAAACAAAAGCATTTTTTTCATCATTTATAAGAACTGTACATTTGTGCAACAAATTTACCCTTTTCCCAACAAATTTTTTTGTTAAGCTTTGAAATATGGTATGATCATCGACATGTCAAATAAATGAATCCAAGCAAGGGTTTTCTTGTTGTAATGGTTGTATATGTAGAACTAAAATCAAATTATTTTGACTTTGTTCCATGTCATTATCTATAGAAAACTTATTTTTGACATGTTACATCATTGTTGTGCTCCATATGGTAAAACTATCAACTACATCCCCCAAATTATCCATAAAAGTTGTAGGAAATGGAAGTGGTAGATTTGGATCAAAATATTTAGTCACATTAAAACTTATACATACAATAGGTATTTCCTCAGTGTGGCATGTGGAAGTGATATTTATGGGTTCCATAGATTCAGCATCTAGAGATGCCACTTTGTGTATTCTTACTTTACCAATGACCTTACCATTATTTATGAGATAAATGTAGTCTCCACATTAGAAATCCATTGATGTATAATTTTTTAGCTTGGGAATTTATAAAATACATGAGAAAAGTTGTTAATCAAGCTATTTATAAAATCAATCCAATTTATACCTATATATAAGAGATAAAGCTATATTTATACTAGAACATAAGCATGGAGATATGTTAAAACCTAAAAATGTTAAAAAGGTCATGTATAACATTTTTCTTAATGACACAGTTTATGTCAATCCAAAAAAATAATAGATTTGAATATCATATACTACATACTTCAATTCTTGTTTCATCCTAATTTGAAGGTATCTCCTAGGAGTTATATTTCAAACATGCATCAGAGTGGAATAGCCACATAGAGAAAAATAGCTAATTAAGTCAATATTCAACCATATATTTTATTACAATACAAAATGATAATGAGCAATGTGGCTTTTGAGCAAAATTATGGAAAATGATTAGCTTCTTATATTTTGGGATCTTGAATTTGATTTTAACCTCTATTGTGGACCCAAAATTTTGAAGGTATATCTTAGGAGATACATTTGAAACATGTGTATAGACACCCTTCAAGGTTTGAAGGTAGTATTTGGTGATACCTTGAAGGGCCTTATAATAACTTTAAGGGTATCTATGAAATTAAGATTAAGACTTCATTTTTCAATAGTCAAGGACATGTGGCATACACCCACGAACTCAAAACATTTCAACACTTAAAAAATATTTCAAGTTCACCAGGTGAGTGACTCTCCATGATTATGGTAAGTATATCCATCTCATTTACTTAGAGACTGATAGATAGAACTTCATGTATAAAATCTTATGGATATGTTAGAAGCATTGTGGTAATGTGTGTCTCCCTCTGAACTAATTTTGAAATTCTTGTTAAAAATGGGGCCTACTTCCCTAGGCTAATGGCATGCCTTTTATTTAAAGAATAACTCCCTTCTTTCTTGAAGATCACTGTGATGACATGTGTCATCAATGAAAGGGATTAAGACTTCAAGTTTATGGTTTCACTCACCTATATGCTCAGTCATTTTGAGTCCATGATGAACCCATGTAGTGGCTTCAAGTTTGCAGTCATATTCTTTATTCTTTCCTAATAGGATGCATATAATTATTGGACCATGTGGAGGATACCTATTATCTAGGAATGGGTGGCAAGTTTATTCTTCAATTTCTATATTTCTTGGTCCTTGGCCATGGACTCTTGTTCAATCTATTGTTGTGCACTTGTAGAGTCCAAGAGGCTCTTATGGGTATGCATAATACAACTTATTAAATGCATTTAATAAGTTAGTTCAAAATGTAAAATATCATTGTTTGTACTTTGTTGAAGAAAGAATATTAAGTAGTAATTTGGTAAAAAAAGTACATTGATCTCAAATTTTGATAAAGTAGCAGAGATAAGACAAAGTATGGTAGAAGGACCACTAATGATCATGTAAGACCATTAATGACATGGTGTTTTAAAAAATTGCATCCTGTTTGAGGTAGATTGATTTGGGACATGACATGTTATGGGGTAATTTTAAGATTTACGAGACAACAAAGGTCACCATCAAAACCAAAATATTAAATATGAGAAAGAGCACTCATGCATAGGCAGTCAGTGCATTTAAAGAGGTTGGTAAGAAAAAATTGGATGCTAAAATCCATAAAACAAGGTGGAGGAATAATGCAAAAACATTACAAACTTTGGAAAATAAGAGTATTCTACTATATGTTCTCAATATACTCCCATGTGAAAAAATCAATACCCAGATTTTAATAGAAAAAATAAATCAAACATCACAGATTATAAGTTTAGTGATGGATAGAAGAAAGTTGTTGATCCCACTCATAGATGTAGAGAAGGTGGAAATGGGGATTGGGCTAGGTCTTCAACAAACCAAATTCAATGACCTAGATCCCTTTGAATTTGTGAAAATGGATGAAGTTACTCTCTTCACCCTATCAACACAACTAGGTGCACAAGTAGGAGCTCTTGCACTTCAACATTCACTTTGGGGTTTCAATGCAAAGAAGCTAATAAAGTTACCTACATTCAGGAAACTAAATGAGGTCATGCATACCTTGTTAAGTAGATACAACCAAGGGGTTATTCATTTTTCTAGAGATATCATCATTTTGATTAATGCACAGACCATGGCGAGAGCCTCAGGTCTCCCAAATCATGGAAAATCATTATTGTCATACAAGTCCATCACACTACTAATTCATCCATATGTTTGAGACAAGTTTCCAACTAGTGTAGGTAAAGGAACCCTAATTGAATCCATTGAGGATGTTTCAATCCACATTTTGGTAGTGTATTACAAAGAGGTTTTGGTAGACAATGAAGTAGGCCAAGTAAGTAATAAAAAGAGTGATTGACATTGTGTATCCCATGATACAACAGAATGAGAACTTCAATTGGCTTGAGTTTCTCACATCTGAGCTTACCAATAATATCAAAAATGTAATTTTAAGTAGCTCATAAAATTTTCAATATTAGTTTATGGTTTTATTGTTATGATTCACCCAATAGAAGTCCCCGCTAGGCCAAGTTAATGTTACTACAGACTTTTGGCCTGCTACTACCCTTGTAGATATCACTTAGACTAAGATAGGTTAATATTATGAGCAACTAAGATGTTTTAACACATAGTGGCTTGAGTCTCTAGCTTTGATCAAGTCATACCCTTGAATTACATAGGATTTCATGCAATATTTAGGGTAGCATACATCAATAACCAAGTTTTATAATGGTAGTCAAATCAAAATGCATGAGTTGGCCATGCCAACTATGACTCTGATTCCCTTTTTCATCACAATGGTTGAAGTAAAAGCTAAAGTATGGAGGTAGAGATCCTTAGTTTCACAACAACATTATCAAGAGTAAGAATAACTGTAGCCAACTGTACAACCATAGGCCTCACCCCAGTAGTCCACAGCAATAAAAATGCAATCAGAAGGGACTTATGTAGAGAACCTCACCACCACCAGCTAGAAAGAGATCAAGGAAAATTAAATATTGGTTAGACAACCCACATGTACCAAGGATAACTTAGGAGAATGATCTCATAATGTTTTGGGTTGATGAATAAGAAGCTTTTCAATGCATTAGCAAAGACATCGATCAAAAGGTCTATGATAAGGAGGAGGATAAGGATTTATTTTTATAGAAAGTAGTGCGCACTTGTCAAGTGAAGAATAAGGTAAGCAGTGACCATTCTTTTAACATTATGCAACCCCATCCCTCTATTATTTTGGATATTATAGGTTAAGAAAAATCTTAGCACAAAATTACAATAGAAATTTTCAAAAAAGATCCAAAAGTTGATTCATCATCTATGTAGTTTTTATACCTACCAGAGGAAGGGAGATCAGTATGACCATTGATGAATAAAAAATGTAATCATCATCAGGCTAGTCCTTTAACCACCATACTCAAACATTTGGTATCTTTCAAAGAGCCAACCATAACAAGTAGTCCCATTAGGTGAATTCTAGGGGCACGATAAGACATAAGGATACATTTGTCCCTCCAATCGAGTCAAGAAAGTTTTTCATACGTAGAGGTGTCACGATTATCAAATCCAAATATTCAGAGCACTCATAATCTATTATATAAAATAGATGATGTCTATGTAATAGAGGTATCCTTAGATACCACTATCTAAATGAGATCCATCGTTCTTGCTTCCACTTCCATGGAAACATCTTTGGATGTTTCATAGTTGCCATTATCAAGGTAAATTGAAGGAGTAGATGCATTCTAAAAATCCATTACACAAAAGGATTCAAACTTAAAACATATGGTTTTTTTACTACACAAGGAGAAAGTAGAAGCACAAAAACAAATTATTGAGTCTAGGTAGCTCATCAATGCCTCTTGTCTTATTATGGTTTTGTAAGTCCTTGGTGATCAAGTAATGTCTGAGAATAAATAACTCATTTTGTTATTGACTTAGCTAACAAAGGATTGGGTGAGAATATATAAACTATACACCCAAGGGTAGGCTATTCATACTGAGATAGAAGGCATTTACAAACTTCTAGAGGAATATGTATAGGTCCTAGATATATTTGTATATCAAGCTAAGTAGATTACATAAAGAATGCTTGATTGGAGGAAACATATTGAAAAATCCATGGATTTTGATAAACCAAAGTTCACAATGGTAGATAAATCTAAAGTTTTAGTGAATGATCAAATGGCTACTGGGGAAACACTGAATGGTGCATTTCAATAGTTTTTAGATGCCATGGATACCATGATGAATAAGCTCCAGGTCTGGTAGAATGAGACAATGCACAACATATTTGTGGTAATTCAAACCCAAAGGATTGTAGATACGTTTGATGATATTATGTCAGATATCTAGCTTAAGCTGTCAAATGCCAGAGACTTCCTTATCATCATAGAAGTAGATGTGCACAATTTGATGGTCATTCAAATTCCACTACATGTTTTGCTTACCATAGTGTGAGAAGTACTTGATAATTGTAAAATTCTCAAGCATGAATTCTCACAAGTTGAACCAGCTATTGTGCATACCATAGATGAACCTAAGTTCATTCCACTATAGGAGCTCCAAGCAATTTTGTAGAAGAGAAAGCTAGATATAAAGGCATAGTCTGAGCAGCCACAACCTATATAGTAGGTAAATACGTAGTTTAAGTTTTACAGTTTAAGAAAAATAATTGCTTTGTAACATATTCATAAGCATTTGGAGTGGGGCCATGTTGGTTGAATACCCCTAACGTATATGGCCACCCAATTATGCTAGTCTATGGAAAACTGCAAAGGGTGGTAGGCAAGTATAAAAAATCAGAAAACCTAGAGTGATTACTACCACTTTTGTGAAAGGCTAATCTTTTCCAGATTTAGCCAAGATTAGAGTTTAGATTTTGTCTTAGGATAAAATAATAGTTTAAGTCTATGAAAGTGTTGGATGTGGAGCAGGGACATGTGTGTAGGGTATCATTTTATCATCTATATGATATTTTGGATGTCTTCAACCTTGTTAGGCAAGTGATAGATATAATAATGTCATGTCTCTTTTCTTTTTATATATCATAAAGTTGTAATGTGAAGAGATAGAGCAGTGTAAAAATCTATATATAGTGTTCTGATGTAATGTAATATTTTTTTGATGTTATTGTTTTCCTAGGATTCTTTTACCTATGCATGGTACGTAGTGTTTTCTCTATTTTGTCTTAGCTTGAACTATCTTGTATTATGTTGTTTATGATCCAGAATTATTAACACCATGTTAGTTTATCTTTATATTTAATGTGGTGTATAAAATTTAAGATTGTGTAAATTTACTCATGTTATTATGACTCTTTTTTGTTTCTTTTTGTGCAAGCCATACCTATAATTTCCATGTTCTAGATAGTTTCCACAAAAATATAATAGCATTATTTTAACATGCATATGATTGGAATTTTATTTCAAGGTATGTCTGAGGAGATACCTTGAAGGTCTTTATAGTACCTTTGAGTATACCCTAATGCATGTTTGTAAGGTATTAAGTGTCTCATAGGAGAGACTTTCAAACATGCATTTGTAGTACTTGCAATGGGTATCCTAGTATATACCTTGAAAATGCACATGATTAGAATTTTTTCAAGATAGCAGGGCCTTGTAATACCTTCAATGGTTCATCTATGCATAAAGGTATCTACCAAGAGATACTTTCAAGGTAACCATGAAGGTATTACAATGGCCTTCAATGTATATTGTTTTATTTATTCAATAGGTTAAAATCCAGGTTGAAGGGACCCATTCCCTTTACAAAATAAACCCAAAAGATAGACATGACAAAGCCAAAGGACAACAAAGGAGAAAAATATGAACCTAGCATTTAAATTACCCTATTGTTAAACTTATGCAAAGTATCAGCCAAAAAACCTAGGACCAAATAAAAAGAGACAAAGCAAGCCCAACTATTCTAAATCAAAATAAAATACCAAATTCTTGGTCATAGTACTATCTCCTTTGTTGTTCCTTCCTCTGGTAAAACTTCTCATGAATTGATCCTTGCCTTCTTCTTGTCTTTTGAGTTTAAGGCTAGTAGACTAGATATTTACTTTTTCCTCCTTGAGACCTTTATTGACATCCTCCATTCCACTACTCTAAGTTGATTTGTTTCCCTGGGGAGAACATTTTGGATGATCCTTGCCCAATTTATAGGTTACTAACACATGAACTAGGAGCCCTTGTAACTTTTCAAACTCATTTGTGATTTCATTGCACAGAAGTTTTTGGATGGAAATCTTTGTGTGCAAATTTTGAAGGGAATTCATGATATCTACCTTGGCATTGGAATCAATAATCCCTCTACCTTTTGTAGCTAATGGAGGGATAGGTAGGACTCCCATGTTTAGTTTAGGCTCTTCTTGCATCAGTTCAGTAAAATCCTTGATATTTTATTCCTCAAATTCATGATCAAAAGTTGACTCTGTGTAAAATTCCTCCCCCCGTCAGTTTTTTCCTTCTCACTAGGGATATCAATCACTTTAGTGATGATTTTAGACCACTGTGGTTCCCCTCTCTTAATCAGTATCAAAATCAGACATTGGTGAATTAAGTTTTTTAAAGGGTTCTTCTTGAAGTTTGGTACCGAAGCTTCCAAGGATTGCAAAATAAAAAAAGGAATGTTAATGGTGTGCCCTTTGAAATGATTGAGTAATAAAAAGTGATGGGAAAAATCATGGTATGTTTTTATTCTAAGGTAATATACCTCATTATCTGGAGGTAGACTTTAGGCCATTTCCATGATAGTTCTGACCTCATGAAACCTTTTAGGGATGAAATCGCGGGTTTCTTATTTTTTTCTTGAATAAAATGTTGATAAGCTCCTCCTTTTTCTTCTTGTCCTTAAATGATTTGATGCCATAACAATCCATCCTAGTAGTCTCTCTGATGAGATCCTCAGTGATCAAGATTCTCAACCCATGAGGGAAGTCCTTGGAAATCCTTATGTCATGCCCAATGAGCCATTCCACAAAGGGAGCCAATCTGCCCTTAACCATTTTATTCCAAACGTATTCATTTTCCTTGACATCAAATCATGAAATGTGTTTGAATAGATCTTGGTCCCCACCCATATTGTGAATTTGCAAACTTCTTCTACAAGCTTCATTGTTCAAGTTTTTATAAATGGAAATGGACAAGTTATGGGATGAAGAACCAAATTAAATAATGTGATACAAGTCAAAGAGCCCCAAATGTGCAAAGCCTTAGGAATAATTACCTATCACATATTAATATCTAATCTCTTGATCTGAATTGTTTTCATCATTAAAAAAACCATTATGATAATGTGGGGTGTGTCCTTTTTTTGATTTAATAATCGATAAGATGTCATACGAATAATCCCTCTCATGTCAACTAATAAAATCACTTTTTTGAACCTCAAGATTGGCCATGTAATCAGCACACCTATTACCCTCCCTGTACACATGTGTTATGGAGACCCCTTTAAAAAGGGCCAATAAATTCATTGCATCATCGATAATTTCAAAAATATTTTAGGAAGAATGGGAAAGGTATTTTAGACAATTAATAATATTCATTGAGTCACCCTCAATTTGGAAGAATTCCATACTGAGGTTGACTACTAGTTTGATGCCCCAAAGTACCACTTTAGCTTCTGAAACATGGTTTTTTTGGATCCCCAATGATCCTACATAGGCCACTCTAATATTCCTATAAGAATCCTTGATAACTCCTCCTACCCCTACTAGGCTCGGGTTCCCTTTCATGACACCATCAAAATTCAATTTAAATAAAGAGGGAGGAGGATGCACCCATTTGAATTTTGACCTATCAACCCCCTTCACTTAGATTTTACTAGGGATGATAAGGTTGAGCTGATTCAAAATCTAAGAAAAAATTGGGGAGCTAAGTTGATCAAAAGAGGAAGCAAAGGATAGCCAATTCTCATGAACAAAGGCCACTATCCTTTTAAAATTAGAGGAAGGGTTGGGCCTATGGTTCTAAAAAATACAAGAGTTCTTAACTTTCTAAATGCCCCAAAAGATGTGGGGGAGAGCCAAATTCCACCATAATTTTAATGGAAGAGAATTTTAGGGTGGCTTCCATTGAGTGATCAAATCTTATAAAGAGCCTGGGGTGACCCAGGAAAAGTTAGACAAGCTGAAGAAATGTTAAAAAATGAAGGAAGCAAAGGAATAAATGCTCAACAAATTTAGCATCCCATTTGCAAAGAGCACAAATATTGGGATACATAATTAGTTAGTTTCTATTTTATTTGTGTGTTTCCCTTTCTTTGTTGTTTGTTTCCCCTTTCATCGTTGTTGTTTCCCCAAAAAAATAAAATTGCCACTGGCACAAGTTATTTTCAATCCATGCCATGTGTCTGCAACTTAGACCTCCTTAACTTTAAACTATCTACTGATAGATACTTATCTACCCCACTCCCCTTATAATTAATGTCTAGGCACTTCATATTTCGTGATCCACCATAAGTATTTCCACAAATCTCTTATGAGACACTCCTCAAGCATGTGTGTCACCTTTAGCATTTATGGGCACCTAATTTTCAAAAAAAAATGCCATGATGATCACATTTATCAAGCATTTGTCTTAAAAATTATTTCATTAGGATTTTTATTTCGACCACTTTCCTAGAGAAAAATCTATCTTTGTCTTCAAGACTTTTGTCTGTGAGCTATTATTTCAACCATTTGTTGCTGACAAAATGTTAAAGAGAATTAGGTCTTTGAGACTATTGTATTGGGACACTTTCTCAAAAAATAATCCTTTGGGAAAAAATTTATTACTTACAAACAAACTTGCATCAAAGATCCATAGCTACCATCTACAAAGAGAATTATGAGTAAAACATCGACCAATCAGGAGCTGACTTGATTACATAGCACATAGAAGAACACTTTAACCAACATAGGGCATATACATTATAATGATGTCTTCATCTAGGACATTTAGAGGGTCAAATACACCATTCCCTTATTCAATTAAATATTCTACAGAGTTGAGGGACATAGTGTTTGATGCTACCATATTTAAGGTTATGTACAAGAACTATTCAAAATTATAGGATGTCAGCAATTTGGTGGATGTATTTTCATTAGGAGATGATATGACACTCACAGATATACTATTTATCAAGGAACTGCTAGCTTTCAAATGCCAAAGGTTACCTTTTATTTCCACTAAACTAGAGATGATGTTGTGTATCTACCTTCTATGAGATTTGTTTTTCTCAGGAAGAATATCATAGGATGCTTTCTTGTATCACTCTAGAAATAACATAGTTGTTGCATACATCTCAGGACCTAACTTCCGAAGGTATTTATCTTTGTCCATACCTGATGCTTATTTTGAAAAACATACATTGGTACAATTTAGTTCAAAAAGCTAAATCAAGATGACACTCTCTTTGTTGCTCCTAAACCAAACCATCACATGGAAGGGGAAGAAACTAAAGGGAGTGGTTCCTATTAACAAATTAATAATGGGCATATGCATTAGCATGTCACTCCTCAATCAACTCTATGGTATGCCAAGCATCCATTTTTTCAATTTAGATTAGGTACCATTATTACATATGATGCTCACCCACGATGCTACAGAGAAGATAATCAACAAGGACAATCATCCCAAGCATTCAAGTAATTTTTATATGATGTCTTATGTACTTGATGTAGTCATAGGTACCTATTAAAGAGACCTTAGAGAATTTTGGACTCCAACTATAGACTATGAGAAGAATAGAATCTATGACCATTATCAATTTATGCATATATATGCCTATACCAAGCATATGGTTAAAATATATAAAGACGTCTATACACAAGTTTGGTAAGCCACTCATGGCTCACCCATGTCTAAGATTAGGACAAATATTGTAAAGAACTTGGTAGGAAAAGGTGATTATTTATTCTACCCAAATTTCATAGTAATCATGATTTAGGGGAACAAAGTTTGTACCAGACAAACTCACTGAACAAGAAATTGCCTTTTATCTATGGTGGAGTATTGAAGAGGACCTATTAGAGCAGAAGAAATCCTTGTATTTTGTCCACTTTATAACAATTGGTAAAATGGTTTATATCATGAGGAATCATTTTGTAGAGGTGGGCAGAAAGCACAAGAGTTACCTTTCCCCTAGCTTTCACATAGAGATTGGGATCCACGTGGGATGATTCAAAAGAACATACAAGGATTAAACATTGTTGAACATGTTGATTAAGATAGTTGAGTTTAAGATTGGTAAAGGTGTTGATTAAGGTAGTTGAGTTAAAATTGATTCATATTTCTAGATGTGTACTAGTGTTTTCAATGGTGTAGTTTTCTATGTGTGTGTAATAGCCACCTCAAATAATTCAAAAACCTGAGCCAAGTTTTTGAACATTTTGATTGGGACCTATTATTAGATTTTGTTCTTTGGGTTTTTTGTTTGAATATTTTATCTGATAGATTTTGGTCTTCAAAATTATTATTTGAGACTTTAGGTCTTCACACTTTTTTTTTCAAAGTTTTCACATCAAACATTTTATGTGAACAAATGTTCTGAATGACTTATGTGAATAACAGTGGATTTCCCCTTCAACATATCTCCTAGGAGATACATTTAATATTTGATAACTAAATCTCTAGGTTTAAATCCTGGGTTCGATGACTTCCTATCACACCATTGCTTATCTGCTTATTATCAAATGAGCTTCAAATCGATTTCCTATTCCCTTACCTCTTAGATTTTGAGCAATTTAGTAAGCCAAACCTCTTAAGAGATACATTTCAAATAAGGTTAAGAGTGAGTTTCTCGAAGTGAACTTTTCATTTATATGGAAAAGGCAATACTGGGTGATATTTTGAATCCCCTTGTAATACCTTCAAGTTATCTCCTAGGAGATACCTCTTAAACATGCATAAGAGTGTATTTCTCCTTTCAATGTATCTCCTAGGAAATACCTTTCAAATAGGTACAAGAGTGGATTTCTCCTTCAAGGAACAAGTGGGATTTTCCTTTACAAAGATTGTGTTATTGGGTGATATTTTGAAGGCCTTTGTAATACCTTCAAGGTACCTCTTATGAGATACCTTTAAGATATATACAAAAGTGTATTTCCCCTTCAAGGTATCTATCTCCTAGGAGATACATTTCAAATGGGGACAAGAGTGGATTTATCCTTCATGGAAGGAGTAAAATTTTCCTTTACATAAGATGCACTACTAAATGCCTTGGATGAAGCAATCTAAGATATGAAGGGGTGCTCAAACTTACTTTAAAGTTTCACCCCTATAAGAAGATAGCAGAAGCACATCTACAAATGTAGAGAAAATAAAAATAAGTAAACTAGATAACCTTCAACTAATATTACATATGCACTTAGTCCCACACTTGTAAAGTTTCCTATAGATGTTTACTTTCTTGGCTAGCAATTTTGTTGAAATTACTTCAAGGTTTTTAAAATTACCCTTTGGGCCTTTTTAAAGTACCCTTAAGTATTTTTTGGAAAGACCCTAAGGGATTTTTTATAAATACCCTTCAGCCTTTTATCCTAGGCACTTTTCCCTTTCAAAATGACCCTTTAGACATTTTATCTGATGTAAATATCTTGAAATAATTCCCCACAAAAATCTTCCTCAATGCAATTTTGCCAAAACAACAACCCCAAGGGCACATACCCTTCAGGCTTTGAGAAAATTACCCTTCAAAATTTTTGTCAAGGATAATTTCCCTACATAATTGCCTTTCAACCTTTTTGAAATGGCCCTTTACCCTCTGTGATTACCCTTTAGCATTTTTGGAATGGCCCTTTGCCCTCCAAACTTACCCTTCAGGACATTTATGTTGGGCCCTTTCTGCGATGATAATTGCCCTTCGGACCTTTTGAAAGTTCCCTTTAGACCTTTTGAAAGTTCCCTTCAGCCTTTTTTGCATAGACCCTTCAGACCTTGTTTGTACATTGTTCCAAATTTCATTTGGATTAATAAACATATTTTTATATGATCATGGTTTTACCCCTTCCAATGTTGTTATGAATTGTTACTTGTGTTTTTGCAATAGGTTCAATGAACATGCTTAGGTTCTTTCAAAGGTATCTCCTAGGAGATACCTCAAAGGGCCTTAGAATACCTTGTTAATTTCAAAGGTCCTTACAAGAGTTTGATATAACCATGACACCTTTTTATTTGGCAAGAACCCTGGTGCACATGATTGGAATTTTCTTTAGAGGTATCTCCTAGGAGATACCTAGAGCATGCACACAATTAAATTTTATTTCAAGGTATCTCTCCTAGGAGATATCTTGAAGGCCCTTGGAATACCTTCCATGTTTCTTGAAAATGTCCTTGCAAAGGATTTGATATAACCATGACAACTTTTTATTTGGAAAGAACCCTAATGCACACTATTGGAATTTTATTTTGAGATATCTCTTAGGAGATACCTTGAACATGCACATGATTTGGAATTTTCTTTCAATGTATCTCCTAGGATATACCTTGAAGGGCCTTGGAATACCTTTTATGGTGATCTTAAAGGTCCTTGCAAAGGATTTGATATAACTATGGCACCTTTTTATTTGGCAAGAACCTTGACGCACATGAGGTATCTCCTAGGAGATACCTTGACCATGCACACTATTGGAATTTTCTAGGAGATACCTCAAAGGGCCTTGGAATACCTTCCATGTTGATTGAAAAGGTCCTTGTAAAGGATTTGATATAACCATTACAAATTTTTATTTCTTAATAACCTTGATGCACACTATTGGAATTCTCTTTCTAGATATCTCTTAAGAAATACATTGAATATGCACACAATTAGAATTCTCTTTCTAGATATCTCTTAGGAAATATGTTGAACATGCACATGATTGGAATTGTATTTCAAGGTATCTTCTAGGAAATACCTCGAAAGGCCTTGGAATACCTTCTATGGTTATTACAAAGGTCCTTGAAAGGGATTTGATATAACCATAACACCTTTTTATTTAACAAGAACTGTGATGCAAACAATTGGAATTTTCTTTAGAGGTATCCCATAGGAGATACCTTAAACATGCACACTATTGGAATTTGTATTCAAGGTATCTCTCCTAGGAGATACCTTGAATGGACTTGGAATACCTTCTATTTTTATTGCAAATGTCCTTGCAAAGGATTTGATATAACCATGATAAATTTTTATTTGGCAAGAACCCTGATGCACACTTGGAATTTTATTTTGAGATATCTCCTAAGAGATACCTTGAAAATGCACATGATTAGAATTTTCTTTCTAGGAATTCCTTTGAGAGAATTGTTTTGGATAAAATGTCTACAAAAATTTAACCGATAGAATAAGTCTGAAGAAATTATTTTTGTCACAACTTCCTGAAATAATTAAGGTCAATCAACACACAAAATGTAAAATATTTCTAAGGTAAAATACTTCTATTGATAATATTAAGGACCCCCTCTAATCTAAGCGAACAAGTTTGAAATATAAAGTGAATTAAAATCAAGATAAACATTGTACATTTATATTGCATGAACTAATATTCAATGAAGGATCCTATATAGATACATATATTATAAAGATATCATTTGCATTTTGAGTTCACTTGCATTCGAAGCCTCTTATAGTAGCCAAGAGCCCTGGTTCACACATCTTGAAACTTCTGCAAATAGAATGGTGACCAAGTTAAAGTTGAAGTGTTTGTACATCATAAAATAAAATTGCATGTATCTTAGAGTACACAACAATGCATTCTACATCTAGAATATTTTAAGGAATAAATTGACCATATCTATTTTTAATTAAGGATTCTATAGAATTCAAGGATATAATGTTCGATGCAACAATATTTAGAAACTAGTATTGAAACTACTCAATGTTATGGGATGCCACATATTTAATGGATGTGTTTTCACTTGAAGATGATATGACATTATCAAATAGATTGTTTATCAAATAATTACTAGCATATAAATTCCATATATTACACTTCATTGTGGCCAAACTAGAAGTAATATCATGTATAGACCTTTTGAGGGATTTGTTCTTCTCCAACAAGATATCATAGGATGCTTTTTTGCTTCATTCACTCAACAATAAGGTGGTCATGTGCATGTCCATAATAGATTTCTATAGGTATTTTTCTCTTACTATACATGATGCCTACTATGATAAACACACACTGGTGCAATTCAACACAGAAACCTCAATCCTAAAGGTGTTGTCCTCGTGGTTACTCCCAGACCAGACCATATTATGGAGAGGGATGAAGCTAAAGGGACCAATTTCAATTTATAAATATAGGATGGGAATTCATATTTATATGGCTTTACTCAATCAACTATAGGATATGCCCAACATCCATTTTGTGAATTTAGATTGGGTGCCTTTGTTATATATGGTGCTTATGCATGATGTCGCCTTTGTCCTAGGAAAAATTATTAGCTTAAGATTGAGGGAGTAAATTATTCATAAAGATAAGCATCCCACACCCATAGGAGATTTCTATATGATGTAATAATTATTGGATGCAATCATGGGCACGTGCTATAAGGACTTGGGAAATTTTTGGACTCGTATCATAGATTTCATTGAGAATATAATCTATTATCACTACCAATTCATTCACATATTCTATTACACCTAGCATATGGTAAGAATCTATGAGAACATTTACCCATAGGTATGGCCAGCCATTCATGGCTCACTTATACCTCAGATTGGGGATAATATTTAGAATAATTTGGATGGAAAAGGATATTACTTCCTATACCTATATTTTATTATCATCATGGTCTAGGGAAATAAATTTTAACCCCTATGTTTCCCAAAATATGTACTAAATAAATTTCTTAAACAAGAGATTGCTTTCCAATTATGGAATAGCATTGAAGAAGATTTGGCAAGGCAAAGGAAGGCCTTATACTTTGGAATCTTGATTTCAATTGATAGGATGGTGTATCAAATAAGAAATCATCTTATAGATGTATGTGGAAAGTGACACCACTATGGATTCCCCACACTTACACATAGAGACTGGGATCTGCATGGGCTAATCCAAAACCATATTCATAGATTCAATATCCCTTACTTCCACCATCCTTATTTCTATGATTTTATTTTCATGAATGCAAACTCTAATGAATAAGTGTGGGATCAAGCTTAGATTGTTGGGCTGCAAGAGGATCATCTAAAAATGATCCAAGCTGAACTTGATATTTCCACTAGGGATCTAGATAGTTGAAGAGCCCTCTTCAAAAAATTGTAGCATTCAAACTTTTAGAAGGGAAGTTCAAGAGAACATGAAGCTTCTTCCTCCCAAGGACTTCCTCTAAAATTGAAATTGAAAATAGTGAAGAGAGAGCCTGGGCTACCTAAACCTAGTACTCAAAGAGCATAAAGAGGATATCCCATCAAATTGGTTTCTAATGAGGAGGGAGATAAGGTGAAATAAATGCCTATTGTAAGTTTTGGTCAAGTTCATATGGCTATCCCCCAGGTATCTCCTATTTCATCTATTGAGGTAGATACTTCACAAGTAGTAGCATCCACCTCTTAGGGCTCTCCCACATAAGGAAAGACCCCTTTGGTCTATACAAGTAAGCCCAAGACTCCCACAAGCAGCCCTACAATGTACACATATCAAGGCTTACCTCTTCCACCTCAAAAATCATGGCCAGCAAGAGAAGATGAGGTGATCATCAAGGACATTACAGATGATTTAGATGAGGAGGCAGAGTTAGAGATAGCCAAGGCTCTGAGTCTCCAAGCAGACCCAATAAAAATCCTCCTCCAAGGTACTCAAACCTTTTCAAGTTTTCCTTTGATTTCAATTTCTATTTTTGATCAAGTTCTAGTCTCTTTGATGGAATTTCCCATTCCCCCTACTGCATCAATCCCCTTTATCCCTTCCACCTCTACATCTACTCCTTTCATTTTCACCACCACCACTGATCCCTCTCTTTCCACCTCCATCCCACTTCCTATGGTTAATCCATCTATACCTACTGGTACTTATAATTTTATGACCCTCAAGAAAAATAAGGCATCTAGGAAGATACAAACTACTCTATCTACCCCTTAACTCCATGTTCAGTCTACATAGATTTCCCTTCAACTCCCTACCACTACTTCCACTAAAGAGACTAAAGTCACAAGCACCAGTAGGAGATGGAAGGCTAAGCCCCAAATAGTTGTAGTCGACCCACTCTCTCAATTGGGAGGAGTGGATTGGTCTTAAAAAATATGGCCTTCCCTACTTGATGTTTTGACAAAGGCCCACAAGAAGCAGAAGGGAGTCTAAGAGGAAGCTAAAAAAGAGGTTATTGTCACAACTTCCATTACACCCAAACTAGATATCCCTCCATAATTAATGGATTTGATGAGTAAGCCATCTCAAATGCCTACTTTCATAATCATAGAGATCTCCTTAGTGTCCACTTTGTTTGATCATCCAACTGGTATTATCTAAAGGGTGAGGAAGAGGAAACTAGAAGATAACCGGAGTGTTATAATCATCTTTGAGGAATGAGAACTAGTGTTCTCCCTCACCAAGAGGTATAAAATATAGCTAGGATAGTTTGTATATGAGGAAAATATCTTAGACCTAGCTTAAGTACATAAGGATGTTTTGGTGGCCATCCATGAAAGCACTGAGTTAGCTCGCTAGGAGCTAGAGGAGGAGGTGTAGGAATTAACTATAGAAATTGAGTAATTCAAGGAATAATCCAAGATAGTGCACATTCTTCTAGGCATGGAAGCTAAAGTTCAAGAGGCCATTTCAAAGTTTTATAACTCCTTGGATGCCATGGAGTTTATGAAGGATAATATGGCTCCCCATGTGAACCAGGTCAATCAGTTGTGTAACTCTTTGGTTCAAGACAATGCAAAGCTTAAAATTCTAGTTATCTATATAGGCAAATTTTTGTATATCCATCTTGATCTTATGACAATGCTCAAGGCATATAATGTCGTAAACCTAATTGTCATCTAGCATGAGGAGGTGAAGGAATGGTTGAAAGTAGTTAGGGATTTGATCCTTAAATATCATGCACATGAGGCTCAGTTCCTCCAAATTTTTGATGAGTTAAAATTATCTAAGGCAAGAGATTATACTAGTAAATTGATCAATAGAATCAATTTTGATAAAATTGTTTGAGAGGTTGCAGATAACTTTAAATAGAGCATACAAGATTTATCAATCAAAGAGATGGAGTATAAGTTAAGCAAAACTTGAATGAAGGTAAATGAATTCAATGTTTTCAAGAATAAATTCCAAATAACTAAGGATGAACATGCAAGACTCCTTGGACAAATAAAGAGACATCACTGGCTATGGTTGCTTAATTTAAACATTATTCGATAGCAACATGGTACAACACACAAAGTCTAAAAAGATAATGAGGGAAAAAATAAGTATGCTTTTGGCAATGCTATTATATATTATATGGATACTTTGAATTCCATGCCAACTAATGTTCATGCAGTGATCCAGATAACTTAGCCTTGATAGGCTAAAATCTTTATGCATGTACAGTTTTTTTAGCAGCCCGTATACTTAGATTTTCCTTGTAATTGAAGAAAATCTTTATAAAATTAACTTTATATTTTTTTATATAGGCACACATTGAATAATTTTGTAAAATTCAATTAATATATTTATAACCAAATTGTACCTTTGAAATGTCCTTTTATTTTGAATACAAACTTGTCTCGGCATCTTCTAGCTAAACCTTGAGATCATTGATAACTTTCTCATCCTTTTTGGCATCTTTCTTCAAAATACATGTTTTCTCTTCAAGTTCCTTGATCATATCCTTCCATTATTGATTCTCTTTCTTCAACTATTTATCCATCTTTGTACTTATTCATAATCTCTTTCAATTTGTTAAGCTTCCTCCAAAGGACCCACTCTAATACTAATTGTTAGAGGTACAATCATTGAGAGGGGCATGAATCAGTGAGCCTAGATAATCCAACTTCAATTTCCAAACCCTTTCAAACTCTTAATCAATTACCATAATCATTCATGAAGCATACACATCATTCATAGAAATGAACAAGAGAGACAATGCAAGATCAAGCACATAAAGTTAGTTATACATGGGAAACCCTCTTGGGCAATAAAACCCACTGGAACTTACAATTGGACTATTGTCTTATAATAATAAAAAATAATCTAGACTAGATAAAATTGATCAAGGAACTACCATCCCTTATTTAGTGAGATTAAAATTCCATAAGGTGCTACTACACCTATCTAGCTGAGCAACCACAACAACTAAAATTTTAGCAAGATTTCCCTTGTAAAGAGGCAAAAACCACCTCAAATGTTGAGAAACCAAAATAACACCTATGAAAAACTCTACCTTTGAATGGATGTCTTCAACACCAAATGATGAAAATATGATTATCATTCTTCACCTTCAGCAATAACTCTTCACCCAACACACCCTGTTAGCCAAATCACATTACATACTTGAACCAATATAGAAAGATCAATTATGACACATTACATATCCCAACTAACCCCACTCCTCAATTTTTCACGCTCAATACATCCAAATCCACCTTTTAGATCACTCTTAAATCCTCAGTAACAACTCTATCACTACATCTACAACATGACCAAATGGTCATAAACATAGTCCACACATTGATCTGCCTCTTAGATCAACCACCAAGCTCACTCAAACATCAACAATCCTTCACTCACACACAAGGCATCCAAACCATATTTTTTGATGAACCTAAAACTCTTCACCCATCCTCAACCTACAAAATCACTATTCTACCATTAAATGATCATAGTCACCTTTGCTCACCTCTACATATGCTCACTCAACTCCAATAGAGACCTTGTACATAGGAACACTATGAATAAATACATAGTCAACTTCTTAAGATTTATTCATACTCAATATGGAGTGGTCCCACCTCAAAATGCCATAGAGATCATCTTGATAGAGTCTATATCACCTTCCAATAGCTAATTCATCATGAGACATCTAAACAACATCAAAATGAGCTCAAATATCCTTCTTAGGTCACTTGCATAATACAGTCAAACACATAGTCAACTTTGGAGCTCAATATCTTTTACTATACAAATATTCAAATCATCTAACTAGGCTTATTAGAAGCACTATGGAGTCCTCTACAACTTTATTTTTTCTCTATTAAGAAATTCATCTTGGATCAAAAGTTATGGATGAAATACAAAGCACTCATTTTTCCCTTTGTAAATTTGAATATTCAAATTCAAACTAGGGACTAATGTGATTACAACCACGTAACCAACTCCCATAGACTCATCCATATGTGGAAATGGTGACATCAAAAAACTACCTACATATATTTCCTACCACTAGACCAAAATGTCTAGATAAAAATAATGATCAACTAGATGAAGTCCACTCTTCTCCATACTCATTATAAGCACCCTTGAAACCCCATAGGTTCTATGCAACATGTCCATACCAATAATATAATCCATCAAATGTCTCCCTTAGTCAAACATTGAAGAACCATATAGTAATATTAAGGCTCATTGAAGCACACTTTATCATTGTCATTATAGCATACATGACACCTCATCAACATCTTTGGTCCCCTTGGAGACATCATTGACATACCTCCAACAGTTTCCCCCTCATTTGCAACCAAAAAATAGTTCTTACCAGAATTAATAAAAGGAACCAAATAATTCAAGATTTTTTCTATAGTGTTCTCTTGGTCTTTGTTGTTATCTAGGGCTATCTAGGTTTATAATATAAATTAAAGGAGATTTTTCAATCTTTCTTATTGCAAGGGAACTTTCTTTTTTGCCCTACCTTATCCCCTCCTTTTGAAATTTTTAACATGAATCACTTTAGATTAATGATCATTGTGTATATCCATTTGTTTGTTTAAGAGTTTGGGCTTATATTGGAAAATACAAATCAATTTACATCATAACAAACTTAGGTAGATTGTGTCACTACCATATTCCTATTATCCCTTTAGCAAGGTCTATTTGCAGAATAGAAGGTGGTAAGTTTTAACCAAATAATCTCTCTAGAAAAACTAAATGAAGCCCCAAGGTGTCACTAACATATTCTTGTTGTCCCTATAATCTAAGAAATGTTATTCTATTGTTCGCATTACATCCATGATATAGACACACATCAACAGTCTGGAAGGCCCTGAGGATGAATTTGAATATTCTCAACCTACTATTTCTTGTCATGTACTTTTAGGTATTAATACTCCTCCAACTATTAAGGTGGTTGGTTTTCTCAAGAAATAAAAGTCGACTATATTTATTTACTCTAGGACTACACACAAATTCATCAACATTAAGTTGGCTACTCAATTATACTATTTCATTTACCTAGCTCCAAAATTTCAAATCCTAATTACAGGTGGGGGTATAGTCAATTGTTTTAGTAAATGCCATAGTATAAATCTATGGGAGACTACCTATTATATTATCTTATGTTTTCTATTATCATGGTGGGACTAATATTTTTTATGGATTGTAATGGCTCACCACTTTATACATAATTGAGATAATTTTGAGTAATTATTCATGCCCATTCATTTAGAAGGAAGGACATTTGAACTACATGCTTTATTGGCTAAATCTACATAATTTGTTAGTTTTCACCAGATGATGATGATGATCAAAAAAGGTGCAAAGTAATTATTGTGTGACTATTTTCATAGAATTTAAACCAAACAAGGAGTCTACCCATATTGAATTATAATTGGTGGAGTCTACCCATTTTTGTATTATACACCCACTTGACTCCTTTGATCTCTTTTCCTTTTCAAATAGGCTTTACAACAGGGCTCACTACTACCTAGGCCAACCCACGGCCTCCCTGAGCTCGACACACATTCTTAAAATTTGTACTATTTTTTATTAAAAATTGATTGAAGCATATACAGGTAGAGCATTTAGAATTATATTTATTGTAGTGTTTTATAAAATTTTAGTGTTACAATTTTAAAACCCTGTTTGCTTGATTAATAGACATGTGCACACTCCTTCAGCACAAGGCTCATTGACATCATAGCTACGCACGCTCCATTAAGGCAAAAAATATTACAATAATCCAGGTAGACTATCTGAATCTTAGAGATTTCATAACATATCAAGGTGCTAAACAATGAATAAAAGGGCTAAGTCAACACAAATAAATTAAACATTTTAGATAGAGTAAAAATATATATTGAACATTATTAAGATTAAATACTTAAAAATAAGGATTTATTCACATTTTAGATAGAGTAAAAAAAATATTGAACACTATTAAGATTAAATACCTGAAAATAAGGATCTGCAAAAATGATAGTAACAAATATGGTCAACACTTCAGACACTCTATAACCTACTATGTTTCAATCTATCAGTGCTCTACAATGTATGTTCAGAAAAAACTAAGAATATGTAGGAATAGGAATATATCTAGTCAAACATGTTTAGTGGTTTTTGTTCCTCTTAAAAATGTGTGAAAATTATATGAACCCTATTTTACAAAGTAAATTTGAATTTCAAATTTTTTGGGGACTCTCACCTATTTCTGAATGCAAATGCACCTTGAGTAGTCAAGTCAAATTGAAGTCTAGTGATATTTTTAATATATTAAAATGATATTTATATATATTATATTAAAATATATAATATTTATTTAAAACATGTAATAAAAATATGTATTATATAATGTAATATAATATTATAATATTATATATTTTATTATTATTATTATTATTATTATTATTATTATTTTATAATATATATGTTAATATAGTTTATAAATCAAATCATAATTCTATATTATATATTTCAGTATAGGGGAAAGGTCCTAGTAGTCATGCACCCTAACTTTGGATATTGAATTAAGGTGTCATAACATCACATTAGATTTTGAAATTTTTACCCATTTTAATGTCATCTTAACTACTTATAACTAAGGTTTCAAGGTTTAACACATTATGCATTTTAATATATAACTAATTTTATCATGAGAGGTCATAAAATGCATTTTTAAAACCTATGACCAAAACTTAAACTTTGGAGTACCAATAGTTGTGCATAAGAGTATCAATACTTGAGTCTTACTTGTTAAGATGTGATTAGTTACTTTTAATTTTATATAATAAATGTTAAACAAGTATTAGATAATACATGTTCAACTTCTACTACTCTTTAATATTTATATACACCAATATGATCCATCGATAGAGCACATGTTAATAAAAGCCATGTTTAATAATTGGAACATGCATAACTATTGGGACATTTCCTCTAATATATTTAATATATAATTTATATATAATATTACTCATTTTTATATATATATATATATATGCACACACACATATCATGACATATAATGTATGTATATATGTATTGGTGAGAGGGGTTATGTAAATCAAAAGAGTATAAAATTATACTTGATAGTTAAAGCTAGTAGTTCCAAACCCTTGAAAATGTCAAAATATTAATTAAATTCATTTTTAAAGATAATTGTGGGTGCAGATCGATCAGGATCTAAATCACCATGCAATGATTTAGTCTATGATGGCTTGCATTCTGCATGTAAAGAGAGAGACTCTTAGCATGTAATCTCTACGTCAAAACTGAAGTGGATATATACATTCCAAAGACACCATCTATTCTAAGGCATTATTAGATCATAGAGCACCATAATTAGTTTACATTAAATCCAATTAGAAACACCACCATAATTGGTTTACATCAAATCCTTCTCCTCATCTAATTTAAGTTCCAATACATAGAGCACCACAAGACTGCATTAGTGTGGTTGAGTAGTAGTGTTAGTTGGAATACCTCCATGTCCACTCTCATAAAAATCAGTATGGGAAATTTGGCTCATATGTTACATGAACATGTTAGTAAGTGAGTTAAGTGCATGTAAACTATCAATCTCTACAGCATCCTTTACTGTAGAGGGGATTGTCTCAGGCTAAAGTGGTTATTTGATAGATATTCTCACATGTTGATTAGGCACATGATATGGACCCAACCTATCCTATCAAAATCATTTTTATTGGCCCTAAAACCTCTTAATAATAAAATTAATAAAGAATTTCATTTAGGATATTAAACTTGCATTAAATTTTTATCATAAAATATGAAGGAACCTCAATGTTGTTAGAAGGTGGGACATCATAACCATCCAGCATTAGTCCTAATAATTCTTTTTCATCAATGAATGGTGGCAGTAGTGGATTTGGAAATGTTTGAATTACATTAGAAGTGGCACATTAGTTTTTGGATTACTAAATAATGAGAATTTTTCTCTCTTTTTTTAAATAGATTAGATCTTAAGCATCACAGACCATAAAGGAGCATAAAGCATGAACTATAATATATTATGTAAACAAAGATCAAAATTATAAAATCATAAAAAAATAAATAGCATAAAAAGATAATTTTCTCCAAATAACACATAACATCATATCCTCATAGATGGAGAACATAATATAGAAGGCTATAAGGACACATACAAAGCATCCAATCATATCCGTGAGGTGCACCTTCTAAGGTTGAAAAATGAAAAAAGCTAACTGTCACTACTCTTAGTCTACTACAATGGTTGGTTATCATTTGTTTGTATTCCTAATTTTATAAATAGGTGTGTTGAATTCATGAATCTTAGTAACTATGCATTAAAAAATCATAAACAAGGTCATGGTATACATGAGTCAAAAATTTCAAACAATATTGATCAAAAAAATTGATGAACACATCTCTAGCTCACTTTGTTGCACCTGCAGTCAGAAACACCAAGAAACACATCTCACAATCAGACTTCAAAATTGAAGTTAATGAGCAAATTATCATTCTAATCTTATAAACTAGAGAAATAAACCAAAGGATTTGAGTGGAGAAATAAACTCACAGAGATAGATATTCATTGGTGCTTTATCTTAATTTAAATTTGTTCAATAGAAGAATTACGTATCACTGATTTAAATTGAAGCTCAAAAGACCTGATGGTTAACTAAAATTTCATGGTCATTTTATAAAGTAGAATAGACTTGATTTCTTTGTATATTTGTATGTAATATAAAAGTTCATAGAATTTTTATAACCAAGTTCTAAGGGCTACTAAATTAATAATTCACATGCTTTACTACCAACTGTCCCATGCCAAGTGTCATCTACAACATCAAATTTAATGCTTGTGACAACTTCATGATATATGATTGCAACTTTTAATTTAATTCCTCCCAAACATAATAATGTTTGATAGATTTGCTCTTAATCTACCTCATCTAATGCATACATGGAAAAGTGTCACATAATTTTAAATCTATACCTATGATCACATTTACCCATTTTCTGATGTTACGCGGCATTATACAACATAAAAATTCATTTAATTTTGTTAAAAATTTAATATTTTTTCCATACCATTAACAATAATATATAGATATATTATAATTTATATAATCTTGATAAATGAAGTTTTTGTGATTCTTGTATTGAAATATTTTTTTCAAGAATAAAGTTGTTTGGCTTATAGTTTCCTATTTAAATTTAATTGATTTTACTACATTGATGTGATTTGGCCATATAAATAACAATTTTTAAATCACTTCACTACATATCAAATTGTTAATGACGCATGGATCATTTACTTCCATTAATACAAATGCACCTTTTATGATGGAGAAGGGATACATAATTTAACCTTACTAATACATGATTATTTTTATTTAATGCCCATTGCCTACCAAACATTATTAATGTTCGATAGATTTTCTCTTTGATGTAATTTGTTGTGCACATGATGAAGCACTACAGAGTTTCAAATCCATATCGGTGATCACATTTTTGACCCCATAATGTTAAAGCCCATTTTCATGTTACGTGGCATTATACACTTCATTAAAGGGTATAAAAATTCATTTAATTTTATTAAAAATATAATATTATTTATGTACTATTAACAATATATAGATGTATTGAAATATATTATACTGAAATATATAATATATAATATTGATTTATTAATCTATATTAACATATATATTATATGATATAATAATATTGATTAATATTAAAATATATTTTATAAAATATATAATTTATATATAATATTAATATATAATTAATTGGTTTAATATATAAAAATATTATGATATATATTATAATATGTCAATTATATTTATTTAATAACTAATATAATTTTTGTGTGTGGGGGGTTAGAGGGGTTATGTGAAGTGAAAGAGTGTAAATCAATAATGAAACCTACTATTTACTCCAAACCCATGATATTGATGTCAAATTAGTTCATCTTAAAAATAATTGTCAGTGAAAACTTATCAAGATCTAAATCATCATGCAATGTTTTAGTCTATGATGGCTTGCATTCTTCATGTAAAGAGATAGCCTCTTAGCATAATCAGTACATCAAAATTTTAAATCCCTTGGTTTTGATTAGGGGCATCTGTATTGACTAGATAAGGAGCACCACAACTATGGGTGATCAAGTTTGTCATGGTGATTGTAATGGAGAAATTTATTTTATTACAATGGCGCTAAAAAAATCAGAAGAGACCAAGAAGAATTTTGGGTTTAGAAATATGATAAAAATTTGAAGTGGACATATATGTTCAAAAAACACCACTATTCCAATGTGTATGCCTACTATTATACCACCACCACTTCTTTTTCTTAATAATTAATAATGTTACATCTTCAAAAAAATCTAGATGAAACTCCACTTATTATGCATTGAAGAGCCTAATAAATATTTTTAAATCATCACCATCGGTTCCAAAGTTTCATGATGATAATTTTTCTTCTATTTCCATATTTGAAATTCTAAAATTCTCATTTTACTATGGTCTTGTAGCAAATTATTGAACATTTTCTAATTCTGATGATCCCTTGGATGTGATCCAAAACCCATGGTGGGAGACCCATCAAGTATAATTTATTCTGACGAGTTTGTTTCTATTTTATTGGAATGAAATTCCTTAAATTATTACAAATCTACATTTAGATACAATCTATAAATGGATTCAAAGTCTATATATAGAAATACTATATATAATAAGTGTTATAAGGTAGACTGCTTAATATGCCCTCACATAGCCATATTAATTTAGATAAGTACACAAAATTTTATCCAAAGAGGTATTTTAGTTACTAGGTATGATTTTATGTCACTTATTTTAATTACCATTTTGGGGTTGAATTCATCTCCAAATATTATTTTGTAAGTTCAATAAAGTTGTCCTCACAAGTATTTAAATTGTTGAATTAAACTATCTCAAAGGTATAATTCCTAGGAGGGCTAAAAATTAAGGATTCAAATTCTTATTAGATAATTTGCTTATGTTACATCTTAAAAAATTGTGGATGAAACTCCAATTATTATGTAAGAGCCTTTTATTTCTAAATCATTAACACAAACTCTACATCAAAATTACAACTCCTTTGGTTTTGATCAGGGGGCATCTATATTCATTGGATAAGAAACACAATTGGAGGTGATCAAGTTGTCTTGGTGATTGCAATGGAGAAATTGCTTTTGTTACAATGGAGTTAAAAAATTAAAAGTGACCAAGAAGAATTTTGGGTTTAAAAATATAATAAAAATTTGAAGTGGACCTATATATTCAAAAGACACCATATATTCCAGTGTGTATGCCTATTATTATACCACCACCACTTGTTTCTCCTAATAATTAATAATGTTACATCTTCAAAAAAATGTGGATGAAACTCCACTTATTATGTATTGAAGAGCCTAATAATTATTTTTAAATCATTGCCATCAGTTTCAAAGTTCCATGATGATAATTTTACTTCTATTTCCATATTTAAACTTCTATAATTCTTATTGTACTATGGTCTTGTAGTGGATTATTGAACATTTTCTAATTTTGATGATCCCCTGGATGTGATCTAAAACCCATGGTAGAGACCCATCAAGTCAATAATTTGTTACGAGTCTATTGTTATTTTATTAAAATGAAATAATTTCCCTAAATTATACAAATCTACATTTAGATATAATTTATAAATGGATTCAAAGTCTATATATAGAAATACTATATACAGTATGTGTTTTGAGGTAGACTGCTTAGTATGGCATCATATAACTATAATTTAGATAAGCACACAAAATCCTTTCTCAAGAGGTATTTGAGTTACTAGGTATGATTTTGTGTCACTTGTTTTAATTATCATTTTGGGGTTGAATTCATCTCCAAATATTAGTTTGTAAGTTCAAGAAAGGAAACTCATTCTCACAGGTATTTGAATTGGTGAACTAAATTATCTCAAAGGTATAATTCCTGGGGGGCTAAAAATTAAGGATTCAAATCCCTATTAGACAATTTGATTATGTTACATTTTCAAAAAATGTGGATGAAACTCCACTTATTATACAAGAGCCCATTATTCTAAATCATTAGAAAAATCTCTATGTCAAAATTACAACTCCCTTGGTTTCGATCAGGGGGCATCTATACTCACTGAATAAAGAGCACAGTGGTGGGTGATTAAGTTTTGTCTTGGTGATTGCAATGGAGAAATTGATTTTGTTACAATGGCAATAAAAAAATTAGAATCAACCAAAAAGAATTTTAGGTTTAGAAATATAAGAAAAATTTGAAGTGGACATATATGTTTGAAAGACACCATCTATTCCAATGTGTATGCCTACTATTATACCACCACCACTTGTTTCTCCTAATAATTAATAATGTTATATCTCCAAAAAAAAGTGGATGAAACTCCACTTATTATGCATTGAAGAGCCTAATAATTATTTATAAATCATTACCATCAGTTTGTAAGTTTCATGATGATAATTTTACTTCTATTTCCATATTTAAACTTCTATAATTTTCATTGTATTATGGTCTTGTAGTGGATTATTGAACATTTTTTAATTATGATGATCTCCTGGATGTAATCCAAAACCCATGGTAGGAGACCCATCAAGTTAGTAATTTATTTTGATGATTCTATTGTTATTTTATTAGAATGAAATAATTTTCCTAAAATATACAAATTTATATTTAGATACAATCTATAAATGGATTCAAAGTCTATATATATATATATATATATATAGTATATATATATATATATATATATATATATATATATATATATATATATATATAAATATATATTAAGTGTTACAAGGTAGACTGCTTAATATACCCTCATATAACCATAATTTAGATAAGCACACAAAATCCTTTCCCAAGAGGTCTTTGAGTTACTATTTATGATTTTATGTCACTTATTATAATTACCATTTTGGGGTCAAATTCATCTCCAAATATTAGTTTGTAAGTTCAAGAAAGGCGACTCACCCTCACAAGTATTTGAATTGGTGAATTAAATTATCTCAAAGGTATAATTCCTTGAAGGGCTAAAAATTAAGGACTCAAATCCCTATTAGACAATTTTCTTATGTTACATCATCAAAAAATGTGGATGAAACTCCACTTATTATGTCAAAGCCTATTATTTCTAAATCATTAGCACAATCTCTACATCAAAATCGAAACTCCCTTGGTTTTGATCAAGAGGCATCTATATTCACTGAATAAGGAGCACAATTATGGGTGATTAGGTTTTGTCTTGGTGATTGCAATGGATAATCTTTTTTTATTACAATGGTGTTAAAAAAAGTAGAAGCACTTAAGAAGAATTTTAAATTTAGAAATACGATAATAATTTGAAGTGGACATATATGTTCGAAAGACACCATCTATTCCAATGTGTATGCCTCCTATTATACCACCACTACTTGTTTCTCCTAATAATTAATAATGTTGTATCTTCAAAAAATGTAGATGAAACTCCACTTATTATGCATTGAAGAGCCTAATAATTATTTCTAAATCATTACCATAAGTTCCAAAGTTCCATGATGATAATTTCACTTTTATTTCCATATTTGAACTTCTATAATTTTCATTGTACTATAGTCTTGTAGCATATTGTTGAACATTTTCTAATTCTGATAATCCTTTGGATGTGATCCAAAACCCATGGTAGTAAATCCATCAAGTGTAATTTCTTATGATGAGTTTGTTGCTATTTTATTGGAATGAAATTCTCTAAACTGTACCGATCTACATTTAGATATAATTTATAAATGGATTCAAAGTCTATATATAGAAATACTATATATAGTAAGTTTTTTGAGGTAGGCTGCTTAATATTCCCTCACATAACCATAATTTAGATAGGCACACAAAATACTTTCCCAAGAGATCTTTGAGTTACTAGGTATGATTTTATCACTTATTTTAATTACCATTTCGGGGTTGAATTCATCTCCAAATATTAGTTTTTAAGTTCAAGAAAGGTGACTCACCCTCACAATTATTTGAATTGGTGAATTAAATTATCTCAAAGATATAATTCTTGGGGGGCCTAAAAATTAAGGATTCAAATCCATACCAAATAATTTTTCTATGTTACATATTCAAAAAATATGGATAAAACTCTACTTATTATGCAAGAGCCTATTATTTCTAAATCATTAGCACAATCTCTACATCAAAATTGCAATTCCCTTGGTTTCGATCAGGGGGAATCTGTATTCACTGAATAAGGAGCATAATTTTGGGTGATTAAGTTTTATCTTAGTGATTGCAATCGAGATTTTTTTTTTTACAATGGCATTAAAAAAATTAGAAGCGACCAAGAAGAATTTTGGGTTTAGAAATATAATAAAAATTTGAAGTGGACATATCTATTCGAAAGACACCATCTATTCCAATGTTTATGCCTACTATTATGCTACCACCACTTGTTTATCCTAATAATTAATAATGTTGCATCTTCAAAAAATATGGATGAAACTCCACTTATTAATCAAGAGCCTAATAATTATTTCTTAATCATTACCATCAGTTCCAAAGTTTCATGACAATAATTTTACTTCTATTTCCATATTTGAAATTATATAATTTTCATCGTACTATGGTCCTATAGCATATTATTAAATATTTTTTAATTCTTATGATCCCCTAGATGTGATCTAAAAACCCATGGTAGGAGACCCATCAAGTGTAATTTATTGTGATGAGTGTGTTGTTATTTTAGTGCAATGAAATTCCTTAAATTATACAAATCTACATTTAGATATAATTTATAAATGATTCAAAGTCAATATATATAAATACTATATATAGGAAGTGTTATGAGGTAGATTGCTTAATATTCCCTCACATAACCATAATTTAGATAAGCACACAAAATCCTTTCCCAAGAGGTCTTTTAGTTACTAGGTATGATTTTGTGTCACTTATTTTAATTACTATTATGGGGTCGATTTTGTTTCTAAATATTAGTTTGTAAGTTCAATAAAAGAGAATCACCCTCAAAGGTATTTGAATTAGCGAATTAAATTATCTCAAAGGTATAATTTTGAGGGGGCTAAAAATTAAGTCAAATCTTTATTAGACAATTTGCTTATGTTACATCTTCAAAAAATGTAGATGAAACTCCACTTATTATGTAAGATCCTATTATTTCTAAATCATTAGCGCAATCTCTACATCAAAATTGCAACTCCCTTGGTTTCAACCCTAATATTGGGCTTCAATGTTGAAGTACTCAATGTGTTATTAGCCAAAATGTTTAACCCTAAGTCTGCATTGAGATATCACATGGCTTGTTGTCATGAATGAAAAGTTAATGTTTATAGATTGGTATGGTGCAGACTACTTATGCCCTCACATAACCTTAAATTATATAACCTCACAAAATCCTTTCCCAAATCTAGGTTTTGAGTTACTAGGTATGATTTTGTGTCACTTATTTTAATTACCATTTTGGAGTTGAATTCATCTCCAAATATTAGTTTGTTAAATCAATATAGGTGGCTCGCTTTCATAGGTATTTGAATTGGTAAATTAAATTATCTCAAAGGTATTCTATGGGGGCTAAAAATTAAGAAGTCAAATCCCTATTACACAATTTAATCATGTAATTTAATGAACAAATATGAATAATTTTTTTAATTAGAGTAATTATAATAAATAATAAAAATTTGTAAATATTTTTATATCAAAAAAATATCTGAGTTTATTATTTATTTTTATTTATATTTAAATATTTCTATTAAATAATGTACATAATTATTTAAATGTTTAATATGTTTAAATATATAAATATTTTTTTAAATTTTCATGTGCTTTGAAATTAGGGTTAAGTTTATTTTTTCTCTTTCCATTATTTTTTCTCAATTTTTCTCTCTCCATTTTGAAGGCCAAAAAACCTTTTTTTATTAACTATTAGGTTAAATGTGGTATTAGTGGTGGAAGCATTGACCCCATTTTTCAATATCACTTTTGCATGTACTTCTTGTCAGGTATTTAATCTATGTAATGTATTGTTTTATTGTATCTAAAATGTGTGATTTGTTTGGCTTGACATGAACTTTTTATTCATTGTTTACTACTTTAAGTTATGAAATCACTGAGATTCAAATAGACCTAAATTTTTGTTATGAAATAGTCGAGATAATGAAATGGTAGAGATTAGGATTATTTAATGCTTACTTGTATTCAATAGGGACCCAAATGGTGAATGTGAGGAAAGAGCATACATTTTTTATTAACTATAAGCAAACAATGAAATGGTCAAGATAATGAAATGGACTAAATAATGAAATGGAAAAGATTACGATTGTTTAGCACATACTTGTATTCAATAGGGACCCAAATGGTGAATGTGAGGGGAAAACCAAAAAATTTTATTAACTATAAGCAAATAATGAAATGACCAAGATAATGAAATAGTGGAGATTATGATTGTTTAGGGATTACTTGTATTCAATAGTGACCCAAATGGTGAATTTGAGAGGAAAGTAGACTTTTTTATTAATTATAAGCAAACAATGAAATGGGAGATAATGAAATGGTGGAGATTAGTATTATTTTATGCTTACATGTATTTAACAAGGACCCAAATGGTGAATATGAGGGGAAAGCAAACTTTTTTATTAACTATAAGCACATAATGAAATGATCAAGATAATGAAATGATGGAGATTAGGATTGTTTAGCGTTTACTTATATTCAATAGGGACCCAAATGGTGAATGTGAGGGGAAAGTAGACATTTTTTATTAATTGTAAGCAAATTATCATAGTAAAAAATTGGCATGATGTGAGAGAGTTTCAATGGTTCCACCATCTCTATCCCATCTCATCATTCATCTGTTGGATCTATTCAGATCCTATGAATTGTTTCTATTTTAGACTGAGTTGAAAAGTCATTTTTTGGCCTGTTTTAAGTTATTATTATTTGATTTGAATTGTTTCCATTTTAGACTAAATTTAAAATTCATTTTTTGGGGTGGAAAACATTTTCCTCATGCTACATCATAAAATTTAATGAATGAATGATTGAATAACACCTAGAATTATTATTTGGGGTGGCAATCTTTTCCCTCATGCATCGATATTCTTAGGTAAAGGGGTTGTATACATCATTATATATTAAAATTTTATTTATAAAATATTTTTACCTATTATATAGGACTATCTATTATCTACGGAGAAGTTTTTGAGGGGTGGGAAGTAGTAGGGGGTTGAAGATTTATATGGTTACTCTATTTGTTTTGTTTCTATCTATCATTTTTATCTAATCAATTTTTTATTTTTTTTCAAACAAAAATTTTGTAGTAAAATGCTCCTGATTTCTCTTAGCAGCATGTATTACACAAAATTTTTGTAGTCTTTAGAGCACATCCAGATATATTTGAAGCATCTGGTATAGGTCTTTCGATCACCCTGTATAGATCTTTGGATCATTCTTAGACTTATTTGAATCATCCTATGTATGTCTTTTAAGCACACCCAAATTATATTAAGAGCAATTCTGAAACATCTTTGAAGTGTCCTTTGAGTGTTTGATCATCGGAGCTCGCTTGCCAAATCCTCAAAATTGTAGTCGAAAGAGTTGTAAAAATTATATTGCCTTCTTAAAATTACCCCTCGTTGGGATATTTTGATGTACTCAAAATTACCCCATCCTTGGGATGTGTTCCTCTACTCAAAATTACCCCATCTGTAGGATGTGTTACTGTACTCAAAATTGTGTTATTCATCCAACTAAGACACAATAACAAGTTAAAGAATCAGAAATAAATTACATACAAATAATGAACAAATTACATTCATATCCTAATTAGATCAGACTTTAATTATTAAATGCAATACAATATATAACCAAATGCAACACTTAAGGGATAGTTTATATAACTATGATGAGCTATATGAAATGCACATCATTTATCTCCGACACTTTACTTTTTCCAAGTCCTCTCATAAAAAAGTGGGATTATTGATCTTTAATCCAAATTTTCTAATTAAAACCTTTGACTCAGATCATAAACTTCAAAATGATGGTCACAATCACAGTGGCCCCTTGGCAAGAATCCAAGATCTCTGATAATTGTATGCACCCAGACTTCAAATTCAATTTTTTATTGATAATTTCAACACCGCCATGGAGATAGAGGACACAAAATGATAGGAAGCCTAAATCTCATCCCAATCTAGACATTTGAACCTCTTTCCTCTAAGCACTAAGTGATTATCTGACAAACTGATTTCACTCTTTTTAAACTCTATTTAATATTGGTGGGGTTGAGGACTTCACTGCACTTCAACTCAATAGGTAATGTCTCCCACTTGGCAAGACTTGCATTAAAACCATTGGTATAATGGTGGTTTATAAAATCTCTAAAATAAAAAATATTAGATCTCAATAACTCATGATACTTTTTCTTCACATGGATATGATACAGTGGTCAAAAAGAAGAAATATGTTTCTTTACTTCTAAAAATTGTGGTCTCATGAATAATCTAGTGGTGCTTTGTAAATATATAAATATATTATTGGTATGTTGCCATGTTATTTGGTTCCTTAGAGTGGAGAGAAAGGCATGCAATTGTGTCTCTCCAAAAAATAAATTTATCAAAAAACCATATTGATATCCTAACAATCAATTGAAAGTATAGAACTCACAAATGGTATCCTATATTTCTTCAGTGATCTTTAGAAAAATATGATAAATACATGCTCATCTTCAATGATATGTGAAAAACCAAAGGAAATTAACTGAATCTACCATTTATAAAACTGTTCATATAAGAAAATAACATAAACTAGTGAATGTTGCCTGCATGATAATAATTTCTCAGAAATAACACAAATGTGTTGGATATAAGCATGTGATTTCTATAATTGCAGTTGGGATTCTACCAATTACTTTTGATATTCCTCCTTAGGTTTGGAGTTTTCAGCTTTCAATTTTTGATTTTTTTGTGTGATATGTCAGGTAAAGGTTATTTCATGTAATGGATCAGATAAAAAGGGAACAACTCTTGTTGTACCCTCTGTCTAAACTAAAATCTCTCATGTTTCTCTTTTCATGGCCTGAATAGAGGCTTGTAACTCAAAATTTTGAGTGGTGAGCTCTATTATTCTATTAGTATGTCAGGAAATCATTGTATTTCTATTATAAATACTTTCTCTCAGATTATTAATTAGATTATGCTTATTAACAATAGCATTTTTCATTTACATCACCATTGCCTCTATAGACCATGAAACAGAATTTTTATTATTTAATATATTTATGATATTCAGGGAGTCCCCTTCCAACCATAATTTAGAATATCCTGATTCAATAGCTAGTTTGATGGTTTGAAGGGCTGCAGAAGCTTCAGCAATATGACAATTTGACTTACCAATGGGAATAGCAATAGCATCATTTACGTTTCTCACATGATCTCTCAGGACTCCTCTACATCCTGCATTTCCTGGGTTCCCTTTAGCGGCTCCATCAAAGTTTCCTTTGATCCACCCGTGAGGGGGGACATTCCAAGTAACACCTAATCTTGGATTTTCAGTTTTTACATTAGGCCTTTCTGATCTTAAGGGATTATCAATTTTAAAGGTTGGATTAGGATCCCTTTGTGATGAGAAATTCTCCTTAATTTCTCTAATAATGTTCTGCCCCAACACCCATCCTGGAAGTTCTTTACTTCTAAAAGTTTGATTATTTCTTTTTTTCCATATTCCCCACCAAATATGGGGAAGAGTTAATTTCCAGAAAAAAAGAACATCAGGATTCTTAGAGGGACAGTACCAACTTTTAAAAGATAGTTCCACACTTTTGTGGTGAACCCATGCAATACCCCAAATATTGAGGATCTCTTTCCAGACTTGCTACGTAAAAGAACAGTTCACAAACAAGTGATCTCTATCTTCAAAACCCTTTTTACATAGAATACACCTGTTCACCACATATATTCCTCTTTTTTGCAAGTTGTCAAGAGTCAGGATTTTGTTTTGGAGAAGGGTCCAGTAGAAGATTTTGATTTTAGGGATAAGCCCCTTGATCCAGGCATGCATCCACAAAGGTTGATTACCATTTCCCTTTGAAGTAAAAATGGTAGAAACTTTAAATTGTCTGCTAGGATCATCATGCCAAATAATCTTATCTTCAAGATTAGGATAGAGAGAGATAGCATTCAGGGATAATTATATATTATTGAAATCTTGATCAAGATCAATTAAGTTCACCCAGGAATTGTTCTGCCAGTATTGGTTTACCATTATTCCATATCTTTGCTTACATTGATCGATTACCTGTTTATCTTGGAATTATTCTATCAAAGGGTTTTCTTTTAACCAAGCATCCTCCCAAAATTTCACCTTTATTCCATTACCAACTTTCCATTAACATCCTTCTTCTAAAATTTGTTTAGTTCCCTGAACTGCCCCCCATATGGAAGATGGTCGGGTAACGTCAAGGTAAGAAAAGAAATCAAAAAGGGATTTTGCATTATATAAATACTTATGCTTCCATATGTTACTCCATTATTTGTTTTCATGATAAACCCTCCATCCCAATTTTGCTAAGAGAGCTATATTCATACTTCTAATTTTCCTTTTTCCCAGCCCTCCTTCCCTGAAAGGTTTGCAAATGTTGTCCCAGGCAATTAAAGGCATTCTCCTTTTTTCCTCAGTACCCTTCCATAGAAAGTTTCTTTGGATTTTTTTAATAGCTTCAGCAAATTTGGTGGGAATTCTGAAAAGACTTAAACCATAAATAGGTATGCTTTGAATACTTGCTTTGAGGAGGGTTAACTTTCTTGCCTGACTTAGAAAATTTCCTTTCCATCCCGCAAGTTTCTTACTAAATTTGTTAATGAGATCCTCACAAAAGGCTTCAGGGACTTTCATCCCAAGAGGAAGACCCAGGTAAGAAGAGGGGAAAGAACCTATAGAGCATTCAAGGATTTTAGCAATTTTGTTTTGTCTCTGAATTAGGGTATTGGTGAAGAACACTACACTTTTATTCCAATTAATCAACTGACCAGAAGCAAATGAATATAAATTTATAGCTTGCTTCAAAATTCTTGCTTCCTTGACTTCAAATTTCCCCATGAAGATAGTATCATCAACAAATTATCTGTGGGAGCATATTATAGGATGAGAAGAGGGTTTTAAACCCTTAAATAAACCTTTACAAACCAAATCCCCTATATATCTTCCCATACAGTCAGCCATAATTACAAACATAATGGGGGATATAGGGTCCCCTTGTCTTAATCCCCGTGATGGATTAAAGAAATGGGATGAACTCCCATTTACCATTACAGCAATAGAGGAAGTAGCAATTAGCTAGTAAATAATATCAACCACCTTTTGTTCAAAGCCAAAAGCTGTAAGACTATTTGAAAGGAATAACCAGTCCACCCTGTCATATGCTTTTGCAATATCAACTTTCATTATGAAAACCTCATTGTTAGAACTGAACATCGAATGAATATTCTCATGAGCAGTAATTATAGAATTGAGGATTTATCTACCTGGGATAAATCCATTTTGCTGGTCAGCAATTATCTAAGGAATCACTTGAATAAGTTTGGATGTAAGTACTTTGGATATGATCTTGTAGAATGAGTTACATAGGCTAATCGATCTAAACTGATCAGGAGAGTCAGCACCAATCTTTTTTAGAATCAAACACAAAAAGGTGGAATTAACTTCCTTAAGCATCTATTTGGCTCCAAAGAACTCCTTCGCCGCATTACTTACATCTTTACTATTACCCATACCCATACTTACCATGAAGCCAATGGGGTTGCTGATTGGATAGCAAATCATGTAGTTTGAACAGGACACAAGGTGAGTTGGCAGGATACATTAAATAAGAATGTGGATCTTAGAGCGCTCATTAATCATGATGCAATTTATGCAAAGGAGGGAAAGATTAGCTTGGAATATAAAATCAATGATTTGGTAGAGTGGCCTCATGGAGAAAGGATCACACTTATTAAACAAAAATGTTCTAGAGAACGTGAAGTGGATTCTGAATGTGCCAAAAAAAAGGTGAGTTTTTTTCCAAATTGATAATAGCTGGTCTCATTGCTTAACATTCAGTGTTTGGGTGTTACAGGATATTTGTATGGGTCACAAAATGAAAGGAGAACCAAGGAAGCAGGAACCTAAAAACTGTGAAGATTGGAAAGCAAAACAAGATGTCTGGAAGATCCTTCAGAGAGGGAAGGTTTTGAGCTACCTGGAATGGCTACATGGTTCAAAACCCCATATAATGATGGATTTTTTCAAAAATTGGATTGACAATAGGGTAACCCTCCATGGCATCATGGTGAAACTCACTGAGGAATTCATATCAGAGGTCACGGGGCTTTCAATGGAGGGAGAACAATTCTCAAAGCAGACCAGCATTTCTAATGAGGCTTTCTACAAATTTCCAAAGATGGATGTTGAGGAGCAGCAGTTGGAAAAGAGTGGGGACTTTTTCAACTTGGAGCAGATTAAGGGAATCTAGAGAGACGTCTTATGCTGCATCTGTGAGTATTTCATACTTGATGGAAGAAGCAAAAGAGTCCACAAATTTCACTTTGTTTTTCTTAATCACTTCAGACACAAAGTAAGAATCTCCTTTCCTTTCTATTTGCACTTCTCTTTGCTCCAAAGTCTGTTCGCTCATAGGAAAAAGGTGTCTCATCCTATATTACATGAGGGATTAATTCTAATAATTGAAGGTCACTGCAAAAACAAGGCCATTATTCTGAATCTTTATTTGGATAAAAATAAGGACTTACAAAGCAACAAGAATGAAATAGTAAAGGGGAAAGAAAAATTTAAATCCAAATCCCCCAGCTTTAAAAATAAGATTGCTGATGAGGAAACAGAGTGGGATAGCACTAAAAGTTCTGAGGTGGAGAGTATGGAGGAAGAGGGAGGAACAGAAAGTAGGCAATCAAGCTCCAGCGAGGAAGACGAAGTTAAAGGCAAGAATGAGAAAGAAGGGGTCACTATAGATGAAAAGTTTGAAAACAATAACCATGATCTTGAGGAAAACCAGCAAGTACTTGGGGAAACTGATAAAGATTTGGATGTTTTATTTGAGGACCCTGCTTCAAAAACTGAGAAGGAATATCTAGTTTAGGTTGCCAATCAAGTAATGGAAATGGGAGCTCAAGTTAAGGATGATTGTAACCATAACGAAAGCCCTGTTGAAACTAAGGAACAAAAATGAATGGAAAGGGAGGATCATATGGAAGAAGATGAAAATAGTCCAAAAGAGAACAAAGAATATTTGAGTGATATAAGGTAGAATGACGAGAGGCACCCCCTATGAGCTTGGCCAATTGCAAATCAGATGCTATCCTTCAATTCGACTCATGGATGTACAAGGAGATAATGGGCCTCAAGAAGAAAATGGAAATAATGGAACATAACCAGGAAGCAGTTTGGAATAAAATCAATAACATGGAAAAGTAGATGAGGGATATTCCTATCAAACTCAAAGACTATGAGAACAATCTAAGGGAACTCATTAAGGAAAGCAGAATGAAGATGGAGGAGGTAACCTCTAGCATATGTGCAGCTGTTGTAAACATTGAAAAATGAGCAAATGAGGAAATCAAATCCTTGGAGGGGCCTAGCAAGAGAACAAGACAGAGCTCAAGAAAGAAAGTAATGCAAGAGGGTGATACGTTGGCGGCTACTACCATACAGGACACTGCTGTGAAAGGTAAGGAAGTAGTGAAGATGATTTTGGAACTAGAAGAATAGGTCCATTGAGTTCTAACTATCCTGGTTCTTTTAGTTGGATGTAATCTCTGGTTCCATTTTTTGGTTTTTGTTTTCTTATCACTATGGAGTTTCCCGGTCTTTGTAAAACCTGAGGTTAGTCTTTTGATTTTCTAGATTGGTGGTTTTAGGTCCATGTAAAACCTGTTTTTGATACTTCTTTGAAGTAGGTTATAGGTTTCACCTGTGGACGTATTTGTTATATCCTTCTCCCTATGTTTCAGGGTTTCGGGGTCCCTTCAAAACCTGTTTTTACCTTAATCTAAAACATTAGCATTTTCAAACCAGTAATATTAGTGTCTTTGATAGTAAGAGAATTCTACAAATTAGTAATCTGAGTGTCCTTGATAGCAAGAGAATTTTGAAAATTACTCAATTCTTGGGTCTATGAAAACATTACATTATGGACCATAAACTGTTCAACTTGTATTCCTTAAAGAATTATTTCCTGGTCACTAACTATAATAACAGATTCTTCCCACCTATGTTTCAAATCAGAAATCATCAAGTCCTTACCTTTCAAATTTGAATAGAGAACATCTAACTCTATTTGTTATAGTTTGATTATTTTCTCATGGCGTGATAAAGCCATGACATGCTACAATTTTTTTCATTGATATAATATGGAGAAGATGGATCTTCCTCAATCAGGGGTGCATTACCCTTATCAGCTATAGAGAGCATAGGATGCTCTAATTCTTGAGGTACAACTTCTTGTGTTAGGGTTCCCTCTACAAATATAACTTCTTCTACACCTACACATCTTCTTCTTCCTCTTCTTCTTCTTACAAGATAAGTTGGCAAATGCATCAGAGTTTAGTTGGAGGATGAGGGGTGTCTGAATAAAGTCCCATTTGTCACTTTGATTTTAAGTGCAATATCTTTGGAACTAATGGTAGTAGAAATGGCCCTTCTACAATTTCAACTATGGGTTCTTCAATCTTGATTGTAGTGGAAGGAGGAGAGGTAGAGTGTGGTGTCTTTGGGGAAATAACTGGAGAAATTTTTCAAAGGAAAGAGGACCAAACCTTTTCACCCCTTGGTTTACTTATAAAATAATGGTGATAAATGAGTGTAACTAGCCCATGATGATGGGTAGACCTAGTACCTCATCTTATAATCTGATAAATATTAATCAAATAATTGTGAAGGAAAGAGGGAATATTGATCTTATATTCTTCTCAAACAACTCCTTTCTTCAAATAAAGGAGTCTCATAGCATCTTCACCCACTACTATAAATTGACAATCACAAGTGATATATTTCATTATCTAAAAAACAACATTTTACCAAGGTTGAGGAGGACATTCTCTCAAAATTGCCTTGGCCACTCCTTGGGGGGATTTGGTTAGTCTGGGGTGTGACTCATTTCCTTTAACAAACATATAAATTAGGTCATAAAAATTAATCTTTTAATGTCAACTACTCCATCCTCAAGAATCCTAGATAGAACACTGATTATAGAGGGATTCATTGGAATGTTCTTTCCTTTGATAATAGCATGATCTTCATCAAAATTTTCATAGAATTCTTACATAATTTCTTCATGGAATCTCTAAAATATTTTTAAAAAAATCAACCAACCTATTGTTTCAAAGACAACTCTGGTTTCTTCATCTTGCATCAATGCATCAGAGGATTTCAGTTCACTTTTTTTCTTTCTCTCACTCTTATTTGGAGCAAAAACTATTTAATTACAAATCTGACTATATTGTTAAAACACAGAGCTTGAATTCACATAGGGAATAGGGGAAGCAATAGGTTAGACATATGACATAGCAATTACTGGTAGTGATAATGCAAAAATGAATAGTAAATCAGGTTATATGATGTGATTATGATAATAATAATAATGGCTATAGTTATGGTTATCTCTTTGGAGCATGTAAGATATAATGAGAAGGTGATTTATCTAGTCAAGTAGTAATATGTGTCATAAAGGTCATCATTGGTAATACTGGGAGAAATAATCACAATTAATTATGCATCATACCAAATATTTTTGAAATACCCTCTACTTAAAATATAGTTACATAAATCTTGTTTGAAAAGACCATTTGGAAACATAATCACAAAATATAGTCACATCAATTCTTTTAGAGATCTTTTGAAAACATTGTCACATCAAATTATGGATTGGATAATTGTTGGTCTAATGGAATTATTTTGATTCTTAATGATGGAGGTGGATTCTTCCCATTCATGATTTTTCATTTTAGGATCATAGCTATTAGTCTTTGGAGCTAAGTCACTAGTCTTTAGAGCTAAACCTTCAGACTTCAAAACAAAATTGTAGTCCATTCAGACTTTGTTTATATATAAAAGTATAAAGCATCTTATATATATAAATCACCTAATTTATTACAAAAACCTTATATATATTTAGTACCTTATATATATATATATAACCTTATATATATGGTGTTGTTTATATGTATTTATAGCCAATTGCATCTACTTAATCCATGTCATATCTAAAGAACCACTTGGGGGCTCTGTTGATGGAGGAAATGGTCGAGCTAGAGTTTGTCCCATATGAATAGAGAAATGGGATCTATTCTGACTTGTCAGTTCCAAATGTTCTTACTTTGGCAATGGATTTCAAATTTTGATTGATGAGATTGTATATTGTCTTAATGTAGGATGAATACACATAAGACCTTTTTGGAAAGCTTGATTAATGCAATGTTGATGATGATCCTGGTTTATGTTGTATTAATGGGTAAGCTTGTCAAACTTTAAACTATTGCTTTTAGCAATTAATTTCTCCAGAATTCAATTTAGCTTTAATTTAATTGATTCGCTATAAATTTTAGCTTTAAAGCTAAATATTACCAACTTTTGACATGTGGCTACCACCTCAAATACACCTAAGTACTCATATGGCATGAATATGAATAAAGCGTCTAGTTGGCTCAAAATATAGACATGTGGAACCTTTTGATTGCCTTATAGATTCTCTAAATGTAGCTTTATATGATGACTCGTCTATTTCTCACCACCTAATGACCCTTAATTCATAGTGAGCTCTTGTGTGGTGCCTTTTAATTTTGATACCTTGAATAGGGAATCCACTCTTATGCCTATTTGAAAGGTATCTCAAAAGATACATTTAATGGGAAATTCAATTTTGTGTATGTTTGAAAAGGATATACCTTGAAGGTATTACAAGAGCCTTCAAAATATCACCCAGTAGTGCCTTCCATGTAAATAAAAATTCCACTTGTTCTTTAAAGGAGAAATCCTCTCTTGTGCCTATTTAAAAGGTATCTCTTAGGAGATACCTTGAAGTGTAAATCCACTCTTGTGCTTTAAATGTATCTCCTAGGAGATACCTTGAAGGTATTATAAGGGCCTTTAAAATATCACCCAATAATGCTTTCCATGTATAGGAAAATTGCACTTGTTCCTTGAAGGAGAAATCAAATCTTGTCCCTATTTGAAATGTATCTCATAGGATACACCTTGAAGTGGAAATCCACTCTTGTGCATGTTTTAAAGGTACCTCAAGGTATTACAAATGCCTTCAAAATATCACCCAGTAGTGCCTATTGTGTAAAGAAAATTATACTTGTTCCTTGCAGGAGAAATCCACTCTTATGCCTATGTGAAAGGTATCTCCTAAGAGATAGCTTAAAAGGGAAATCCACTATTGTGCATGATTTAAATGTATCTCTTAATATATACCTTTAATTTATTACAAAGGCCTTCAAAATATCACCTAATAGTGTCTTCTATGTAAAGGAAAATTCCACTAGCTCCTTAAAGGAGAAATCCACTTGTGTGTTGTTTGAAAGGTATCTCCTATGAGATACCTTGAAGGTAAAATCCACTCTTGTGAATGTTTGAAATATATTTCCTAGGATATACCTTTAATTTATTATAATGGCCTTCAAAATATCACCCAATAGTGCCTTCCATGTAAAGGAAAATTGCACTTGTTCCTTGAAGAAATAATCCACTTTTGTCCTTGTTTGAAATGTATCTACTAGGAGATATCTTGAAGGGAAAATCCACTCTTGTTCATGTTTTAAAGGTATATCCTAAGAATTACCTTTAATTTATTACAAAATATTTCAAAATGTCACTCAATAGTGTCTTCCATGCAAAGGAAAATTCCACTTGTTTCTTTCAGGAAAAATCCACTCTTGTGCCTACTTGAAAGGTATCTCCTAGGAGATACCTTGAAGGATAAATCCACTCTTCTGCATTATTGAAAGGTATCTTCTAAGAGAAACCTTAAGGTGTTACAAATGCCTTCAAAATATCACCCAATAGTGTCTTTCACGAAAATTCCACTTGTTCCTTGAAGGAAAAATCTACTCTTATGCTTGTTTGAAAGGTATCTCCTATGATATACCTTGAAGGGGAAATCCACTCTTGTACATGTTTGAAAGGTATTTATTATGAGATACCTCAAAATATCACCTAGTAGTCTCTTCCATGTAAAGGAAAATTTCACTTGTTCTTTGAAGGAAAAATCCATTTTTGTCCATGTTTGAAATGTATCTCTTAGGAGATAACTTGAAGGGGAAATCCACTCTTATGCATGTTTTAAAGGTATGTCCTAAGATATACCTTGAAGGTATTATAAAACATTTCAAAATATTACTTAGTAGTGCCTTCTATGTAAAGGAAAATTCCACTTGTTCGTTGTATGAGAAATCCACTCTTGTGTTTGTTTAAAAGGTATCTCCTAGGAGATACCTTGAAGGGGAAATCCACTCTTGTACATGTTTTAAAGGTATCTCATAAGAGAGACCTTGAATATTTTACAAATTCCTTCAAAATATCACCCAATAGTGCCTTTTGTGTAACGGAAAATTCCACTTCTTCCTTGAAGGAAAAATCCACTCTTGTACCTATTTGAAAGGTATCTCCTAAGAGATACCTTGAAAGGGTAAATCCAATATTATGAAGGTATTACAAGGGCCTTAAAATATCACCCAGTAGTGCCTTTTCCATGTAAATGAAAATTGTACTATTCCTTGAAGGATAAATCCACTCTAATCATTGTTTGAAATGTATCTCCTAGGAGGTTCTATTTGTTGAATTGCTCAAACTATAGGAGGTGAGGGAATAAGAAAGTGATGTGAAGCTCATCTAGAAAAAAATGGTTAAGTGATGGTTCAATAGAAAGTAATCAAACCCAAGATATAAACCTAGAGATTTGGTTTTCAAATATGATCAACAAGCTACAAAGCCAAGACAACATGCAAAGTTCAATTCTCTTTGGAGAGGACCATTTTACATCATCAGTGACAAGTGGGGGAATGATTTTTAATTATAACATCAAGAGGGAAATGCATTGGATATCTCCATCAATGGGATTGATCTAAATCATTTCAACTAACCTGCCCATCTCTCCCCTTTGTATATAATTAGCTAGTTTCCCTCTCTGTCATGTGTTTCACTTTTTTTGATGTTTGTTTCCTCTGCTTTATTCCCTTTGTTGTTTCATTTTTCAAATAAGTACCATTAGCACAGGTGGCTGATCTAATCACCATGTGTCCTCTCCCCAATCCTCCCAAATCTTCAAAATATTCTCTAAAATATGGTTAGCTACTCGCCTCACCTATCATTAATGTTATGCATTCCATCATGCATGGTTTACCATAATGATCATGATAAAATCTCTTACAAATTGCCCTTTGAACATGTGTGTCATGCTTAGCATTAATGGGGATGCTCATTTTTGAAATGTATATAACAAGCCCACCAAGTGGCACTAATGCATATATACTCCTCTTGTTCGAAGCCAAATACTAAACACTTTGAGATTTTATTAAGAGCATTGAGAAATAGAGATAAATAGAGAAAGAGTGTATGTAGGTGAATAAGGTAGCAAAGAACCATCAATCTAGTTTTAAGGGAGAAATAGAGAGTGATTTTGAAACAAATATCTCAACATGGAAGCTTTTACATCCTCATCCATAAGCGACAATCATCCCTCAAAATAGAGAACCCATGATACAAGTAGTGGTGGAGATCCTCCCCTTAAGCATGCCATGAGCAAATCCTATGCTTCAACCCCTACCCAAGCAAAAGAAAAAATGCCAAAAATTAAGAAGGCAACTAAGGGGCCTTGCAAGGAAAGACTTTGGTAACTAATTTTGTGAACGACATATTCAACCTGGAGTTAGCCCAAAATCCCAAGAATTTGAGAGAGGGTGCCCATGCCTAGATGCTTGAGAGGATCAACAGAAAAGAGTATAAATTTTTTGAATGTAGAATATGAGATTTCACACTAACACATGACATGGTGCCATATATACACCCATGCCTCGAGGTCATCATTGTCTACACATAGAGATACAACACTAATGTCAACATGATCACTATAAATGCCCATCTAAAAGTTAATATTGGTGCAGACAACATCAGGCCAATGTTTTAGCTCTCATATGATCCCAAGGCCACTATATATAACACTAAGAGCCTCTAGAGCATCTGGGATTCCTTAAAAAATAAGGTGCACTTATTTGGATCTCTCCTTTAGGAAGAGGTAATAGAGATGCCTCCACTACCCATGTCCCTATTGAATTTTCCCATATATCACTTAAAAGACACCCTATCTATGCGAGCCTTTATCTTAGGTATGGAATCTGATGACAATATTGATGACTCCTAGTTGGGCATGATCTACCTAATGACCATGGCTAATAAGGGATAGGAGTTCAACATGGACCTTTTTAAAGCCATCACCTCCACCATGAGATCATAGCTAAGGAATTATTTGGTGATGAGTACCTTTTGGTACCCATCTTTCCTCATGTACTTAATATTATACCAGCACTCCTAATTCTTTTCCAAGTACCTCCAGCTCAACACCTTAGTTACAAAAAATTTCCCCAATGTGGCCCTAGTCATCATATGAACCCACGTCATGTCAAATAATGAGGACTTTTATGAGTTCTTGGAGTGGTTTATTACTCCAATTCTCATGGAACCTAATCATTCAACCATCACCTCTAGGATGACAATTTTTCAAAAGGTGTGGCTCATAGGTAGAAAAGTTCATACCAACTGGTTCTAAGGAGATCACTTTTCATTCATTTAAGTGAATAGTTTCTAAGGAGATTCATTCCATCTCCCCCACATGTTGATTGACAAAACCTTATCCCTAGAGTTAGCTCACCAACTCTATACAATAGACTCCATTTATGGGGTAGGAAAGAGGGAAAAAGGTGTGTATGATATCCCTTACACATGAGATGGCATCATAGTGATCAAAAGACATCAAGGACACCTCCTCATATCTAATCTAGTAGAACTCAATGTCAAATTGATATAAAATTGATGGAACTATGATATAATAAGATACATAACCAACTTGAAGACTACCAGTGCTCCTAGGCATCAGGCCCAACCTTACTTGGAGTAGAGAAAGTTACCCACAGAGGAAATTCCTTGAAATTACATGGACCTGGCCCTAATCTAAAAAGATATACTTAAACCATGGGAGTCTTTATATGTCATGGTCCAACCTTTTTACCTAACTAATAAATTATCAAAGAGGATGAAGAACTAGCTCACTCCACTGAATTAAAGTAGAAAGAAATAAGCTACCCTCACCAAGTATAGGTTTGAGATCAACTAACCACATGATGATTTATATGAAGATGATAGGGATGAATAGTTTGAGAAGTTTTAAGATGACTGCCACCCAAAATAAAGGAGGTTAGAAGAATAATCCACTCTCAAAATTAAGATAAGAAGAGATGAAGAAGGAAAAGAAGACACTCCCAAAGATGAGGCAGGAGACTCACCCCTAAGGAAAGAAGAAGTAGAAGTAGAGGTCACTGACTAATAATCCTTCAACATGGCCACCTCCCATGTTCCCCTATCCCATGACCTCTCATCAAAAATAAGATCCCTTTGAGTACCTCAAGGCTAGGTCATCCCAACTCAAGTGGATCAAGGCACCTAACTTTATCCCTCCATTAGCCCCTCCATAAAATAAAATCTACTTTGTGAATCCTCTTCTTTTCACCTCAGTTTCCTTCTCCACTTATTAATATCCCTCTATATCTATATTATAAGTTATGGCATCATCTACTACTTATCCAAGGGCTTTAGCTCCCCTCATCACTTCTTCATCTACCATCATAGTCCCACTGTAGGTTGTGGTACTCTCCACTACCCAACTTGATACCACTTTAGCTCTAGTATTCTCTTCATCCACCCAACCTACTGTCAAGCCTAACCCTTTCTCCTTAGCAATACCTATTACCTCCCACATGAATTTCTTCACTCCCCTACCTTCATCATCTTCCTCATCCTCCCTCATAACACAATCACCATTCACCTCACCTCATAGACTTCCACCTTTACCCCCTTTGATTCTCACCATTTATTTGCTTAGCATTGTGGCAGCAGGATCTATTACTATTCCTTTTGCAGTGCCACAGTAGATCCCCTTTATGGGAGGGATCATCTAAGCACTAAATTGGTATTAGGAGTAAGTAGATGTAGTAAGGGCAGCCTAAAAGGCACTAAATGGAAAGGAAAAGTGGGAAGTATGCAAAGGTCCATGCCCAACCTCACATGTGGTCATTTTATGACCCTATGTAGCGATATCTTATGGTTGCTCATCTAACCCCCAAAGTAGTCAAGCCCCAAGAATAGATATAACTGAGGGACTACACCATCAAAGCTATTGGCCTTAACCTCAACCAAACCTGGCTCACTAATAGGGTCAACCTTATGGAAGAAACACAAAAGTTAATGACTACAAATTATGTCAAGGTGGCCTATCAGTTAGGAAAAACCAAGTTAGAGCTCTCAAAGATGAAAGTTACAGTTGATCACCTCAATGTTGAGGTTTAGACAAAGGAGACAAACCTCAAAAAGGTGAGGGCTAGCCTCTAGGGGAGTATCTCAAATGAAAGCTTCCAAGTGAAATCCAACCTATGATTAGCCACTAAGACCAAGTTGCAAGAGAATAAGATAGAGCTAGTTAAAATTCACTAGAAGCTCCATGATTTGAATTGGTCATATCAACAATTATAGTGTCAAGTGTAGTATAACTCCTTGATCAAGTACTAGGAGATTGAGTAGTTGAAAAATGATCTCACCACTCACCTAAAATCCATTGTAATCCTTCCCATAGTCTAGTAACTGTATAAATCTTATTGAGAATAAATTAAGACCACGGTGGAAAACTTGAAGACAACTCTAACTTTTATCATAGATATGAAAAATTTATCCTCTTAAGTACATCTATTGATTAGGTGATCACCTTTATCTCACCTAAGGTTCTAGACTCATAGAGCCTTGTCCAAAATCTCTATAGCGCTTCTCCCAAAATGCTACAAGTAGCACAGGTGACAGACTGGAGGTAGGCACTAGAAAAGGTAAATGAGTTCCTAGGATACAATAAGCCAGTAAATAAATGTAAGGCATTCCTTAATGCCTTAGAGTAAGTATTCCAAGAAAGGCATGGACATATTGATCATCTAGTCTAGTTAGGACTCCCCTCCCCTTTCTTGGTAGATAATAGCATCCTCCCTAAGGACCAAATCAAGATATTGATTGAGAAAAAGTAGAATAACCAGATCATCTTCATGGCTCTTAGTCAAGCCCCTACTATTTCCAAGGTGGAGAAGACTTTTCACCCACTCACCCAGCTAGAGTTATAGAAATTGGAAATGGTCAAAGTCTTGGGGAAAATATCCTTTAAGGAGATAATATATCTAGATCAAGCCTTTGAGGATCTCAAAAAGAAGACCAATCTCAAGGATGAAGAGTGGTTGCGCTTGTAAGTGGCCCTTCAAAAATTATAGGTTTCTACACCTTCCTCCTAATTTTATAGTTTTGTTTCGACTGGTCTGACTTCTAGAGTTTTTTAGGTTATCTCATCCATAGGTAGATGCCCCTATGAGTCATTAGGAACTATGGATTAGAAATCCACATTTGTTATTTTTAAGAAATTCATTTCTAGCTTTGGACTTGCTTGATAGTCAGCAATTCCTTAACACCTTCTGATGACCCCCCTTTCAGCCTCTTTCTTCTTTGAGCCCCCTTTAAAATTTTACCCAAGTTTCATCCCTCATCTACTTATGATGCATGAAATCCTAGTGTTCATCTATCTCAAAGAGACTTACATCTCACTTTTGAAAAGCACTAGTTTAACACATGGCACTTCTATGCTCGATCTCACCAAGGAGTCCCCAATCCCTCTAGAGAAGTGTAGCTTGATGTCTGTCATCTTCATGCTTTCTTGAAAGTAGTGTTGGGTTGATAGAGCTTAGAAGAGTTATATTTGATGAAGGTATGGTTCCCTCCTTACAAGTAAAGATTTTGAAACTCTTTATTATTAGCTTAAAGTATAAACTAATGATTTTTAGGTAGATCAAGGCCATTGGCTGCAACATAGTAGGGATAGATTTGGAAGAGAACATGTGGGATCACCTCTCTTCTCCAAAGCATAGTGGCCATAACAAAATGGTGTAGTTATGCCATATCTAGAATTTGGAGGCTAATTGCACTCATGAGCTCAAGACCCTATTTTAGTTACAATAGCATCATCATGGGTGCAAGTGTGGGGATTTCCCAGTGTCACTTTCTCTAGGAACCTACCTCACCTATATATTGTAGGCTATTCCCATTTAGAAGGAGTTGGATATTATTTTTGTGAGTTATCATATTTTTATTTGTCATTGTAATAAACTAAGAATAGTATAAGTTAAAAAAACTTCTATTATATAACCTTAATAGGTACATCTCATGGGTGCGAAAGGATGATTTGTGTGTGCCCCCTTATGGCCTTCTATATTTAGTCTCCATCTACAATAAAGAGGACGTGATGTTCTATGTTATTTGGAGTGGAAAATTGTCTCTATCTATTGTTTCTTTGTTGTTGCTTTTATAATAGGGGAAATCCACTCTTGTGTATGTTCAAAAGATATCTCCTAGGAGATAACTTGAAAGTATTACAAAGGCCTTCAAAATATGACCCAGTAGTGCCTTCTATGTAAAGGAAAATTCCACTTGTTCCTTAAAGGAGAAATCCACTCTTGCACCTATTTGAAAGGTATCTCCTAGGAGATACCTTTCAATGGAAATCCACTCTTGTGCTTGAAAGGTATCTCCTAGGAGATACCTTGAAGGTATTATAAGGGCCTTGAAAATATCACCCAATAGTGCCTTCCATGTAAAGGAAAATTCCACTTGTTCCTTGAAGAAGAAATCTATAAAATGGGCTTTAGGCTAAAAAAATTAGGCTAAGATTTAAATATGATTTGACCAACAAAAAGCTAATAAAATATCAATTTAAATTTGAAGCATAAAGACCCTAAGCATGTTCGTTTCCAAATAAAATTCCATTGAACCTGTATTATAGAACACAAGCAACATTGGAAGGGGTAAAACCATGATCATCTAAAAACATGTCTATTAATCCAAATGAGAGTCAAAAATAATGTACAACCAAAATAGGTGTGGATGATCTCCAAATTGAAAAATATCACTTGGTAGTGAGTGAGAATGGTTCTTACAGAGAATAGGAAATATTAACGTTAGGGCTCCAGAAAATATAAAAGCTTAAACCAAGTGACAGAGATTAAAGTTTTCAACATGATAAAATGATTGTGGCACAAAAATAGTCTAAGAAAATCAATATCTCATGGAAATTATCTTGAGAAATTTATCTCAAGAAAATTATTTTATAGACCAAATCGATGATGACAAAAATCTTAAAGAGTCTTCGCAAAAAAGGTCAAAGGGAACTTTTAAAAGGTCTGAAGGGCACTTCTCATTAGGTAAAATTCTAGGACAAAAGTCTCAAAGGGCAAAGGGCCATTCCAAAAAGGATAAAGGGTACTTTCAAAAAGCTCGAAGGGTAATTTCAAAAAGCCCAATGGGTAATTTCAAAAAGCTCGATGGGTACTTTCAAAAAGCCTGAAGGGTACTTTCGAAAGGCTTGAAGGGCACTTCTCATTGGGGAAAGGGCCCTAAAGGGACTTTTTATCATCAACATGCTTGGTGAAGTTTAGTGGGTGGTGTATCAACCTCTTATTCCTCAGGTTCCCCCTTCATTCATTTGGATACAAGTTTTAAGAAGTCATCGGACCTCGAGTTTAAACCAAGAGACTTGGTTCTCAAATATGACCAATGAGCCATAAAACTAGGACAACATGTGAAGTTCAAATCCCTTTGGAGAGGACCCTTTCACATTATCATCAATAGATATGGGAGTGATTTTAAATTAGAAGACCAAGATGGTAACACATTAGATATCCCTATCAATGGGATCGACTTAAAGCATTTCAACTAACTTGCCCATTTTCTACCTGTATATTATTAGTTAGTTTCCCTTTCCATTGTGTGTTTCTCTTTCTTTATTTTTTCCCTTCCCTTTATTGTTTCTTTTTACAAATAAGTGTCATTGGCATAAGTGGTTGACCTAGTCACCATGCATTCTTTCCCCCAGTTCTCTCGAATCCTCAAAAACATTCTCTAAAAGATGGTTATCTGCCCACCTTACCTAACATTAATATCATAAACTCCATCATACGTAAATTCCCATGATGATCACCGTAAATATCTAGTGTATGGATCTCTAGGCATGTGTCACCCCCATTATTTATGAGGATGCCTCTTTCTAAAAATTTCCCATGATGGACACACCTAACAGTGGTAATAGCACATAAATATCCCTTTTCTCCTTTCAAGCCAAACACTTGACATTTTGTGATTTTAGAGAAAACATTGAGCAATTGAGAAGGAAATAATGAGATTTTGTAGGATGAATGAGGTAATAACCATCAATCTAGTCTTGCAGGTAGAAGCATAAAAGGGTCGTTGAAATAAATACAAATATGAAGGCCTTTACATCTTCATCCAATAGTGGAAAGCATCCCTCAAATATGAGAACCTATAGTTTGAGTAGTGGAGGAGATCCTACCTTTAATCACATAATGGAAAAATCCTACACTTCAACCCCTACTCAAGTGAATGAGAAGGTGTCATATACCAAACTGATGACTAGGGGACCCTATAGAGACTAAGCTTTGGTAACTGATTTCACAGATAATATATTCAATGTGAAATTAGACCAAAATCCCAAGAATTTGAGAGAGAGCTTATGCCCAAATGCTTGATAGGGTAAGTAATAAATATTATAATGCCTTTGGAAGTAGATTATGGGAAATATTCTACCATAATACATGGTGCCTCAAGTATACCCATGCCCTAAGATTACTACCCTCTACCCAAGAAGATATGACATCAACATTGGAATGATCATTGGTAATACCCATTTAAAGGTAAAAATTAGTTCAAATGATATCAGAGAGATGCTTTGACTTCCTTATGACCCCAAATCCATTATCTATAGCATTAAAAGCCTCTAGCTTGTCTGGTATTTCTAGGTCAAAGATAAGGCAAGTTTCTTTAGGACTCTACTCAATTGAGGTTGTTGAGATGCCTCTTCTACCCATACCCTAGTTGACCTTTCCCATGCAGCATCTAAAAGACACTTTGACTATGATTTTTTTATCCTAGGTATGGACAGATACATCAACATCTATGACTTTTACCTAGAGGCACTATTCATATTACCATCAAAAGAAAAGGGGTAAGAATTCAGAATAGACTTTGTTGAAGCCATTGCTTCCAACATGAGAAGTAAACTAGAGAATTTTTGAACAATGAGTACCTTTTGTAACTCATCCTTCCTCATGCACCTGATCTTACACTATCATTCCCATTTCTTTTCCAATTATCTCCAACTTAACACCTCCAATACTGAGAATTGTCCCCATGTAGTGTCCCCCATCATAGTATGGACTAAAATCTTGTCAAAGATTGGGGACTATTATGAGTTCTTAGAATAGTTCATGGCTCCATTTCTCATAGATCTCAACCAAATAGCCAACACTTCCAGGATGGTAAATTATCAATAAGCTTGGATCTCAACTAATAAATTCCCAATTGACTAGTTTTTGGGAGCTCGTTTCTCTTTCATATGAGTACATGGTTTCAAAGAAGATCCCTTTTAGCTTCCCTGCACATTGATAGATAGAACCTTATCCCTTGAGTTGGCTTACCAACTTGATGCAGTAGACCATGTCTATGGGGTTTGGAAGAAGAAAAAGGGTGTAGATAATGTCCCCTTCTCAAGGGGTGAAGTCATAGTGCAAAAAAGGCATTAGGGGTACCTCCTTGTGGCCAAGATAGAAAAACTTAGCCTTGATTTGATAGATGACTGATGGGACAATAATCCAAAAGGATACATAGCTAAATTGAAGACCATTATCACTCTCAAGCATCAAGCTCAACTCTATTTGGAGCAAAGGAAGTTTCCCATAGAGGACATCCCCCAAAATCATGTGGACCTAGTTCAGATGTCAAAAGACACCCTTAAATCATGGGAGTCTTTTTATGACAAGATCTAAAAATATGACCTAGCCCAAAAGTTATCAAAGATAATGAAGGGTCTACTCACCCAATTAACTTATAACATGGAGAATAAATTTACCTTCATCAAATACATGTTTGAAACTGACAAGAAGAAGTGGAGGTTGTGACCACCTAGGAGCCTTCAATGTGATTGACTACCATGCTTTCAAATCCCTTAACCTTAAAACAATAACAAGATCCTTCCAGGCACCTCATGACCAGGTCATCCCAAATCAAGTGCACTAAGGCACTCATTTTTATCCCTCCACCAACTTCCCTCTAGAAGAATATCTACTTTATGGATCCCTTACTTTACACCTCTAAATATTTCTCCACTACCCTATCCCCCTTTATAGCTCTATAATAGGTTATGACATCATCTATTATCCATCTAAACACTTCAACTCCCTTTATCACTTTATCATCTACCCTTGTAGCCCCACTACAGGGTATAGTGCCTTCTACTACTCAACCTAGTACCAATTTGGCTCCAATATCCTCATCCAATCAACCTATCATTAGGCCTTACCCCTTCTCTTTTTTATACTTATCTCCTACCACATCCCTTTACTCACTCCCCCACCTTCATTTTCCACCTCATCCCCCCTAGTGTTGCAATCCCCATTCACCCCATCCTATGGACTCCCATCTTTCTCCTTTTTAACCCTTCACTTTAGTTCACTTACCTCCATAGGTAGAGGGCCTGATACTTCATAGCATCAATTGGTTATACCATTCATGTTTTCACAAGGGACACCCTTTGTAGGAGAGATCATTCAAGCATTAGACTAGTTTTAGTAGTAGGTGGATGTAGCAAGGGTAGCCTAAAAGGCCCAAATATAAAATTAAAGGGGGAAACAAGCAAGGGATGACACCCAAGCTCACATGCGATCATTTTATGACCCAATACAGTAATCTCTTATGGTCACTCACTTGACTTCCTAATTAGTCAAGCCCCTTGACTAGATGCAACTGAGGGACTACATTATCCAAACTGTTGGCCTTAACCTCAATCAAGCCTAACCCACTGATAAAGTCAAGTTTATGGAGGAGATGCAAAAGTCCATGACAATAGACTATGTTAAGGTCACCCATCAGCTAAAGAACACTAAGATGAAGCTCTCAAGAGTAAAATTTATGATTAATCACCTCAATATTAAGGTTAAGGCTAAAGATACTAACCTCAACAAGACATGGCTAGAGATACAAGTAATATATCAAATGAAAGCTTCTAAGTAGAATCTAATTCATGTAGAGCCATCAAGACCAAGTTACAAGAGTAGGAGATAGATATAGATGAGATCCATTAGAATCTATATGATACAAATTATTCATATCAACTCTTACAGAACCAAGTATATTAAGATTCCTTAATCAAGGACTAGGAGATTAAAAAGTTAAAAAATGACCTCATTGTTCACCCCTAGGCCATCGAGATCCTTCCCATAGTCTAACAGCTATAGATATCCTATTTGGAATGGATCAAAGCCACTGTGGTAAACCTAAAGATATAACTAACCTTCATCATAGATGTGTATAAGCTCTCCTCTCAAGTGAGCACATTTTTGATCAAATGATTGCTTTCATCTCCCTGAAGGTCCTAGAGTCATAGAGCCTTGTTTAAAATCTCTACAGTGCTTATCTTGAAGAATTAATGGCATCAAGGGTGACCAATTAGAGGTAGGTAGTGGCAAAGGTAAATGATTTTTTAAGTTACAGGGAGGTAGCAAATAAGTTTAAGGCATTACTTAATGCCTTGGATCAAGTAACCCAACAAAGGTGGGTACATATAGAACATTTAGTCCAACTGAGACTCCCCTCCCCTTAAAAAATAATAGTGTCCTCCCTAAGGATCAAATAAAGGCACTATTTGAGAAAAAGTAAGATGACCAGACCATCTTTGTGGATCTTGATCAAATTTCCAACATCTCTGAGGTGGAAAAAAAAATTCACCCACTCACCCGATTAGAGATCTAGACAATTGCAATGGTTAAGAGTTTGGGAAACATCTCCTTCATGTAGATGATAGATTTAAATAGAGCCTTTGAGGCTCTCAATAAAAAGACCCATCTAAAATAGAATAAGTGGGTACTCTTACAGGTATCCCTTCAAAAGTTATAGATTTCTACACCTTCCTCTCTTTTGTAATTTTGTTTCAAATGGTTCGAGCATCAGAGTTTTGAGTTATCTCTCTCATAGGTGGATACCCATGTGAGTCTCTAGGAACTATGGAATGTAAATCCATGTTTTTTTCATTTTTGGATTAGTTCATATCTTTTCTCAGGCTCATTCGACATTAACATGGTTCCATGACACCTTTCAGTGGATCCCTTTTTATTGCTTCTTCTTTGAGGCCCCTTTTGCAATTTTGACAAGGTCCAAACCTTTGTCTACCTTTGACATGGTATTTCCACACTTGACCTCACCAAATAAGTCCCTAAATACTCCAAAAAAGTGATCGCATGACACATGTCATCTTCACGATTGTGAAAGAGCTATGTTGGTTCGCTAGTATTTAAAGAAGCACCATTAGATGATAGTGTGGTTCCCCCTTTTGAGCAAAGATTTTGAAACACTTTAGGTTTGGCCTAAGGTATAATCCTTTGATTTTTGGAGGCCAAAACCATTAAGCATAGTATAAGTGGGAAATCTCTAGGAGTAAACATATGGCACCACTTCACTTCTCCCAACCATAGTGGTCTTAACAGAACAATGTCGTTGCCCCATATTTAGGATCTCAAGGCCAATTACACTCATGATCCCAAGACCTCCTTTAAGTTACAATGGCATCACATGGTCATAGAGAGGGAATCTCTATGTGTCTCTTCTTTCAATGTTTGCCTCAATTATTCATTCACTTTTGTAAGGGGTGGCTAGTGATCATTTTGTTTCTTTGCATTCTCATTTTTATAGATAGCCATTGTAATATACTAGAATAGTAGAAGTTAGAATTTTTCTATTTTGTAACCTTATTAATCATAATTTCATCTCGCATCTGTAAATCTTTCCATAGAAAACTATTCACCGAGAGCAAGAGTTTTAAGAATCAATAGTATTGACTAGGATATTCCTTCATGGGTAACTTAAAGTATCTTCTAGGAGATACCTTGAAGATATTACAAACCTCAATAACATTGGGCAAGTTTAATATCGATGTATCCAATAGGAGATTCCTTAAAGGGCCTTTTAATACCTTCATGAGTAACTTAAAGGTATCTCCTAAGAGATACTTTGAAGATATTAAAAGGACCATCAAGGTAAAGGAAAATTTTAAAGGTACAACAAAGAAATTATTTGGATCTGAGACTATTAACGTAACATGGAAAAAAATTTAACTAGATTGAGGTGTAAAGATCATGTGCATAAGAGGACTTAAAATGCACGCTCTCCCAAGTATTAGAAGGCCCTTCAAGTTATCAAGTTATGAACCATTAGTGCTTTCAAGGTGAAGGGAATTTATATTGGGAGATACATTCAACATCCTTTTGAGTGTATGACAGTACCCTTCAAGGTGTCCACTAAGAGATTCCTTCAAGGTTCTTGAAGTGCACTTGTAATACCATCAGGGTTAAATCAAAGGTATCTCCTATGAGATGTCTTGTAATAAAAATTCACTCTTGTGCATGATTGAGAGGTATCTCCTAGGAGATACTTTGAAATTACCTATTGATGGTTGTTTTGACACATATTAGAAACATACTTCCCCTCATCTTTCTCCTTTGAAACAATTTTTTATGGATTCCTTTGCCCATCAAAGTATATTGGTTGGTGCACATAATTTATTTTTAGTTTGGTCATACCTTATTAGTTTAAGTGTGAGTTAATGTATATATTATGAAGATTTAATATGTATTTTATATTGTAATTTAGAATTAACATTTGTTAATATACATTTAATCACTACTCAAACACAAAAAAATTAATGAACCAATGCAAAATGCAACTTGAATTTTACAAAAGATCAATTTTTAAATCATTTCAAATGATTTATAGAATGTCTTCAAGAGAAAAAAGAATTACCACGCTTAAAAGGTAGAAGAAGGTCTCATTCCAAGAGAATTTGGATAGAGTACCATTTAAAATACCAAAACTAAAATTAAATCCACATAAAAATCTTCCATTTTATGTTAGTGATAAAATTTCTCTTGCTGATTGGTATTTCAAATTGTTTAGTCTACCAAACATGCATCTAGATATATACTTGTTTAACACTACATCAGGAAAAGAATCTTCTCTTATTGAAATAATCTTAGCCTCTGATAAGGATGAACTTGAATATGCCCTTCAATTCTAACTGAAAGTATGGAATGGAGAAGAGGGAATTATCTATCAAGCTATAGCTAATTTCCATAAATTTATACCCAATAAAATGAAGTTGACAAAAATTATTTTTTTATTTCTTGTGAAATATTTGGTTTTCATTTGAATGGCTATGACAGCCTTGAAATGTCTGGGTAGATAGATAAATATAATTTGGTCATTAGAATACAAAACATGTTGAAATAAAAACATGAACAAGGGGCAATAACTTCTTCTACTTGCCACCTTGCAAAGATGTATTTAAGATACCCTACACTCATGATAAAAAAAAAATTGAAGAAAACAAGACAAGCCAGGGCAACATATTTGTATGTAGATTTGAAAGAGGCCATACAAGTATTCACACTAGTGGAGAAAAATAAGGTCGAACAAAATGTTGGAACATTTTTATTGACACAAACTTATAATGAGACACATAGTGAATTCTTTACATGGTATATTTCCTCTAGCAATTATGCCTTGAACATTCCTATAGAGCTCTGTGAATTGGGGGACACAAATATCAAAATAATAAATTTGAATAAAAGAGGGGAGAATGATATAATTCATTCATTTGTAAAATATAATGAGGTTACAATGAAAGATGCTTTGTTAATTCCTTTTTATCCAAATAACCCTGACTGTATTATTAAATGAAAAGAAGTCATAAAAGATATGATGGAAAAAAAATGTAAAGTTTAAAATTGCAGATGGTCAACATACAATTACAACATAATAGAGAATTATTTTAGATGAGAAATACAATTCACAATCATTGAGAAATAAATGTTGTGTTAGAAGGGCAAGATTTTTGAAAACTTGTACCCCATTCCATATTATGCACAAAATATGTAATCAATATAATGAAGCCAATGAAATAATTTATAAGGATTTATTTGTAGAAAGAGTTCAATCTACAAATGACCTTATCAAATTGAGAGGTTGGAAGAATCTTGAAATAAGGAATTAAAAAATGGAATAAATGCATGAACAAGATAAACACTTGTTCACACAAATGAACTATTCAGCACAATAACTGTAGAATAAAAAATGCCTTCTTTTCATGAAATAGATTGTTTGGGATTTTTTTGATAAGGTGTTTGATTTGTTTGAAAATGATACCTTACCTAGTTTAGATAAATAATCTTTAACTCTGATTGGTCTAATAGTACTTAGAAATATTCAAGGGCTTTCAAACAAACAAAAAGTAGAACTAGCAGATTTATTGGAAAAAAGGTATATTTCCTTCTTGAAAACCCTTAGGTATAATAGCATGGATAATTGGTGCAAAAAGGTGAAGCTAGAAAGTAACATATTATCAAAAATTATAGATTATTTTAGCAACCATGATACGAGACTACCACCAAACCAAACAATCACACCTGAAGAGGTAATGGAGCATTATAAAAAAATTATGAAAAGGTTTGATGATTTGTGTGTCCTGAATGAAGGTATTTGAAAAAACAAAAAAGGCTGGGAAGCATTATCTCAAGATTCATTAAGCATATTGAAAATTTATCTACATAATGATGGAGGTCAGCTTCTCAAAAAAAAAATAGAAAGATTTAGTTGCCATTACGGGCCCCCATGTCTTTGGCCATCCATTTTAGAAGATTTTAGTGAAACATTCATCCTTGGTCTAAATGATGATTTGATAATTATTGATCTTTTGAATCTCACTAAAGTTTTTAAGGAAAAACATCTTCACCTATTTCTTTAGGCATTGATTGAAAAATTTATTATTGGGACCTTCAATGTATTCATCATCCACAAACTAGAACATTATCCTACCATTCAGACCTCTCTCAAGAATCTACATGTTGGTGATTTATGTTACATGCAAGATACGGGTGTCATAATATGGGGTCTAGATAGTTATGGATTTAATTGGACACATATTATAGGTATCAATTTTTTTTCAAGATCTAACTCATTTTCAGCTACAAGGTTTCAGACTCTATTCACAATAGAGTAGATTAGATGATGGTTTTGACATCTACAAAGATGAACCAACATTTTAAATAATTGGTTTCCATAAAACAAGAAGGCCATTCAAAAATGAAAAAGATAACATCTTTTAAGAGACATTTATCTCTACTTTTAGTGATCTAGATGTATGTGACATGTTAGGGGTATCTATAGGAGCTAGATTAGTGTGTGCTTATACAAAATTGCAAAGAAATTTATCTTGCATTACAGAAACGAAAGAAAAAACAATTTTTTAATGTTTAATTTCAAATTTTTTAAAAATTCATATCAACCAATACAGGAACAACCGCTTCAATCAGTACCAGGTGCATAACATTTTTTATTTATTTCATAATCATGCTTCATTTTCTAATTATAATATCTTAATAATATTTTAATGTGTATAATTTATTTTTCAAACCTAACAGCTTATAAAAAATTTGGTGTGTAGCACCAATGGCATTGCATGCAAGTGAAGAAATAATAATAATGGAAAATCATATCAATGAATATGACACATCACAAGTTAAAGAAGGATACATAAGATCATGTATATGTTTTGAATTATATAATTTTTTATTTATCAGTGATTTATGTCTCAATTAAAATAGTTCACAATGCAGTTCAAGCATTTTATGTCTACAACACAATGACCCATGACACAGCTCTATAGGTTGGTTCCTCCACGAAAATAAAACAAAGTAAAACTTTACAACAAGACACATTTTTAAAATATAAATATCAAATCATTTGATAACAAAAATTTTTTAGTTACTACATTATATAATACTTTGCAAGGAATAAAAAACCAAAGTTTCAAAGAAAGAGTGCACCCATACAAACTACAAAAAGACAAAAAAAAGGTGAAAACCCCTTTCAATAAATGTGTAATTATACAATTTCATAAAAGTCTAGAATATATTAATTATTTATTATAACACATTACAATTGAATTTTTCTTCATGGGTAGGAGATTGTAGAAGACAATAAAATATAGACTTCCATCAGCTTGAGATTTGTAAGTGTGGTTCATTTTATTGTTGTGTAGACTAAATGTGGTTGTATTTACCCATTAAAATATTGTTTACAAGTTTAATTTACCCATTACAATTTTTTTTACATGTTTAATTTACCCAGTTTAAAATAACACAATATGTGTTATACTATGTCTTTAATATTTTGATGCAGAGTATCCATGTGTTCTTTATCAATAAAAATATAATAAAGTATATTATGCTAGAGACAATTATATTGCTATTGATTTAAACATTTTTTAATTTGATGTGTCTTATTGGAATTATATAAAGGGGGTTCAATTATTAAGGTGTATACTCATTTGAATTTAGTGACAGTGAACTACAGCATAGAAGAGTAAATCCTATTTTATTTGTTATCATGGGCTGCATAAACATATAAATATGTATTGGTATGCATAAGAACAGCTGATACTTTCATTACTATAAGAATATAGATGTTGGTTGATCAATGTTGAATTCCTATCAACATCTACGGGAAATGAGTTATGGCAAAATTGGACTAATTTAGATTATGATACATTCATGGTCAAGTTATAAAAATTCAATATGAACTTTTATATGCATGTGTGTTATAAAATTGGCAATAGAAATGGTACATCCATGTATAATGAGTATTATAGTTACAATGTGCTTAAGCATGTATTTATTTTTATATATGTTCATATGAATCTTTATAAGATTTAAAAAAATGCAAAAAAATGAATCAAATGAAATGCATTATATTTTTATGTTACAATAAGAAATGCAAATCAAAATTGCATCAATGACCAGTCTAGTAACATGTAAAACATTTTATTAGAAAATTTTCATGTTATATCTCTTATAATATAATATTGTTAATAAATGATTCATTTATTTTTTAATAAATTGCAGACATTTCAAAGGAGCTGAAAAAGTTATAAAAATTCAATATGAACTTTTATATGCATGTGTGTTATAAAATTGACAATAGATATGGTACATCCATGTATAATGAGTATTATAGTTACAATGTGCTTAAGCATGTATTTATTTTTATATGTGTTTATATGAATCTTTATAAGATTAAAATAAATGCAAAAAAATGAATCAAATGAAATGCATTATATTTTTATGTTACAATAAGAAATGCAAATCAAAATTGCATCAATGACCAGTCTAGTAACATGTAAAACATTTTATTAGAAAATTTTCATGTTATATCTCTTATAATATAATATTGTTAATAAATGATTCATTTATTTTGTAATAAATTGCAGACATTTCAATGGAGCTGAAACCGACTTCTAAAAAATTATTGTTTTTGGGGTTGGATGACTTATTATTTGTTGTGCACAAAACAAAAGATATGCAAATGCATCACACAAGAAAAAAGGATGATTATAAAATTGAAAATGTGTCATATTACATTTGAGATCATTCCAATGAAATTTTGAAGGTAGCACTACAATCTTTTTCTCAAGTTGGCATTTGGTCAATGATAGAGGAAAATCATTTGAGAATACTCATTCAAGCCATGGGTTACATAAGTTTAAATTTCATGTTTGCTTGGGGGAAAAAATATTCTAAGTCATTCAATATAAACATAAAAAAATTAGATGAAGTTATTTTTAAAGGGACCTTTGGAGATGATTTTGCAATTGCCAACACATTATTCATTGATTGTAATTCTCAGAATTGTGTTACAAATCAAAAAGTGAAAATGAGTTGTGTTATGTCAAGTAGATATACTAGAAATTAAATTCAGAAAGATGAAAAGGATTAGATAATCAAAATGATGTAAATCATCACATTCTTCAAAGAAAGCAAAAAATCCATGCTAACAGTTGTGAACCAATGTTTAGAAAGATGTAACTTTGCCTGATTCTTTCAAGTGTATTTATTGATTATAAACTATAATTCTAGTAATAAACATTATCATTAATTTCATATAAATCAATTTTAAATTATTTAAAATATAGTTCAATTAATTTCAAAATAATTGATTCTAATTTAGAATAACTTTGCTATGGTTCTTAGTGCAATTTGATTTATAGTTTTAGATTACTTGAAATTATTGAATTAGTATATTGACATTTGAGCTCATTCAGAAAATCTTCCCAATGAACAACAAACAATTGTCATGATATTTTATTATGTAGATGAACTAGATTTCTTAATATGTTTTCATCCATAATTTGGCTAGTCAAATGGTGCCACATGTCCAAACAATGGAAGCTACTTCAAAGGATCAATGATCAATATGAAGGCCCAGAAGGGTACCACGAGTTCAAAATAGTCCAATCTATTCAAAATGGTCTGCTCCCAAATGGTTTGAAGTATATCAATTTATTTGGAATATAGAAAACATATTTATGGAGAAAATATTCTCCACTCCACTTTAGTGGGTATAATTTCAAATTATTTAAAATAGCCCAATTTAATTGAAATGATCTATGCTCAAATGGTTTGAAACAGTCTAATTTCTTTGGAATAAACAAAATTTATTTTTGGAGAAAATCTTCTTCTAAATCACTCCATTTTATAGGTATAAGTCTAAATTATTCAAAATAGCCCTATTTACTCAAAATGATCTATGCCCAAATGCTTTGAAACAGTCTAATTTATTTTGAATATAACAAATTTATTTTTGGAAAAAAATTCTCTTCACTCCACTTTAGTGGGTATAAATCCATTTTATTTAAAATAGCCCAATTTATTTGAAATGATCTATGCCCAAATAGTTTTAAACACTCCAGTTTATTTAGAATATATGAAATTTATTTTTTGGAGAAAATTTTCTCTACTCTACTTTACGGGGTATAAGTCCAAATTATTCAAAATAGTCTAATTCATTCAAAATGATCTATGGCCCAAATGGTTTGAAATAGTCCATTTTATTTGGAATATAAGAAAATTATTTTGGAGAAAATTTTCTCCACTCCACTTTAGTGGGTATAAGTCTAAATTATATGAAATAGTCTTTTTAGTTCATGTTCTTAGTGTAGTATATTCAAGTGGAGGGTGTTAATTTGGTGCATCACCTCCCTAGTTTAGTTTACTTTCAGCTCTCTTACCCTTTTCCTTTGCAAGCAGTAAGTCTAGTAGTAGTTTTAAGGTGATATCATCAAAGGAGCTACTCTTATATAGATATTTACCTCACTGATTAGAACACCCATAGCCTAGAGGTGTCTTCATGATATTACTCAAATGATGAAGCTTGCATAACCTCCTTAAGGGTGAACTTTTTGATGATAATAGTACCACAACACCATCTTCTTCATCAGCACCATCATCCCACACAACAACGATCACACTTAGATTGCAGCCTCCTCTATTACCAAAACACACTCCATGGCTCTTTCATCTATCTAGGTATTGCATAGTTTTTTAATTTTGAAATTTTAAATAGTTTTGACATAGGAAAAACCATAAGCATTAGGTGCAGGTCCAAAATGGTTGAAAACTCATAAAGGTCAACCTCTTATTTATGCCAATTTATTAAAAACTTTCAAGGTTGGTATATTGATACAATGCTTAGTTGGAAATCAAAAAGGGTGGTTAAGTAATGCACAAGATGTAAAAACCAATAAATAACACCTTGAGTAATTATTTTAATAAGTGTTTTTAGACCAACCCCTCACCACAAACAATTCCACTAGCTCCAGCATTAGGCACACTTCATGTGACTTTGTCTCAAGATGAGATAATTGTTCAAGTTTGGGAAAGTGTTGGTAGTAGACCTAGGAGTGTTAAATCACATAGTGTAAATGAATAACAAGTGTGAAATGTAGAGTATTTTGTGTAATGTATATCATTTTGTATGTATTTGACCTATGTATGTATACCAAAACATTGTTGAATACAAAGAGGTCAAAATGAAAAGTGACAAAGCATTGTAAGTCTTTACATGGTGATCTGGTGTAAAAGAAAATAGTTTTGAATGATTAGAGATTAATATAGAGTTTGATTCATGGTTATTTGAATGTCTTTTGTACTTGTTCTAGTGCAGTTGAATTCTATTTTATGTGAATATTTTTTACTTATATAATAATAATGAATTATTTATATCATTAAGTCTATGTTTTAATGTAGAATTTGTAACTATTTTCAAAATGAATATTTTATGAGTTTCTTAGTTTTATCTACATTCTAAAACTATAATTTACTTCACACAAAAAAACATTATCATGTTCTGATGGGTTTTCCAAGAACTTTTGCTAACACACACACATACACATACACACATGCATATACATATATGTTTACAAGATTGTAATAGATATTCAATCAATATTCATCAGTAAGAATGAAATATTATGATTTCAAATTATTCATTCCATTATTATAAAATAATTATAATGATTAGGGAAAAGGAATGACCATTATTAACATTTTCATGGACTAGAAATAAAAAGGTATAAATTAAGTACCATGTCTATCCCACAAACATTGTCCAACTTGTATTGTTTTATCTAATTAATATTTGTTATATGTGCTTAACTATTACTCATGTAATTACGTTTTGCATAAAAAAGAACCAAAATCAACAAAATTAAAAAATTAAAACAGGTTCATGATTTGAAACCCAAACACTTTGCTTGTGAGACGGCTTTATCTTTGTCTAATTTTTATGTTGGAGTAATGATAGAAACAATATACCACTTTTGAGGATGGAATCCATAAGGAGGCATGTTGAGCAGAAATTAGATGGTGTGTCATACCTCCAACTCCACCCATGTGTCACTCAAATATTAGCTATGCATATAAATTTTATTTTTTACCCTACCTTATTCTAACAAATTACCAAATCCCAGTGACCTATTCTAAATGGAAATTCTAATCTAAAATTATTTTTAATTAATCTAAAGCTTTTCCAACATTATATCAGACAATAGGAAATTTTAATCTAAAATTATTTTTAATTAATCTATAGCTTTTCCAACATTATATATCCTATTGTCTGGATTGAGAATATGTATTTTAATAGCATTATTAAAAGGTTATGATTGTATAAATATTTTCACTTTACATTTTGATTTTTTAGACATTGATTTTAAAGCAAACATTATTGATTGAAAATGAAAACATAGGTTAGAAAATTAAAGATATAACTATATATAAATTTATTTAATTTCTATTTAATCCTCATATAACACAACTATACAAATTTACAGTGTGTTCATTATAGATTGAGTTGAACCTTACCTTTGTCTGGTGTTAACTTTCCTTGAAACTATCAAAGCTTACTCCTAGGGTTTATTTGATCTTTGATAAAATCATACACAGAGCATCCTCATTCTCTGAGCTCTATTCTTCTCCCATATTTATTCTACTCAGCACAAGTATTTTTTTAACTTCCATGCCATCTTATATTTATTTTATTTTTCAACTGCCATTATTAAATGTAAATCATATTTTTGTTCAATTGGATGGCACAATCCTGTTAGCATTTATCTCCTTGTGTTTTAATTATATCCATTTATTATAGTGGTTACAAATTTCCAATTCCTAACAAACTCTTTGATAATATCTAGTTAGGAAGAGTTTTAGTTTTTAAAAAATTATTTGCATTTATGAATGTTGCCACAGCACATGCAGGTTCTTCTCTTTAATTGGAATCTTCTAGGTTGATTTAAAACTTAAGACAAAAAAATTATATCAAATGTAAAAGAACATATGTCTTCCTAGAACATTTTGCATTTTTAAGATGTTCATTGGTAGAGGATAACATGTGGTATGAGGGAAAAGTCTTAAAAAATCTAATATATTAATTCTAGTTAATAACAAAGTCTACTCATGGGAACATAGATTTAAAATAAACACTTGAATTCATTATCAAAACTATGCATAGTGATTGGGTCAAAATCTAAAACACGTATTTTTCTTAGAAGACCATTAAAATTTATAATTCATGATTTATAATTAAATTTATATTACTGATGTTGAGAACATAAACATGTGATCTGGTTAAATCCGTGAAACAAAAAATGTCTATATTTGTTTTCCCTAACAAGGGATAAAATAAAAATAATTATAGTTATTTTTTATAAATTTGAAAGAATAGTTGTTTATACACAGCCCATACCTAACTCATAATGTAAAATTTTAGAGACTATTAACAAATGTTTCCTAATTGAAATAAGGACAAGATTAAGGGTTTGAAACAAAAGATAAGTAATATAGCATCTCCCAAACACTCGTGTCGATTTTTGTTGCAAAATTATGGAATGAGTCATTTTTATACTATGTCACAACAAGGTTTCTCTGCATTTTATTTTAATTGAATGGATCGACATGGATGAGGATGATAAATTTTATTAATATTGACACTTGACACTTGAAATTTATCAACACTAACATATATAAAAAGTGACCTGAAAAAGGTAAGAACCTAATTGACCTATCTACCCATCCCTAAGGGTACTAAAAAGATCCTAATGCATAGTTCACTATCAATAATAAATTTTTATACATGCATTCAACACATTCTATCCCTTGTCCTCTCATATCACATCTATCTATCTCTCCTTGATGGTACCCTCCCTCTTTTGTAGGTAAAGATCTTGTGTTGCAATTGCACACTTAGCAAAACCTGTAAAGTGGTTAACCCAAATTATTAACTAATCATTTCATTGTAAACGTCAAATAAATTTGTAAAATATAACAATGAATCAATTTAACATTAAACACTATAATCATGACATTACTATTTGATGTTATCAGAATCAAATCTACAATTTCAAATCCATTTTTTATTATTGTTGCATTTACTTGATACATCAATCAAGCTATGCAGTTCATTTTCATAAACAATTAAATTTCTAACTAACATGTAATCAATAAAATGTTTGACATTAAAACACATTGATTTCATTTAATGTTCAAAATATTTTATATTTTTCCAAAATAGCACAATATGATAAAATGTATTTAACTAAAAATTCATTTTCATCAAAATAAGAATAATAGTTATACAAGAAATTTCTTAAAGTATTTAGATTTCCACTAAATAAATCCATGTGGCACACCACATCGACACAAAACAAACAATTAGTCTATTATTATAAATGGGGTTTAACACAATTGAAATAATAACATTTATTTTTTTAACATAAAACATGATTTGAATGGCCTCAACTAGAATAGTGATAATTTTACTTCCATTATTCTTCCTCACTGATCTAGGAGGATTTGAGCCATCAATTCAACTCATGGCATCTTTATGTTACTAGATAGATAATACAGTTATTTTAGAAGATTTAGGATCTTCTATTTCACATTTTTTCCAAACCACAATCCCAAACTCCTTTTTTTTGCATCATGCACATCTCCTGTAGTGTAAACATTGTACTAGCTCAATAGTAATATTCGTAGAAGTCATAAGTCTAATGGTTGGTTATGAAGTTGTTTTTAAAACCATTATTATTTCCTAACAAACACTTCAAATTCCTCATTTATATACTAATTTACGTTGGCATTCCTTTTAGCTAGTTAAAATGAAGTTATGGAGTACCTAGACATCATACATCTTATCTCTCATATCTTGTACAAAACTTAAAATAATGCAAATTTGTTGTTGCAGTTTTACATATGGTGTCCATTTTTTATATATTCTTTCCCTTAATACACTCTAATATATCTTCTCCATTTATCATTCATAATCACTTTCACATATAACTCATTAAATCCATTTAGTGAGGTTGTCAACCATGTCTCCTCCTATGTCCCAAATAAGTGGTATTAGAGCATACACAATCCATACCATCTCGTGATTGGTATAAAGGTTGTATATAAAATTTGTCTCTATTTATATTCCTACTCATATGAGGTGTGAATATTATAATTTATGGCTCAAGACTCATGACCCTTCATCATACCCTCCTAAACATCCTTATATGGCATACAAATCCTCAATGGCTACAACTTCAAAAATATTCTAAAAAAAGATAAAGGATGCCTTGTAATGTATTGAGAATAATTTTAATAACTTCATGCATGTGAATAATTGAGTATTATCGATCAGGTCACTCAAATTCTTAAGCATGTTCAAACTCATTACAACACATCTCATTCACATTAATAATTTGATGGTTAAACACCCTACAAGGTACAAATCAATCTATACATCCATGTGTTTCAAGGAAGAATATATGCAAATAACTTAGATAACTAATTTAACATTATTTTTTCATACTGAGTGGTGAATCATTTATCTAACCAATAAAATATTAAATTCCCTCTTTTGAAAATTTCTTCATCAGTAAAGAAGTGGGAAAACTATTATTTTGCATGATAAACCTATGAATAAGATCAATTTCACTTAGACACACCTATAGATACCTAGAATGGTTTTATAAAAGAACTCAAATAAACATATTATCTGATGGGAAATTATGATTACTATTATATCAACTTCTCATAATTATGTTAAGGTCAATATCAATTTGTGCATTAATACACAAACACTTATCATACATTGGTGTATGAATTGAATGTTTGGTTCTTAGATAAAAACCATGTTTTGAGTATAGGTTAGGCTTGAAAACACATATTCAATCATATATTTATTTCCTACACATCTCTAGTGGAAAAGTGTGCATATTTTTTTGCACGTGTGAATAAAAGGCCAAGTTGAGAACCAAAAAATAAGATTTTAAATCTCAAGATAAGATACAATCAAAGCCCTCAAATAAAAAATAAATACTAGGTAATGGCCCTTTGTGCCATCCATAAAAGAATCAACAATAATAAAATATTTTAATAATGGAAATTTATTCTCAATTCATAACTATGATAGTCACTCCAATGAAGAGTGCCATGCTCAGAAGAATCTACTTGAATAACTCAATGTAGTGGGTAAAAACATTATGGAATTGAATAAAGATAAACAAATCATGTATTCTAAACCTAGTGCTATGTTTGGTACCAAAAACATCTATAATTCCATCAACATGAATATAGATAAAGCATAAATACTATTCCATTCTCAAATATGGATCAATGGTCAACCTATACACTTTATTATTGAAAATAAAATTTAGAATAACTTGATCTATCTTAGGTTAGTTGGAATATTTAACTTTCCATTAATGCCTCACCCACAACTATACTTCATCGAATGGTTTAGTGTACATTGTGAGAAACACATCACTTAGCAGTATCACCTAGTGTATAAATCAAGCCTTTTCAAGATGCATTTATTTGTGATATCACTCCATTAGAGGTATGTGATGTTTTAATTGTGTAACCATATATTTACCATTGACATGAAATCTATAAAAACACCCTAAAAATGTTGTCACAGATGTTGTTGATCATAGATACCACATACCATAATTATTTTCTAAGTGTGTCACTCAATAGTTCCAAATGGCTTAAGATGATAGTTAAGTTATAGTGACAAGTTTGTGTTTTTGTTGGTAAAACTCAAGTTTAATAATTTCCTTGAAACACACATTCATATAGTAGTCTTTCCATCAATATTAGATACCATGGAGTTTAACTTCAAGTTAGAAGAACACAAATATTCTTTTAGTTACCTAGATGAGTACCTACACACTATGCAATGAAGGACACTATTGATTTTATCCCTAGACTACCATATCTTAATGCCTATTTATACTACATATCATTTATATGGAATGGAAATATTGGGAAGGAGATGAATTTTTGATAAAGGATGCCTCAAGCCTTGCTCATCACCTTAAGGTAGCATGATTGTGTTTTTCCAGATAAAGATAGAAAATAAAGGTTTTACATCAATTATAGAGATCTCAACAAGATCTCAACGAAGAACCATTATCCTATTCCAAGAATTGAGGATCTACTAGACCAACTCCATAGTGAAAAATTATTCACCAAAATAAATCTTAAGTCAAGGTATAACTAGTTCCTATTAAACATATAATGTTTTTGGAAAACTGCCATTAAAGAAAATAAATATGTTGTTGAGTGGTTCATTATTCCTTTTAGCTTAACTAATGCACTTGATACATTCATGTGAATGATTAATTACATCCTTAGGCCCTTCAATGTTTCATTTGTTTTAGTCTATCTTGACAAAATCATAATCTTCAACAAAATAAGGTATGAACATCTTTTCATATATAAAAAGAATTTTACTCTTTTCAGCAACACAAGTTGTATGATTACATAGAAAATTTTCATTTTACATGCAAGTGATACAATATCTATGATACATGGTAGAGACATAATGAATGCATATTTATACAAACATTTTCTAGTTCCAATAAGGTCATGGTTATCTATTTTCATGGACTTCCTCTTACGCTAGCCTACTACCATGCATGGCAATGATTTTATTTATGTAGTAATTGATAAATTCTCAAAGATATAAATTATTGTACCTTGCAAGAAAATAATATTATCTTTATAAATAACTCTATTATACTTTCAACATGTTTTAATCCACGTTGGAATTTCATAAAATATCTTATTTGATAAGGATACAAGGTTTTTGAGCTTGATGATAGTGCATCTTCTTAGAGTGTAAAATTTATAGAAGCAATGCACTTGAGATGAAATTAATCCTTTCATTCAACACATATATAATATATTTTTACATATTTTATAGCATATAACCATTTTAATTTTTCTTGTGTTTCTACCCTTTAGCACCCATTGACATAGCTTACCCTTTACCTCTATTGACAGTATCAAATCCTCTAGCTCAAAAGGAATTTGACAAAGTTTATAAATTTATTGGTCACACTTAATAGGAAGTGTAGGCCATTATGAAAAAGGAAAATGCTAAGTATATTAAGCATCAACATGATAAGCATTGAAAACTATAAACCTATTATGTTGTTGATCGAGAATGGCTTTAACCATAGAAGGAATTACAAATAAAAAATTATTGTGAGATTCTCCACTTCATTTGGAGCACTATACCATCACCAACCAAGTATAATATAACACTTTAAAGCTTAACCTTCCTTATTATCTTATTTTGCATCTATTTTTCAATACATAAATTCATATGTTTCATATACTCTTAAACAAGTAGAGATTAATCCATATTACAACACACTATTAAAACTAGATCAACTCAATGATGTTAGGGTCAAATGAACACGTTAACAATAGATCCCTCTCTTTCAAATCATCAAAGCATGTCAATTTCCTTCTTTAAAAAAATAGTTAATAGAAGTACAAGTTTCCACTTCATTCCCACATTTTTTTCCATAGCTAAATACAATTGGGGCCATCGCTCTTCAAGGAGGGGTTATTGATCTTAGATTATCCAAGTCTTTAATTGAACTCGTAGCATATAGGCATTTATCTATAGCTCATATGAATTATCCAAAAGATTCATAATCATCTCCAAAACATGTGTTCCAAACCAAAATCCCAACTCCTCGTATGCCATACCACATAGCTCGTATAATTTTAGTATTATACCATACAACTTGATAGACATGCTAATAAAATTCCTCAATATAATCATTGGTTATGAAGCGATTGTTACTAACCATTACATATACCTATTTGATGCTGTGATCTTCCTCCTTTGTTTATCAATGTATGTGTCCATTCTTTCTAGTTAGTTATATTGAAGTTAGGGAGTATGTATACATCATACATATGATCTCTCAAATCTTGTATGGAAATTAACATAATACAACTTTGTTATTACAATTCTACATCTAGTGTCCATTTTTATTTTTTACTATTTCCTTTGCTTACTACACTTTGATATATCTTTGGAATTTATCTATCATAATTACTTCCACATATAACCCATTAAATCAATGTATTAAGGTGCTCCACCAGGTCACCTCCTAGGGCTAGAACACCTATTTTATGCTTTTATGGTAATTTCTAGTGTAATTTATGACTTACTCGAGGCATGTATGTAATGAATGAGTAATTATTGGGCCTAAATTCTTGTTTAGGGTCAATTCATTGGGTATTAGATTATGGACCAAGATCAATGTATTTTAATAAAGTTGAGTCATTAAACCTTTGGGTGCCTTGTGAACTTATGATTTAAAAATATCATTAGCCTCATCCATTTATTTAATGCCCACTCAATTATTCCTAAAAAAATATGAAGGGTAATTTTATTTTAGAAAGAATGTGCATGGTTGGGATGACAAGGATATAATTTGATATTGAAATATCATAAATCTATGGGCCATTCCCATGAATTTGAAAAACAAAGGCTCAAGTAGCAATATTATGTATTTCTCCTAAAAAATGAATTTGACTCTAAATGGTAATACTTAGAACTATCATGCACTTGAATTTGCCTAATGGTGAAGAACATGTGCTCTCAAAATGGAGGTCATAGGTTCTAATCCTAAAGGGGTAAGATATGTACACCTTCATGAAAAGTATCCACATGCAATGGACTAATTGGCTCAATGTTCAATGTGATGGAGGTTGGCAAGTGGATTGAAACATGTGTTCAATGCGATGAGGCATTCCATAGTCCATGGCTAGGGGTACTATTCACTACTGGTTTGGGCATTCCAGTTATAAAAATGCATGTTCCTAAAATTTTAATCAATGAGATGTGGGTGAGTTGGTAAAGTGACTTGGTTGCTATAAGCACCACCTAGGTTCAAATCTCAGATGGTATTGAATGTTGATTATGGTTGATCATTAGTATTGGGCTAGTTGTGGCCATTGATGGTATTCTTGGGATGGTTATGGTCATTCATTAGTATTCTCAAGCCAGTTGTGGCCATTATTTGTAATTCTAATACTTGCATACTTGGGGATTTGGGCTCCTAATTGTGTCCTAGACTAGATGGAGCTCTGATCAAAATCATATAAGGATAAATTTCCAACCAAAATTGAATCTATCTAAAAAATATACCAAGAACTATCAAGATATAATTTTGTTACATTCCTTGAAATTGTAATGAAATTATCATGTTTTTTGGCATATGGATCATTGGTTTAGATTAGGATCTTATTGTGTTTTTTATTATATTTTCATCTATCTATTCTTCTCTATGTGGCAATCTACTCTTCCTATTCTTGTTTTTTATCTCTCATTTATATTATAGGTGACTTTAGATCATTTTATTCTTCATCTAATTTATGATTTTTATTGTTCCAATGTCTAGATAGTTCCAATACTATTCAATATTCTTTTTGGGCCCTTTTGGCCCTTATGTCTAAGTTACTATTGTTTGGCCCTTATTTTATTGACTTTTATATCTTTTATGTATTTTAGCTTTTGTACCAATATGCCCCTAACTTGAATTCAATAATTGATGGGGAATCCAGAACAACAAACAGCTCTGATTCCACTTGTCAGGATCTTGCTCCTCAATAAGAGCACATATGATTACCTTGTATTAGCAACTAAACACGGAATTATACCAGAATGAACAAGTAACTAGAATTCACAAATGACACAGAATATGAGAGACAATACACAATCTTGTATTAATACTCATCCAAAAAGAAAATACAATAAAGAAGATGCCACTTCTTCTTACACCTCTGTGAGGCTCCCCACACCTCAAGGGCTCCCAGTAATTCTCAATCAAGATTTCACTCTCCTACCAAAAATGGTCCCAACACACAACTCAAACACAGAGTTGGTGTTTACCTCCAACCAGTCAGTAATAACCCTGCCAGTACACAAGTACTCAAAGTACTTCAAGTAGATCTCCCATGAACTTGCAACAACCTGTAAATCAAATGATCTTACTTACCATGTAGAACTTCTCCCTGATCTTGCAACCTGCAGATCACCCTATTCTTACAATTAGAAGGATCTACCTTGCCTTCCTCTATTTTCTCTTATTACAATACATACCAATGGGTCTATAAATAGATCCCACACTAAACAATAACTTAGACTTCTAATTTACAATAATTAGACATGAAACTCAAGACTTGAAATAGTCTTTACATACAAACAATCAGTTCAATGAACTAACTGTTCATGCAACGAGCAGTTCTGCAACCACACAGGCGATCGATGTCGGTCCCTATCTGACTAGAGGTGACCGACATCGATTGAATCTTGTCGATGTCGGTTGCCCTTCTGTTCACCCCTAACCGACGTTGGTTACACTACCGATGCCAAAATCCTTGGAACTCAGCAACCTCCTCCATGTCTGCATCAGTTGAAGCTTTTAGCTCTACAACCTAACAATCTCCCACTTGGAGATAAATAACTACAATTGTACCTATACCTATACATCATCTAGTTTGTTTTCTTAGCTTTGTATCCCTCTTCAAGATCACTCTTGAAGACCAACCACCACAAATCCTATGGTGCACCTCCTGTCATCCAAATCACCTACCACATCCGCATTTACAAATGCATGTAAAAAAGAACTTGACCCTGCATAGCATGTGCACCTGCTGCTGGTCCCTCTCAGATACCTGAGAATCCACTGAATTGCCCTCCAGTGCTTCTTTCCCAGATTGACCCCAAACTTTTTGACAGCTCCCACTGCTTGGAAAAACTTAGGTCTAGTACATACCATGCACTTAACCTCATTATGTGAATCATGACACTATTCATAGAACTATCCAACCATCAGTGTGCTAACCGGTTTCAAATAATCATCTAGAGACAAAATCAACCTGTGACCTTCCATGTCTCTAGAACACACTCATGCCAAAGAATCTTGCTGCTCCCAGATTCTTCATGACACACCTCTAAACTAACTTTACCTTTAGTTCAGCAACTCCCTATATGTGTAACCCTACAACAAGCACACAATATAGTAACAGGATAATGTAGCTAATATTATCCAACCTGGTAAAGAGAAACACAATGGTCAAACCTCCATTGTCCTGCAGCTTACTCAAGACCATATACCCTGGCCTTCTGTCTCACGTATCCATTCCCGCTCTTCTTTATCCTGAACATCCATTCATCTCTCAGTGTTTTCTTCCAGCTGGCAACTCCACCAAAAAACTCCCATTTGGTTCTTCTCTAAGGAATCACATCCTTCATCCATGCCAAGCTCCCACTATTTCCTGGATCTACCTGCTCTGCTTCTTTAATAGCTTCTTGGTTCTTGACCATCAGTGAGCAACAAGTAGTGTAAAGAAGGGAAATGATGAATTTGAGGCTTACTTACCCTTTAAGTCCTCCATATGGGTGCTTGAGACTCCTTAACAGCTTGCTATCTACCCAAAATTTGTCTCAGTGACCGATGCCAGTCACATCTCAGTCTGCACCCAATCGACATCGATTCCATGTGACTGCCTCATCACTGATGTCGGTTCCCCCTAACCAACACCAGTGTTTATCTGTCTGGAGTCACTGATGTCAGGCTACACATAGCTGACGTCGGTCCTTGTCTAGATGCCAACACTAATTTTCTAACTGACATCAGTCTCTATGTTTTACTTGTGAGCGATGACTTCTACCTATGAGCTCCTTTTGGATCAAAACCCTATCCAAATCAATCTTGGTCTGCTCAAAATTATTCAGCCCCTTGCATTGATCTCTATCCATCACCTTCTCCTTGAAAACCAAGGCTTTCATGTTCTTGTCACAAACATTGGATTTCTCAAAAAATGTCACTTTTTTCTTCTGTATATAGAAATCAAGATCCATGCTTTTTAAATCTGAAAGCATACCCTTTGACTCAAGAACATGCATCCCCTTCTTATTCATGTGGCCAAGCCTATTAAGCCACATCTTCAAATCTACAGCTGAAGTAGATAAACTAGAAGGAAAATTAGTAATACAAGTAGATAGATAAAGTGTACCTACTTTCTTACCTCTTGCTACAATAAGTGCACCCTTGGTAACCTTCCAAGAGTCCACTGTGAGAGTTACTGTGCAACCCTCATCACCCAACTTTCCAACAGAAATCAAATTTCACTTCAGGATTGGGATATGCATGACCTCCTTCAACACCCATGTGTTCCTTATCTGCAATTTCAGCTTCACTTTCCCTTTGCCAACCATCTGACAAGGCTTACCATCCCCTAAATAAATTTCTCTGAAGTCTCCCTGGACATATTCATGAAAAAATTCCCTATTTGGGGATGCATGGAAAGAGGCACCAAAATCTAAAACCCAAGATTCTACTTTATCCAAGGAACACACCAGAGCATCTTGTGCAACATAGTCTGCAACATCTATTTCTTCATGTCCTTCATGTTGATCTTCATTCACCCAGCAATCTCTCTTTAAGTGCCCTTACTTTCCACATTTCCAGTAGGTTATTCTGCCATACCTAGACTTGGATCTCCTGCCTATCTTGGACCTTGATCTCCCATGCTCGATCTTCTCTCTTTGCCTTCCCCTGCTTTCCACACTCAAAGCATTTTTTGATGATTCACCTATGTTTTTCCTGCAAATTTTTTCATTCAATATTACACTCACAACATCATCCACTTTTAAGATTTTTGAAGCAGATGCAGTATTACTAACTGCCATTACCAAACTCTCCCAACTTTCAGGTAATGAGCATAAGATTAAGAGAGCCTTAATTTCATCATCAAATAAAATATTGACTGAATTTAACTGGTTTACCAAACCATGGAAATCACTAAGATGACTATGTACATATCCACCTTCCAATATTTGCAAATTAAATAATTGCTTCATAAGAAATACCTTATTCGAAGTTGAGGGTTTTTCATATAAATTTGCCAAAGATTTCATCAAATCTACCGTTGTCTTAGCCTATGATAAGTTGGTAATCACAGACGATGCAAGGCTTAACCTTATAGAACCCAGAGCCTTCCGATCAAGAACGTTCCATTCTTCATCCTTCATATCTGTGGACTTGCATGCAACCCCACCCAATAGTAAGTACAATTTTTTTTGATACAGATAATCTTCTATCTGCATCCTCCATAATTGATAGTTCTTGCCATTAAAATTCTCCATTCGTAGCTTACTTTCTTCTACCATTGCTATACTCTCACTCAAACAGAAATCCCTGTGAGTGACCTGTAATCAACAAACACTAACCAGATCTGATACAACGTATTAGTAACCCAACCAAAAGCTCAGATACCAGTTGATGGGGAATCCAGAACAATAAACATCTCTGATTCCACTTGTTAGGATCTTGCTCCTCAATAAGAGCACATATGATTACCTTGTATTAGCAACTAAACACGAAATTATACCAGAATAAACAAGTAATTAGAATTCACAAATGACACAGAATATGAGAGACAATATACAATCTTGTATTAAAACTCATCCAAAAAGAAAATATAATAAAGAAGATGCCACTTCTTCTTACACCTCTGTGAGGCTTCCCACACCTCAAGGGCTCCCAGTAATTCTCAATCAAGAGTTCACTCTCTTACCAAAAACGGTCCCAAAACACAACTCAAACACAGAGTTGGTGTTCACCTCCAACCATTCAGTAATAACCTTGCCAATACACAAGTACTCAAAGTACTTCAAGTAGATCTTCCATGAACTTGCAACAACCTACAAATCAAATGATCATACTTACCATGTAGAACTTCTCCCTGATCTTGCAACAACCTACAGATCACCCTATTCTTACAATTGGAAGGATCTACCTTGCCTTCCTCTATTTGATCTTATTACAATACATGCCAATGGGTCTATAAATAGATCCCACACTAAACAATAACTTATACTTCTAATTTACAATAATTAGACACACAACTCAAGACTCAAAATAGTCTTTACATGCAAACAATTAGTTTAACGAACTAGCTGTTTGTGCAACGAGCAGTTCTAGAACCACACAGGTGAATGACGTCAGTCCTTGTCTGACTGGAGGTGACCGATATCGCCTGAATCTTGTCAATGTCAGTTGCCCTTCTGTTCACCCCTGACTGACGTTGGTTACACTGCCAACGCCATAATCCCTGGAACTCAGCAACCTCCTCCATGTCTGCATCAGTTGAAGCTTTTAGCTCCACAACCTAACAATAATCTTATATATAAATGTATTGTAAGGAATTTTATAGGTGAAGAAGCGATCAAGAAATATAAATCAGATTCTCATTATAGATTTGATAAAGTATTATTGTTGAATTTGAACCAAAGAAGAATTATTAAAATACCAATAGATATTATCCTAATTGCATCTTACATCTCATATCATAAGGATAAGTGATGGGATTATCATATACACATATCTAATTGTTCACATGCATGAGTTTTGGTTTCTAACATGTCACAAAGTAGGGGATAACTAAGCTATGTGTTAGGAACCCCTTATCCAACGGAAGCACAATTGATTACTTTCTTATAAGCAATTAAACACAAAATTATACCAGAATGAATAAGTAACTAGAAACTTGAGACAGCAGAGAATTCGAGAGACAATACACACTCTTGTATTAAATATTACTAGAAGAAAATACAATAAGAAAGATGCCACTTCTTCCTCCACCTCAAAGGCTTGCCACACCTCAAGACCTTCCTCCCTCTCTCTCTTGCTCAACACAACAACTCTATAGCCTAAGTTATTATCCCTCTTTGAATGCTTCAGCAGATCTCATTGACCTTACACCTGTAGATCTCCTTGACCTTGCTTGCTTCAATGCTTTTACTTGCCTGCTTGATAATTACAATACATGCCTCATGGGTTTTTAAATAGAATCCCATGGTTACAAAAATAGAAATCTAACTACAATAATTAGACACACAGCTCATGACTATAATTAGTCATTTGACATGCAAACACTCACTTCACTTAACTGAATGTTCATCAACAGCAGTTCTGAAATGCACAGGCGACTAATGTTGGTCCCTGCTTGCCTGGTGTTGTCGATGTCAACCGACTATCTATCATCGCAAGTTGCCTTCTGCACTGCATCTGACTGACATCGATCATGTTGTTGATGCTGGTGCTTTTGGTTCTTCAGTAACCTTCCTTCTTCGTGTCTGTAAATAGTTGAAGCTTTTAGCTCCACACCCTAACAATCTCCCACTTGGAGATAAATGGCTGCTATTGTACCTGTACCTGTACACCATCTATTTTGTTCTTTTGGCTTTGTATCCCTCTTCAAAGTCACTCTTGAAGACCAACCACCACGCAAACCTGTGATGCTATACCTGTCACTTATGCCAAAAGAATTTTGTTGCTCCCAAATTCTTCATGACATACTTCTGAACCAACTCTACCCTTAGCTCAAAAAACTCCCTGTATATGAAACCCTGCAACAAGTAACACAATACAGTAACAGGATAATGTAGCTAATATTATCCAACCTAGTAAAGATAAAATACAATGGTCAAACCTCCATTGCTCTGCAGCCTAATCAAGACCATATACCATAGCCTTCTATCTCACATGTCCATCCACTCTCTTCTCTAATATGGGAATCCATCCCTCTATCCAGTGCTTTCTTCTAGCTGACAACTCTACCAACAAATACTTATTTGGTTCTACTCCAAGGACTCACACTCCTCATCCATCCCAAGCTCCCACTGTATCTAGATTCTACCTGCATTGCTTCTTCCATTTTCCTAGTTCTTGACTATCAGTAAGCAATATAAAGAAGGTGAACAATGAATATGAGGTTCACTTACCATTTTTGACCTCCATATGGGTGTTTGAGACTTCTTGACAGCTTGTTGTCTACCCAACATCCATTCTAGTGACCGATATCAGCCATCTCTCAGTCTGCTCCCAACCGATGTCGATTCCCTGCATTGACCCTGACTGCCGACGTCGTTTCCCTGGCCAACACCGGTGTCCCACCTGCCGACGTCAGTCCTGATGACCGACATCAGACTTTTCCTGCCTGACTCTACCGACCCTGTTGGTCTGCACATGACCGATGTCGGTATCTAGCTGACCGACGTCGGTCCCAAGTGATCGACATCGGTGTCTGCGTGTTCCTGTAAGTGATGAAATCTTCATTTGTGAGCTCATCTTGGATCAAACCTTTATCCATACTACCCTGCTTAGATTTACTCAGCCCCTATGACTGATCTCTGTCCTTCATCTCCTCCATAAACACCAAGGCTTCTTTGTTCCTGTCAAAATCATCAAATTTCCTTTTCCTGCAATGAACTCTATCTATGCTTTCTGAATCTAAACACATACCTTTTGAATCAAGAACGTCCATTCCCTTCCTATTCATGTGACCAAGCCTATTAAGCCACATCTTTGAATCTAGATCTGAAGTAGATAAACCAGAAGTAGAATCAGCAATACAAGTAGACAGATAAAGAGTATCTACTTTCTTACCTCTTGCTAGAACAAGTGCACCCTTGGTAACCTTCCAAGAATCCACTATGAGGGTTATTGTGTATCCCAAATCACCCAAGCTTCCAACAGAAATCAAACTCTACTTCAGAATTGGGACATGCATGACCTCCTTCAACACCCATGTGTTGTCAATCTACAATCTCAGTTGCACTTTCCCTTTGCCAACTATTTGACAAGGCATACCATCCCCTAAATAAAGCATTCCAAAGTCTCTCTGTTCATACTCATGAAACAAATCTCTGTTTGGGGATGCATGAAAAGATAAACCAGAATCTAAAATCCATGATCCTACTTGACTATCCAAAGAAAGTATGAGAGCATCTTGTACCACAATATTTGCATCCTTTGCTTCTTCAATACCTACATGTTGATTCTCTTTATCTCTCAACCAACACTCCTTCTTTGTGTGTCCTTTCTTTCCACAAAACCAGTAGGTAATACCTTTGGACTCAAATCTCCTTCCCGACCTTGATTTCCCTTGCTCAACCTTCTCCCTTTGCCTTCCCCTACTTTCTGCACTTAGAGCATTCCCTGATGATTCACCTGTGCTTCTCCTGCGTATTTTCTCATTCAAGATCACACTCACAACATCATCATCTTTTAAGATTTTAGAAGCAAATGCATAATTACTTACTGTCATAACCAAACTATCCCAACTTTTAGGCAAAAAACATAAAATCAAGAGAGCCTTTACCTCATCATCAAAAATAATATTGACTGAAGCTAATTGGTTTACCAAACCATGGAAATCACTGAGATGAGTATGTACCGATCCACCTTCCTGCATTTGCAAAGTAAATAGCTACTTCATAAGATATACCTTATTAGCTGAGGGCTTTTCGTATAAATTCCCCAAGGATTTTATCAACTCTTCCATTGTTTTGCACTGTGATAAGTTGGAAATCAAAGATGATGCAAGGCTCAACCTTATGGAACTAAGAGCCTTCTGATTAAGAACACTCCATTCTTCATCCTTCATATCTTTGGGCTTGCATGCAACTCCACCCAACGGTAAGTATAAATCCTTTTGATATAGATAATCCTCAATTTGCATCCTCCAATGTTGATAATTCTTGCCGTTAAACTTCTCCATTTGTAGCTTACTTTCTTCTGCCATTGTTGAACTCCCACTCAATCAAAAAACCCTGTGAATGACCTGTAATCAAAAACAATACCCTGCTTCCTGCAAACCGTAGCTCTAATACCAACTGTTGGGAACCCCTTATCCAACGGAAGCACAATTGATTACTTTCTTATAAGCAATTAAACATGGAATTATACCAAAATGAATAAGTAACTAGAAACTTGAGACAGCAGAGAATTTGAGAGACAATACACACTCTTGTATTAAATATTACTAGAAGAAAATACAATAAGGAAGATGCCACTTCTTCCTCCACCTCAAAGGCTTGCCACACCTCAAGACCTTCCTCCCTCTCTCTCTTGCTCAACACAACAACTCTATGGCCTGAGTTATTATCCCTCCTTGAATGCTTCAGCTGATCTCCTTGACCTTACACCTGTAGATCTCCTTGACCTTGCTTGCTTCAATGTTTTTACTTGCCTGCTTGATAATTACAATACATGCCTCATAGGTCTTTAAATAGAATCCCATGGCTACCAAAATAGAAATCTAACTACAATAATTAGACACGTAGCTCATGACTATAATTAGTCATTTGACATGTAAACACTCGCTTCACTTAACTGACTATTCGTCAATAGCAATTTTGGAACGCACAGGTGACCGATGCCGGTCCCTGCTTGCCTTGTGCTATCGATGTCGACCGACTATCTGTCGTCACCGGTTGCCTTTTGCACTGCATCTGACCAACGTCGGTCATGCTGCCGACGTCGGTGCTTCTGATTCTTCAGCAACCTTCCTTCTTTGTGTTTGCAAATAGTTGAAGCTTTTAGCTCCACACCCTAACACTATGTACCTAAAACGAAACCCATATTTTTATGTCATTTATAGGTATTATTGGTATGGATTAGGGATTTGGAAAAGGATAAATAATTATGATAGTATCGCATACTTTCTCAAATTCATGAAAGACTTTTTTGACAAGTAATTTTTGATGAAGAGGTTCAAGAATTTTAAATTATATATACCTACACAATCATTATTAAAACAAACCTATCACTATTATGATAGATAACATATCAGGGAAGTTTGATGTTATTTTATCACTATCATAGGGGTTCGATATTAGTTGTATCAATAGAGTTTGTGGATCTAATAATACATTATACCTAGACATCATATTATTGCTTGGTGACCAATGATCTCCAGGAACAAAATAACTATGATCATCAAAAAGTGCATGAGGGATAACATTTTTATCAGGGGTCCCATATCACCCACACAAGATGATATCTCACTCACCTTTTGAAAAAAGATCACATATACAATATATTGATGTGCATTTATTATTCAATAATAATTTAAGTTTTTATTTGATAGATTATGGAAATGTCACAGATGATAAACATAAATTGACAAGCTACAAAGGAACATTTCTACTTAAATATAGTTTAAATCAACTTTACTAGCTAGTTTTGTATTGACTAAAGGTGATTAGATTTTATGTTTTCAAATGTCTAAGAATTAAGGTGTAGCAACATGAGCCATAAACTATCAATAATTATTAATTTATGGTTTGAGTAAATGTTTGAGGAATGTATTAATCCCATCTCTATCTTTACTTGTTTATCATATTCGTATTTATAACTATATTTCCATGATTCATTCAACCATTTCAATCCATTATAGGTTTAAGATATTTAGGTCACATCACTCATCCTTCTATTTATTATAATATTATTACACTATTTCCTTCTCATATTACCAGTTGTGATTTTCATCATTCTTCCTTAAACCTTTTATGTTATTAATCCCTGCCATGATAAGGTACTATGGGTTTCACTTTTCAATTACATGTTTCTTGTTCAATGAATAAAAATACTTAAAATACATGTTATATTAATATCTATAATATTTTCCCTAAACTTTAACCTATTAAGTTCATAATATTCCATAAGCGCTATTTAGGAATATTCCTCTCAATTAAATGCATCATAAAAACCACTAAAAATATGACATAACTTCAATCAGAAAAATATAGATTGATAATTGGACCTTGTGTTGTCCCAATCAACATTTTCCAATTGCAACAACAATAGTGACGAAGTGATTGCCATATATAAAACTTGTTATATGTAATAATAATAGTGCAAATGAAACATTACAATAAAATTGTACTTTCTATGTAGGTGGCCCTTGTATTATGGAGGGATTTCCACAACCATTTTTTTTCCTCTTTAGTATTATCATACACTAGTATAACTCTTGTAATTGGGGCAAAACAAAGTGTAATAGATAGTAGGAATTTGCATTTATTCTGTCATGTCTCACAATTCCTCACAGTTGCTACCCTTAGGTGGGTGCTCTCCTTTTTATTCTTTATTTTTTCATAGTTATATATATTTATCAAGTTCACATTATTTATGATGAATATTGGTTGGACGCAGATTTAATAGATAGGTGTGTAGGCTCAAATATATGGGTGATAATGAAGGGTGATAAGGAGCTCGTTGGTACACCCAAGGGATTTGGCATTTATGTCAACATGGTTCTTGAAGATGTTACTAAATAGTTAGTATATGTTTTTTTGTGCGATTTAATGACTTTTCACAATCAATCACATATACCAAATTGGGCCTTCAAAAACCTACAAAAATACCTCAGACCTTTACTAATATATTTTTCTTCCTTTCTTTCTGCAATGAAGCAATACCTTGCTAGCCTATTTTCATTTCTTAGGTTTTCTAATTTTCTATAATTTCACTATATCAAGTTTATTTTACATATTTCAATTTATGATATGAATGCCATTTTTGGTTTGATTTAGTGTATTGGGCTTTTTTTTATGAGCAAATTAATTCAGATATAGACACAATCAAGAATGACTCGGACTGAGTTTTGGGGAAACAGATATGGACAACCTTACAATCCAAACCATTGTTATTTATGCATGGCAAGGGTGATAGAGAGTAAATTCAATCTCAGGTTTGATTCTTCTTTGGATTTTCAAATTTACTCTATTTTATACAACCATTATTATATAATCTAGCTATAATTTCTATTGACCCAACTTTCAGTTTATTATGTCATTATGGTGAATTGAGGATCATAATTTTATGTGTGCAGCTTTTATGTATACATTGTACCACTAAGAGTATTCAAGATAAATGAATCAAAAGGGATCCCTTATCTAAAGTCTCAAGCCATGGGTATCTAATCCACCCTATGAGATGTAGATGATTGGGCTACAAGAGGAGGGTTAGAGAGGATAAGATGGAGTAAAACACCATTCTATTCTTATTACAAAGGTTTTGATAAATAATCTTGTGTTATACCTAGAGGGGCTAATTGTACCTCCAATACCAACAAGTGTAGGGAAGGTCTGAGTTACCCAAGTTTAAGTCCTTTACAGGTAAGGAATTACAGATGGGTCAAACTAAATTACATAGTATATATAGTGTTCCCCCTAGAGTGTGTAGCTAGCAGATGAACTATCAACACTTATGAGGCTTGGAAGAAGTAGTGAAGGATTAAGATAATCCCTAATATTTAGAGAATATCAAGTGAAATTGTGGGATTGGTGATTGAAATGTAAATTTTTTTCCTCCAATACTTGTGGACAAAATTTCATGTATAATTTCCATTATCTAACTTTCAATTCCATCCATACAATTAATGAAAGTAAAAAGCATAAGAGAGATAGACAAAAACTAGCAATGTTACCTCCCCATCATTTTATTCACCATTGCTTATGGTGAAAACAAATTTTCTAAGAATCTTACATATGTTACATTTAAAGGCAATCTTAAGGAATGCATAATTAGTTACACAGTAATTTAAGGGACTAATATTGAGCCATTAATGTAAGTCCTAAATATTTTAAAGGTTTAACATATTAACAATAGTAATGAATCAATTCACATGTTATTGCATTTTTTTATTGAGCTACATATTTACGGATTCAAACTACTAACTATCATTGAGCTAGTGAGTGATTAAAATTTTTAAGCATGGATTCAAACCACTAACCATATTTTAGCTAGTGAGTGATTAAGGATAATAAGCACTTGTTCCAATTAAAAAGTATATCATTTTAGCTAAAATGAGGCCACTAATTACCCTATACTTGGCCATAAGCCTTTAGCTTTTTTTTCATTGCCATAGACTATTTATTTGTTTCCATTTTTTATTATTTCTATTTACATGGCATTCATAGTTTTAATAAACTTACATTGCCAATTCATAAATAAAATAAACCATAAGAAATTCCCATTATTAAATAATTTTCACTATTAAACTAAGAACTAACTGCTACGCAGCCCTTGTTATTAATAGAGGGGTTGGTGAGCCTTGTCAAAGTATTGACTGTTAGGACCCAGAAGCACCATTGATTACCAAGCAACTTAAATATGCAGAATTAACCAGAATGCACAAGTAACTAGAATTCAAAAATAACACAGATTATGAGAGACAATACCCAATTGTATTAATACTCTTACAGAAGAAAATTACAATAAAGAAGATGCCACAGTCTTCTTCCTTACACACCTCTAGGGCTCCCACACCTCTAGGGCATAAACAATAAATCTCTTCAAGAGCTCACTCTCTCTCTTATGGTCCCAACACACAACTCAAACATAAAGTTGGTGTTCACCTCCAACCAGTTAGTATCACTACTGCTAGTACCACTAGTAAGTGACAATCACTACCAGTCCAATTGAGTACTCAACATACCCAAGTTTTGAGTCCACCACGTACTCCAAGTAGATCTCCCCTGATCTTGCTACCTATTGTGTTGTTGACCTCCCTGATCTTTTACACTTGCAAATCACCCTGGTTCTGCACACCTGCAAATCTAGATCTCACATACACATACACCTGCAAATCAATGATCTTACTTATGGAAGGATCTACCTTGCCTTCCTCTATTGCTCTTTGATGTGTTGTTTTCACCTTTGATCTTGTTGCCTCGCAGATCTACCTTTGACCCTCGCACACACACCTATAGATCAACCGATCTTGCTTACCATGTAGATCTCCAAATATGGCCTTACACACCTACTGACCAAGATCCTACATACATAAAGAATCCTTCTGATTCTCCAAACCAGCACCCACACTTGGCACTGTGGCACTAGGAGGAACACACCTTGCTCTCTTCACTCTGAAGGAGCTAATTTTTGCTCTCTTACTCTCTAGCACAAATTACAATACAGCCCATGAGTCTATTATATAGATCTCATGTAAACAATAATTAGACATCCAATTACAATAATTAGATCCATAGCTCAAGACTATAATTAGCCTTTTTACATGCAAACAATCAGTTCATTAACTAACTATCTGTGAACTAGCAGTTCTAAAACTGCACAAGCAATCGACGTCAGTCCCTATCTGCCTGGGGGTGACCGACGTCAGTCGATCCCTGACTGTCATCGACAGCTTCATGTCTCCACCTGGCTGACGTCGGTTGGCCTGACTGACACTGGCGATTGTGACACTCAGCATCCTCCTCTAATGTCTGCATCAGTGAAGCTTTTAGCTCTACAACCTAATAATCTCCCACTTGGAGATAAAAAGTTACACTGTACCTGTAACTATACACTGTCGAATCTATTTCCTGACTTGTATCCCTCTTCAAGCTCAATATTGAAGACCAACCACCACAAATCCTGTGGTGCACCTCCTATCATCCAAGTAACCTGCCACATCTGCATCTATAAACCCATGTAGAAAAGAACTTGACCCTGCATAGCATGTTGACCTACTGTTGGTCCCTCTCAGATACTTGAGAATCCACTAAACTACCCTGCAGTGCTTCTTTCTCGAATTGGCTCCAAACTTTTTGATAGCTCCCACTGCATGGGCAACCTCAAGCCCAATACACATGTACTTAACCTCATCATGTGAATTAGGACATTGTTCATAGAATTGTCCAACCCATCGGCGTGCTAACCGATTTTACACAATCATTCAGAGACAAAATCAACCTGTGATCTTTCATGTCTCTAGAACACACTCATGCCAAAGAATTTTGCTACTCTAAATTCTTCATGACATGCCATTAAACTAACCTTACCCTTAGCTCAGCAAAACCCTATATGTTTGAACCTACACCAAGCATATCATCCACATACTGTAACAGGATAATGTTGCGACCATCATCCACATGGTAAGACAAACACAATGGTTATACTAACATTGACTAAAGCCCTACTTTGTCATCCACTTGGTACCACCTGTCAGACCTGTACCACTGTCCTGCAGCTTTCTCAAGACCATATGACCTGGTCTTCCATCTCACATGTCCATTCTCTCTATTCTTTAACTAAGGTATCCATTCGTCTTTCAGTGCTTTCTTCTGGCTGACAACCCTACCAAATCTCCCATTTGGTTTTGCATCCTTATCATGCCATGCTCCCACTGTTTCTTGGATCCTTCCTGCTCTATTGTGAGCAATGAGTATAAAGAAGAGGAATAACAAATTTGAGGCTTACTTACCCTTTCAGTCCTCCATATAAGCATTTGAGACTCCTTGATAGCTTGATATCTGCCCAAAATCCATTCCAGTGACCGACCTCGATCATCACATAGTTTGCATCTGATCAACGTCAGTTCCATGCGACTGTCTAAGTCACCAACACTGGTTATGATACAGACATCGGTCTCCACCTGCCCAACACCACTAACTCCTCTGGTTTGCACATGATCGAAATTGGTACCTGTCTATTCGATGTCGGTTACCTCTGACTGATGCCAGATTCCCATAACCAACGTCAGTACCTATGTTTTCTTGTGAGTGATGACTTTTTACCCACGAGCTTACTTTGAATCAAAACCTTGTCCAAACTACCCTGCTTAGAGATATCCAGTCCCATCCACTAATCTCTGTCCGTCATCTCCTTCAAGAACACTAAGGCTTTCTAGTTCTTAAATTTATCAAATACATCAATCTTCCTTTTCCTGCAATAAACACAATCCTTTCTTGTAGCATCCCACTGCTCACAGAAATCTCAGTCTTTGCTCTCTGAAGTTGAACTCTTACCATTTGACTTAAGAACATCTATTCCCTTCTCACTTATGTGACCAAGCCTACAAAGCCACACCTGTGCAACAAAAGTGGAATCAGTAATACAAGCAAGTAGATAAAGAGTACCTGCTTTCTTACCACACACTAATTCAAGTGCATCCGCTATGAGAGTTCTTGTGCATCTCTCATCACCTAACTTTTTTGAAAAAATTAGCTACATCTTCAAGACTGGGACCTACATGACCTCCTTCAACACCCATGTGTTGGCCGCCTGCAATTTCAGCTTCACTTCCCCTTTGCCAATCTTTGACAAGGCACACCAACCCCTAAATAAATCTTTCCAAAGTCTCCATGGACCTTAACATGGAAAAATACTCTATTTCAGGCTGCATGGAAAGAGGCAACAAAATTTGTAAACCAAGATTCTACTTTATCCAAGGAACATCCCAGAGCATCTTGTGCAACAACACCTGCAACATTTGCTTCTTCAGTTCTTTCATGCTGATCTTCTACCAACCAACAATATTTGTTTACCTGCTCTTTCTTTTCATAACACCGTAATTGGCTATTCGTGATTTTCAATTCCTCCATTCTTAGTGTACTTTCTTCTACCATTGTTATACTCCCACTCAATCAGAAACCCCTGAGAGTGACATGTAATCAAACACAAACCTGCTCCCTGCAACCTTAGCTCTGATACCAACTGTTAGGACCTGGAAGCACCATTGATTACCAAGCAACTTAAATATGTAGAATTAACCAGAATGCACATGTAACTAGAATTCAAAAATAACACAGAATATGAGAGACAATACCCAATTATATTAATACTCTTACATAAGAAAATTACAATAAAGAAGATGCCACAGTCTTCTTCCTTACACACTTATAGGGCTCCCACACCTCTAAGGCATAAACAGTAAATCTCTTCAAGAGCTCACTCTCTCTCTTACGGTCCCAACACACAACTCAAACACAGAGTTGGTGTTCACCTCCAACCAGTTAGTATCACTACTGCCAATACCACTAGTAAGTGACAATCACTACCAGTCCAACTGAGTACTCCATGTACCCAAGTTCTGAGTACACCACATACTCCAAGTAGATCTCCCCTGATCTTGCTACCTATTGTGTTGCTAACCTCCTTGATCTTGCACACTTACAAATCACCCTGGTTCTGCACACCTGCAAACCTAGATCCTGCACACACATACACCTACAAATCAATGATCTTACTTATAGAAGGATCTACCTTGCCTTCCTCTATTACTCTTTGATGTGTTGCTGTCACCTTTGATCTTGCTGCCCCACAGATATATCTTTGACCCTCACACACACACCTGTAGATCAACTAATCTTGCTTACCATGTAGATCTCTAAACATGGATTTGCACACCTACTGACCAAGATCCTACATACATGAAGAATCCTTTTCATTCTCCAAACCAGTACCCACACTTGGCACTGTGGCACTAGGAGGAACACACCTTGCTCTCTTCACTCTGAAGGAGTTAATTTTTGCTCTCTTACTCTCTAGCACAAATTACAATATAGCTCATGAGTCTATTATATAGATCTCATGCAAATAATAATTAGACATCTAATTATAATAATTAGATCCATAGCTCAAGACTATAATTAGCCTTTTTACATGTAAACAACTAGTTCGTTAACTAACTGTCCATGAACTAGCAATTTTGGAATTACACAAGCGATCGACGTCAGTCCCTTTCTGCCTGGAGGTGACCGACGTCAGCCGATCCCTGACCATCATTGGTAGCTTCCTATCTCCACCTGACTGACATCGATTGGCCTGACCGACGCCGACGACTATGACACTCAGCATCTTCCTCCAATGTCTGCATCAGTGAAGCTTGTAGCTCCACAACCTAACAATCTCCCACTTGGAGATAAATAGCTACATTATACTTGTACTTGTACACCGTCTAATCTATTTCCTAGCTTGTATCCTTTTTTGAGGTTAATCTTGAAGACCAACCACCACAAATCTTGCAGTGCACCTCCTGTCATCCAAGTAACCTGCCGCATCTGCATCTACAAACCCATGTAGAAAAGAACTTGACCCTGCATAGCATGTTGAACTACTACTAGTCCCTCTCAGATACCTGAGAATCCACTGAACTGCCCTCCAGTGCTTCTTTCCCAGATCAGCTCCAAACTTTCTGATAGCTCTCATTGCATGGGCAACCTCAAGTCTAGTACACATGTACTTAACCTCATCATGTGAATCAAGACATTATTCATAGAACTGTCCAACCCATCGGCGTGCTAACTGGTTTCACACAATCATTCGGAGGCAAAATCAACCTGTGATCTTTCATGTCTCTAGAACACACTCATGCCAAAGAATTTTGTTGCTCCAAATTTTTCATGACATGCCACTGAACTAACCTTACCCTTAGCTCTGTAAAACCCTGTATGTCTAAACCTACACCAAGCATACCATCCACATATAGTAACAAGATAATGTTGTGACCATCATCCACCTGGTAAGACAAACACAATGGTTATACTGACATTGACTAAAGCCCTGCTTTGTCATCTACCTGGTACCACCTGTCAGACCTGTACCACTATCTTGTAACTTGCTCAAGACCATATGACCTGGCCTTTCATCTCATGTGTCCATTCTCTATATTCTTTAACTAAGGTATCCATTCATCTTTCAGTGCTTTTTTTTGGCTGGCAACCCTACCAAATCTCCCATTTGATTACGCATCCTCATCATGCCATGCTCCCACTATTTCTTAGATCCTTCCTGCTCTACAGTGAGCAACGACTATAAAGAAGAGGAATAATGAATTTGAGACTTACCCTTTTAGTCCTCCATATGGGCATTTAAGACTCCTTGACAGCTTTTTGTCTGCCCAAAATCCGTTCTAGTGACCAACCTTGGTCACCACATAGTCTGTATCCGATCGACGTCAATTTCAAGCGACTATTTAGGTCGTCGACGCTGGTTATGATACCGATGTCGATCTCCACCTGCTCGACACCACCAACTCCTCTGGTCTACACATGAACGATGTCGGTACCTGTCTGTTTGATGTCGATTATCTCTGATCGATGCCAGTTTTCCATAACCGACGTCAGTACCTATGTTTTACTGTGAGTGATGACTTTTTATCTACGAGCTTATTTTGAATCAAAACCCTATCCAAAATGCCCTGCTCAGAGATATCCAGTCCCATCCACTGATCTATGTCTTTCATCTCCTTCAAGAACACCAAGGCTTTTTAGTTCTTAAATTTATCAAATACATCAATCTTCCTTTTCATGCAATAAACACAATCCTTTCTTGTAACATCCCACTACTCACAAAAATCTCAGTCTTTGCTCTCCAAAGCTGAACTCTTACCATTTAACTTAAGAACATCCATTCCCTTCTCACTTATGTGACCAAGCCTACAAAGCCACACCTATGTAACAGAAGTGGAATCAGTAATACAAGCAAGTAGATAAAGAGTACCTGCTTTCTTACCACACGCTAATTCAAGTGCATCCGCTGTGAGAGTTCTTGTGCATCTCTCATCACCCAACTTTCCTAAAAAAATTAGCCACATCTTCAAGACTTGGACCTGCATGACCTCCTTCAACACCCATGTGTTGGCCGCCTGCAATTTCAGCTTCACTTCCCCTTTGCCAATACTTTGACAAAGCACACCAGCCCCTAAATAAATCTTTCCAAAGTCTCCATGGACCTTAACATGGAAAAATACTCTATTTTGGGCTGCATGGAAAGAGGCAATAGAATCTGTAAACCAAGATTCTACTTTATCCAAGGAACATCCCAAAGCATCCTGTGTAACAACACCTGCAACATGTACTTCTTCAGTTCTTTCATGTTGATCTTCTACCAACCAACAATATTTCTTTACCTGCTCTTTCTTTCCATAACACCGTAATTGACCATTCATGGTTTTCAATTCCTCTATTCTTAGTGTACTTTTTTTTGCTATTTCTATACTCCCACTCAATCAAAAATCCTTGAGAGTGACCCGTAATCAAACACAAACTTGCTCCCTGCAACCTTAGCTCTGATACCAACTATTAGGACTCAAAAGCACCATTGATTACCAAGCAACTTAAATATGCAGAATTAACCAGAATGCACAAGTAACTAAAATTTAGAAATAACACATAATATGAGACAATACCCAATTGTATTAATACTCTTATAGAAGAAAATTATAATCAAGAAGATGCCACAGTCTTCTTCTTTACACACCTCTAGGGCATAAATAGTAAATCTCTTCAAGAGCTCACTCTCTCTCTTACAGTCCCAACACACAACTCAAACACAGAGTTAGTGTTCACCTCCAACCAGTTAGTATCACTACTGCCAGTACCACTAGTAAGTGACAATCACTACCAGTCCAATCGAGTACTCCACATACCTAAGTTTTGAGTACACCACGTACTCCAAGTAGATCTCCCCTGATCTTGCTACCTGTTGTGTTGCTAACCTCCCTGATCTTGCACACCTACAAATCACCCTGGTTCTACACACCTGTAAACCTAGATCTTGCACACACATACACCTGCAAATCAATGATCTTACTTATGGAAGGACCTACCTTGCCTTCCTCTATTACTCTTTGATGTGTTGCTGTCACCTTTGATCTTGTTGCCCCACAGATCTACCTTTGACCCTCACACACACACCTACAGATCAACCGATCTTGCTTACCATGTAGATCTCCAAACGTGGCCTTGCACACCTGCTGACCAAGATCCTACATACATAAAGAATCTTTTTGATTCTCCAAACCAGAACCCACACTTGGCACTGTGACACTAGGAAGTGTCTCCACCTGACCGACGTCGGTTGGCCTGATCGACGCCGGTGACTATTCCACTCAGCATCCTCCTCCAATGTCTGCATCAGTGAAGCTTTTAGCTCCACAACCTAACAATATCTCCAAATAATTATTTTCACTAAAAAAATCCCTTAATTTATTTTCATATAAAGTAATAAATATCATCATCAATCATATTTCCATTTATTCACTCATTTTTTAACTTTGAATTGTATTATACACTTTCATATAAACTAAAATTAATATTATATTAATGTAAGCTAAAAATGTTAATATAGTTAAAAATATAAGATTAAATCTTGGGATAAATCATAGATGTTTCCCAGATAGTAATAAGTAAATAAAATAGGGTATGGTCTATTATATATTTCTTATCATACAGCTATCATAAAAAATTGTCTAAGAAAACATTACAGAGGACTAAGGAAGCAAATAGTTTATGTAGATATTTAGCCTCAATTAAAATTTTACAAGACGGTGTGATTATAAAACCAAAGTTCACTCTTATTTTTGTTATCATATAATTATATATAAATATTTTAACTTACATGATCCAATATTAATCAAACCCTGATTTAATAGGAGTATGGTAATATTGTTGAAAAATATATAATATAAAATTCATAAATTTTTATTTGTTATTATTTTATATATATATATATATATATATATATATATATATATATATAAAATTGTTAATATTATTTGTTGTTATTATTCTAAGGAGGGTGACCTACTATATTTATTTTATTTTTTAGTTGCGATTATTAAATACACTGAACCATAGTTATTTTCAATTGGATGGCATAAGCATGCTAGCATTTGAGTTTTTTTTTAAGTCTATCCATTTATTCTAGTGGTTGCAAATTTTCAATTCTAAATCAAGTCTTTCATGAGATTCAACTAGGAAATATTTTAATTTTTTAAATGTTATTTGCATTTATGAAAGTTGGCATAGCCCATGTGTTTTCTTCTCTTTAGTTGGAACCTTCTACGCTGATTTAAAATAAGACAAATTTATATCAAGTGTAAGGAAACTTGTGTCTTCCTAACAAATTTTCCATTTTTTGAATTTTCGTTGGTAGAGGATAACATGTGCTATGTCATAAAAGTATTAATAAATCTCAAAATGTTAATTTTATTTAATAACAATGTTTGTTCATGGTGACACAGAGTTAAAACATAGATTTGAATTTATGATCAAAATTATACATAGTAACTAACTTTTTTTTGTTTGATAGGGTAAAATGCAAGGGTTTTGATAGGACCATTCAACCTAATACAAAATAAATGAACATAAAATCAACAAAGCAAATAATTACCAAACAATAACACCCAAAACACTAAGCCCACGACAAACAAGATACATAACAAAAAAAACCACCATGATAAATCAAACAAAAGAATGCTAAGACATATACTTCAGCCAAACTTCCGCTAGACTCCGCCAAAGGGAAACCAAAATTCATTAGTATCAATAATAAAATCAATAAATAGTGTTTAAAAAGATAACTAATAAGGAATAGAGATCAACCAATTACTAAATTCATTTTTTTTTCCATGGTGAGGCAAAGTACCTTACATAGTCCAATGGTTCCCCCCCTTCACCAAATCTTTAGCATCGAACCTTAGCTTTTCAACTTCTATCCTTCAAAATTTCCTCTTGCCATTAGTGTCTATAAGAGCTTTGATATTCACTTGTGAAGGGGAAGCCAAGCAAGTTGACAGACATGAAGAGGAAGGAGGAATAATTAGAATAATTGCACTTCATGTTCAAAGAATAAATTAGCCATGGAGGATCCTCTGGTGAAGGATAAGGAAGAGAAAGATCCCATAATCAATAGAAGATGCAATGATTTTACCATAGAAAGTCTTGATCAGGGGATCCTTATTTCTATATCCAAACCAAATGAGATTAAGAGGCACTAAAGACACCCTTAAAAGAACACCTGCAACTCATGACCGAAAAGGTTGCAGCAGAAGCATCTGAATGGAAGACCTTAAAAGTTAGGATATTGGGTCCATGAGCCATGGGAAGAACAAAGGTCAATGCAATGGCAAAGAGGTTTATAGATGTCAAAAATCATACAAACCCTCATGATTCTCTTCACCAATGAATCCTTATCCAACTTAACAAATGAGCCCACTCGGTTAGCCAACATCATAATTTATTCTTCTTTTCTTAGAATGGTGGAGATGTTATAAAGCTAGATCCAAATGGGGACCATTATCACAAAAAAAAAAATTGGATCAAATAATGGAGTCCATAGAGAGAAGAAGACCCCAAAATTGCCAACAAACGAAGGCCCTGAAGACCAAACAAAGTTGTGATCAGAGGTGTTGTTGAAGGTCACCTGAAAGAAAGTGTGGCTAAATAAGACAAAAGAAGGAGAATACATGGATCCCCACACATACTTATCCCAAATTTACAGATCATAAATGGAGATCATGGATCCCAGACATTTATAAAATAATATATAGTTACCCAAGTCCAACTCCAAATCTTGGATGGCTTAGTCAAAAAACACTAGTTCTAGAATTTTGTTAGATAAGGATAATGGAAGATCTTTCAGTAGAAAGGAAGTGGGGAGGTGTCCAAAATAGGATAAGAGGAAGATTTAGGACAAAATTTGAATAGTATAAAAAGATATACACTATCTGAATCCAATCTTGACTTGCAGAATGCATTGCACTTATGATATAGGTTTGCCACATTTAGAAAATCAGCAAAAACCAATCTTTGCATGGGAGACTAGACAATTGGGAGGATGTTGGAAGATTTGAAACCAATAGACCTATTACCAAGGCCATCCTTTCTAACAATTGGCATTATTCAAGTCCTGTGAGCTATTTTTATTATAGAAATCTATGCAAGTGGAGTAGGCTTTTCTGCTAGACCAGTTGTGACACCTGCAAAACTCTATTCCCCAAAATAGATGCCAAATGTGAGAAAAATGAGAAAAGATAGAATTTAAAAAGCTTGACTATAAGCTAAAGATGGAGGACTCAGCCCTGAGAGAAGTAGAACCAATGATAGACATAATTTTGGACATCCCCTACCACTGCAAACCATTGTTATGTACCTAGGGATATGATATATTAATGTATATGGGTTAATGGAATGTTGAAATATGACACACATCCCCATTAGTTAGTTATATGGGTCCAATAGATTAGGATAATGGAGTAACTTGTGGAATTAGTGCATTGGGTAATGGTCAGCCTACATTAGGATTAGGAGGTTACTCATCCATTTTTAGTAAGATAGAGGTCTATATAAAGGAGATGATTATCATTATAAAGGAAGCAAGTAAGCATTAATTATATAGAGGTCTATATAAAGGAGATGATTATCATTATAAAGGAAGCAAGTAAGCATTAAGTCTTATATTGTAAGAGGATATTGGAGGTTATCCCCTCAAAGAGACATTGTAAATTTATTCCTTCCTAATGGATTATTGTATGGTGTTATCCTAACTTAAGGGTGGTTATTCTATTTCTAAATATATTGAATATTAGGGAATCTTGGCCCACCAATATCTATTGCATTGAGTTGATATACATTATATTTTGCATTATTTACAATTATTATAAGTATGGATCATACCAACCATCCTCCAATGCCTACCCCTATGCATCAACCATCAATGCTTGCAACTAATCTTCCTCCTCAACACCATCATCAAAAGCCTCCTCACAATTGGAGATGAACACAGAATCTGCAAAACATGAAAGATTTTTCCCCAGATTACCTTTGAAGCCATTATGGGCAAGATTCTTCAGTTTAAAATTTTTTTCCCTTGCATTACAATAGCTCAGTGGCTCCAACGACTTCAGAATATATAAAATAACAAATAACACCATTACAATTTACAATTATAATTTATTTAAAAATTAAACTTTACACTTCACATTTTATAATTAAATATTATTAATGTTGAGAACTTAAACACGTGGTTTGGTTAAAGCTACGAAATGAAAATGTCTATTTTTTTCTTAACCAACAATAAAATAACAATAATTATAGTTATTTTTTGTAAATTTGAGAGAACTATTGTTCATACATAGTTAGTACCGAGCTCATGATGTAAAATATTAGTGACTATTAACAAATATTTCAAAATTAACATAAGATCAATATTAAGGGCTTGCAACCAAAATAAGTAATAGAGCAGATCATAAACACTCGTGTCTACTTTTGTCACAATAGTATGGAATGAGTCCATCTACTATGTCATAGAAAGGTTTCCTACAAGGATTAGGATGATAAGGTTTACAGTGATTGGCACTTAACACTTGACATTTACTAACACTAACATATAGAAAAACTGACTAAAAAAGGTAAGAACCCAATTGTACTATATACCCATCCCTAAAGGTACTAAAAATATCCTAATGCATAGTTCACTATTAAAAAAATAGACCTAAATTCAACACATTCACTCTCTTTTCCTCTCACATCACATCTATCCATCTCTCCTTGATGATACCTTCCCTCTTTTTAGGGAAAGAAAAATGTGTTATAATCACACACTCGGCAAAACCCGTTTAGTGGGTAACCCAAATTATTCATAAATCATTTCAATATATACATCATTTAATTTTGTAAAATATAACAATGAATCCATTTAATGTTGAACACTATAATCATGACATTACTATTTGACACTATCAAAATTAAATCTATATTTTCAAATCAACATGTCATTAATGTTACATTTTCTTGATACATATCAATGAATCTATGTAATTTAGTGTTATAAACAAGTCAAATTCTAACTAACATTTAATCAATAATATATTTGTCATTAAAACACATTAATTTCATTTTATATTCAAAATAATTTATATTTGATGTTAGTCTAAAATACCATAATAGTATAAAATATATTTAATTAAACATTCATTTTGTTCAAAACATTAATAGTAGTTATAAGAGAAGATTCTTAAAGTATTAAGTTTTTCACTAAATAAGCCCACATGGCACACCATCTCAACACAAAATAGATAATTAGTCTATTAGTATAAATGGGTTTTGACACAATTGAAATAATAGCATTTAATTTTTGAAGATGAAACATGTTTCGAATGGCCTGAATTGAAATAATGGAAATTATACTTCCATTATTCTTGTTCACTTACTTATCTAGGAGGATTTAGGCCATCAATTCATCTCATGGAATTTGTTTATTTCTCAATAGCTCCTATAGGTTTTCTAATAGATTGAGCATCTTCTCTGGTACATCTCAATTCCTCGCTAGGCAAACTTGATATATTATCTGTGGATATCTATAGTTGACAAATTTAGATTTGACTATTTTTTACTAAGCTGTGAGATATATATTGATATGGGACAGCAAGATATTGCTTAGATTACATGATCACCCTGATATGAGTTTGTTCTAAGTAAATATTTACTTTATGATCATGTTGATTTATCATTTTAACTATATTTTATGATGAATATATGTCATGACTATTATGGTCTAACTACTTATTTTTTTATGAGATTGTTGCAGGAGAACTCATCTTTTAGAGTGTGATGGAGGGAGAGCATAATCTTAAAAGGTGACATAGATCAAGATGTCGAAGGATGACAAAGAAACTAACCAGTACCCTGCACACACCATAGATAGCTAGCACCTGTTAGATGCATAACGAGTGGTTAGCATAATATATGTTTATCTCTTTTGCATTAAATATTTATTTTAATAATGATCTGATAGCATAGTTATTGGTTCTATGGATTTGTCTTACATATCTTATTTGTGTGTCCACTAATGTTTCGAGATTTATGATATTTGTGCATGTGATCATTTAATGTTTTAGAGATGAGATTAGTATAATTAGATTTAAAAATCTAGATCATTAATTTTCAAAATTGACATTAGAATTTGTGATAATTTAAGATATCAATTAAATTATTGATTTTTTCTATTTTTTTGTTGAAAGAAATAAAAAGTTGGAAATTAACATAAAAAAAGGAAATAAAAACAATAAGAAAATTAAAAAGTAAATTACAAAAAAGTAAATATATTAAATAAAATAAAATAAAAAAGAAATCAATGAAAACTCTTTAAATGTTAGGGACTAGCTTTTACATTGTGGGTATTTACCGAAAGGTAAATAGTAATTGGTTAGTTAGTATTTGGTAATAGTTAGTTATCAGAATATTGTCATAAACATTATTACGATAATAGGTTTGTTGTATGTATTTTTGGTAACAACAATATAATACCTATGAGCTATTATAGGAGATTTGAAGGAAATATTTTGTAAGGATCTAGAATCCCTTATATAGGAAACATTATCCTATATATATGTAAGTGTGTTCGAAGGAAATAATAGAGATCATTATTATTTGTGTGATTAAATTATTTCTCGTGTTCTCTATGATCTGCAACATCAATTATTCCATTGCATGTGTTAAATTCCTTGTATTGGCTCTTTAAATACCCAACAATGATATCAGAGTAGAATGAGATCTTGAGTGGTTGTAGGGGAACAACTAGTGTAATTCATAGCTTCCCTTGTATATGTGATTTTGTAATCATTGAGTGTTTAATATCAGTATCAGCTTAGCATATATTTAGGTGGTTCATTCTTATGAATGATGTTTTATGATTTGGTAAATTTATTAATATAGATTTATGTTATTTCTACTGCATTGAAAATTTTCATTGTGCATTCTCATCCCCATCTTTTCACTTGGTCTACAGAACTAATTAGTATTGCTTTGCCAGCATTAAAATATTCTCTTATGATATTTGCAACCATGTTTTCTTAGCGTTGAGAATCATCTAAGTTTGTCCCTCCAACTATCATTAGGATGGCTCCTAAATTTTATATAGATCTTATCAATTATAGCAAGTGCCAAGCATTCTTCTCAAATGGATCTATACAAAGACAACGTATTGGGTTTGTATATTAGATGCATTATCTTTGAAGATCATGGAAGAAGTAAATTGTCCAATGTGATTTGCTATGAGATAAATTTTGGATAATAAAACTAGAAATCAATGGTGATAGTAGGAGTGTGCAAGGTTAATGTGAATCTCATGTGACTTGTAGATATTCATAGCACAGAAGGAAGAGTCGATCTATATCCACTGATTCTTCCCAGTGAGTGCCAAATCAAGGTGCACATGTCATGATCGAATCAAGAATCTAATCACTTATTCTACATGTACACATCATTTAAAAAATATGTAAATAGAGCAATCTTGTTATATGCAATCTCACCACTATATCACTAGTTGTCATCTACGTGGATTCAAATATTGCAACTTGTGGATATTGACTGCAAAGTACCATATAGGTCAGTTTAGTTCTTTAAGGTTAATATTCAATAATATTAGTTGAGATAATTTGTTTTAAAATTGTTTTTCAAAATCAAAAGAATAAGAGTCATTTGTGTAATAAGGTTCATAGTTTTTTGAGTCATATAGAGTTTTTAGGTGGTATTTAATATATTCAGTTTCAAATATTAAAGTCATTGTAAAATTTTTAATTAGTATTTTTTAGTTCAATGAAAGTCAAGTTTATCGACAAAAGTCAAAAGTCATTATTTTTAGTGTTATTGTTAATATAAGTGTCTTGTGTCATACATATCAAGAGTTATTAAGTTAGGTCATTTAAAAAGTTATTACTTTTTAAATAGTTATATATATTTATTTATTTTAGGGGGTCTTTATTTTTTAGGGTCCATAGTCAATGTTTGGTCATTAAAAGTTTTTAAAATGTCAAAAGAGTCAGTTTTTAAATGTGTCGAGTATATCGTCACTTGTAAAAGTTATTTATTTCAATCAATAATAAAATTTAAATTATTTATTGTAATAAGTGCATTATCGCTTGTACATGACATCCGCATTATGGGGGAATTCTCCTCAACAAAGTTATGCATATGAGTTTCATGACTTTTTTAGTTGAGTAAGCAGTGAAGATACTAGAGGATGGAGAATACATAGAGGAAGGAGGTCTTTCAATGACCTCTCATCAGTCACCAATGATGGGGCCGCACCAATGATTTGGTGACATTTTATGTGGTGAGTTTTTTATTTCCACTGTGTGTTTTTCAAAATAAGAATAGAAAAATATGCAATTTGTGTGAAAATTCTAAACATAATTCTTTGATATAAAAATATTATGAAAGGACAAAAGCACCAATGTAATTTAGTTCATGGATATCGAAAGGGTTTGTGGTAGAGATCCAGAAAACCACATGAGGTGAATAGTGTTTTGACAACAGTTAGGAGAGCAACTACTACAGAGATCATGTGACTGCCTGACTTCTTTATGGAGATAAGCCGAATGACACATCCATTGTATTCACGTAAATTAAATTTGAGATGCATTCCTTCACATATAGTGGTCATGTGCAGTAATATTGTATTAGTAGTATGTAGACCTATGAGTATACGATGGCATATAATTCTATTCATGCCAATTCTTGAAGGTATATGGTGTTCTTGTTCATGTCAAAGTTTTTGGTAAACATGTAAAACCATGGGAGGAGTTAGTCTTTCTTTGTATCAAGATCATTAGTCAAATAGGGCATGCTACAATGGGTGAGCATATTGCATATAAGAGTGTGAATGTTTTTGCACCATGTAAAAACTATGGGGGTGAAATGTTATGGATTAGCTTTTACATTGTAGGTATTTACCAAAAGGGAAATAGTAATTAGTTAGTTAGTATTTGGTAATATTTATCACAATATTGTCATAAATAATATTATAATAATTAGTTTGTTGTATATATTGTTGGTAACAACAATATAATACCTATGAGCTATTATGAGAGATTTGGAAGACAGATTTTTAGGGATCTAGAATCTTTTATTATAGGAAACATTATCATGTGTGTGTGTGTGTGTGTGTGTGTGTGTTCGAAGGAAATAATAGAGATCATAAATATTTGTGTGATTAAATTATTTCATGTTCTCTCTGTGATCTGCATCATTAATTACTCCATTGCATATGTTAAATTCTTTGTATTGGTTTCTTAAATACCCAACATTAAAATATAAATATTGTGCCTATTTTCATATAGGGAAAAGTAAGAAAGAAAGCCAGCTTTAAAAAAATATAAAAGCTACACTCTTTTTCATAATGAAAGGAAAAAAATTATAAAAAGAGAGAAGCAAAGAAAGAAAAAGGGAGAGAGGCGTATGTATAGGAAGGAATGAGACATGGAAAGAGAGAAATGATCCATCAAAGGTTCACAAACAAAAAGGAGTTATTATTGCTAGGTAGGTAGTGTATTGAATTTCATTATAGGATCATGGAAAGATATATTATTATCTAATTGAATTGTCTGCATAATAGTAAAATGGGTCATACAATAAAATGTAACATGTGGATTCCGTTTTGTTTTCATATAGTGAAATATTTCCTTAGTATAGTTATGAGACTACAGAGGGCATCATTTTAAACAAGAAAATAGTTTAAAATATTAAAATCTAGAAAATTAGGTGGACGTAGTGAATGCAATATCATTAATTTTTAGCCAAAATATATATATACATAGTCATTGTTATTCTTTTCCAGCATGCTTCACCATAACCCCTCTAATCGAGGCATTGTTATATGTTTACACATATACCTGTAAATAATTAATTATGGCATCAATCACTACAATTTAATTAAATAGTGCATACCCTAGTGCATATAATATATGATATGATATAAATGTATAATATCATAATAGTCCAGCGATATGATATCAGTGTATAATATCATGCTAATTATGGCATCAATCTCTCCAAGTTAAATTAATTGAGGGAAAATCATTGTAATCTTTATGGCATCACTATTTAATTTTAGATGTAGCAGCGATTCATACTATAAGGTATCTCCCTTGACTTTTAATGGTTTTTGTAATTTTTTATGCCCTATATAGCAATGATTCATACATTTGTATGACATCACTATATAATTATTTAATAGTTTATGACTATGCTAGTATACTTTATAGTTCTCATTATACATGCATAGCTCTGATACATTTCTATGTTAATACCACGGTTCATTATAAGAATGTTTTGTCATGCTTGCTAACTCACACTATAAGAATTTAAGACAACAAAATTTAAAGCAGTAACCTTTACATAGTCGACACCCAGTTGGGTGTCATTATTTTATTCCCATTAAGTCTGAAGCATATTACTCTGGTTTATAGATATGAGAGTAATAATTCAAAGCTACCACCAGGAAAAATTAGTGAGACAAACTAGCCAAATTATCTTAAGTACTATTTAAGATAATCTGAACTTATGTCCCCCAAATTAGACTAGAGTGAATGTTATAAAAAGAATAGTTTTCATATATTCCAAATAAAATATACTAGTATTATGGTTATAATTTGGATCTATTACCAATATAATAAGTTGGAAAAAAAATTAGAACTAAATTTTTTTGAATAATTTAGTCTTATTTCTAATAGTTTTATTGGGAGTTGGACTATTAATAAGTCCAAATTATTTTAAATGGTCCTTTTTTGGTAAATTATACTATCATTCCTTAAAAAGTTTATGCTTGCTTGGAATAGGAATTATAAATTGTTGAATATATATATTATCTGCAAATAAAAGAGCAGATATCATTATATTCTGTAGCATGTTGAGAAACCTTTTTGTTGAAGCATCATTATAAAGGAATTTTCAGCAGTGTTGTGTATATATGATAAATGTAAAATTGTCAAATGTGAGATAAAATTGAAACACAGACTATTAATTTTGGATGCCCTAATGTTAAAGATCTAGTTTTATATAATTTAGCGTTGCCCAAACCTTCTAAATGGCATGTTAATATTAGATAGATCGCTCAAGCATATGTGTTTTTGGGGGATCCTAAGTTACACGGTATTACCGTACTAATTAATCCTTATTGTGTCTAATTTTAGTAAAGTCATTTTAGTAATTTATATGCAGACTTTAATATATATGCACGTCTATACATCTATAATCATATGGAAATAATACATCTCTTATTATTTCCAAAAAGAATAACAAGTTGGAGATACCAGTGACTTATGATACTAGTAATATTTTGCAAACTATTGTACACTGATATTTAGTTACAACTATTCATATATAATTTTTAAATACAACGATGTGTGTTTTAAATATATAGTTACAACTTTATAGAATCAGTAAAGACTAAATAAATTATAAATACAGCATTATAGAATAGTTTAGTAAAGATGGTATATTTTAGTAACTATTCTTGTTTTTAGTTCTTTAAGTATATTATAGTTATAGTGATTCATATGCAACCATGTGTGATTTAAATAACTGAATACAAGACTATTCATTTATATGCTTGTATTACCAAAATTTGATCTAACGGTCGGTGTTTTGTATATTAATCCCTTGTATATGAGGGCATGTACACGTACATAACTTATGTATATAGATGCTTTGGGAGGGGTACTTATAAAGTTTAGATTGTGTCTAGTATCTTTACATGTAGCTTGGGGTGGTTCATATGTTTGGGTGCTTGACGAAACTCTTGAGTATCATATATGAAAAATTTGGATATTTTCGAGTGCTTACACAAAAGACTATGTAGTCTAGACAATTTATGTACAGAGTACTTGATTAAAGTTTTGAATGACTATTAATATAGAATAGTGAGAGTTTATGTGCAGTACATATTAAAAAATGAAAGTAATTGTATATAGGAAATATACATTTAACAAAATAAATGGTTAAATAAGTCATAAGGTTCTGAGGGGCCGAAATTATAACCATATTTAAACAATCTTTTAGAAAACAGATTGAGATGCTTAAATGAATGTTATAACAGGTTTATGAGTCCTTTATTTATCTATAAATATTGGATTGATTATTGAATATGTGTGTATAATGGTTTGGTATATTTAACATATAATGGTGCATTGTGATGCATGCTTATGAGTTATGTTACTTTAAATGTTAGTATACAGTTTAAGTTTAGGGTATACTTGAGTGGTATGACCCCATACTTCTTGAGAGTTATTATGTATGTGTTCATTTGATTCTTGAAATCGTAAGTTAGTTATATGTTTTTTATGTCTATGATAGTATGGGATATCATAGATTACTACAATAATAATTAATGTTGTACCTAGATGGTACATACTATAATTGTTATGTCCAAACTTGCATCTTTGTTTGACTAATTTACTGTATGCATATTGGTTAAACATGTAAATAACATGTTTTGTAATAGTTGGTAAGACTTTGTGTATGCATGCATACAATCTTTGAGAGTGTAGCATATGCTAAGATGGAATATTATATGTTTTGGGGGAACTGTGACTTTCTTGTTATGTCTAGTTGCTTGAATATAAGTTTATGTTTCCATGTATTTAAGACTACTATATATGACTAATTATGTAAAACTAGTCGTTACGTCTTAGAATACCAGATTATGGTAATATAGGTTATAATAAGGATTAATATGTTTAAAAAATAATTATGGCAGTAAAAATTTACATTTAATGTGTATTTTACCTAGGTGATATAAATTGTAGTCATTATTTCTATTATGAAATTAAAAAAATAATGTAAGATTCATTCATACATTTGACAGAATAAATATGTGTTTTGGTTACTCCTATGTTTAGCATGTTAAATGATGTGTTTTATAGTAGGATGTAAACTAAATAAATCTTGTAGTTGAATTGTATTTGAATAATTTATATTACTAATACGGAGTGAGTGAGATAGACTTCACTAGCTTACTAGTATCATAATAATAGATGAAGGCAGTCTGATCAAGTGGTGTGTGTGAATTTGATTGATTTATAGATTATTACTATTATTTATTATTCATAAAAATTTAGGCCAAAGTATGTTTAGTGAGACATTATCATTTCATGAGTATGATTTACATGTTTGTGTAATATCTTGCAATAGAACAATTTTTTATGATACACTTCATGTTTAGTTTAGAAATCATACAGCACGCGGACACTTGCTTGTCTCTCTATATTCTTATGTCATCACTATCTACTCATTCATGAAAGGAGGGACATTTCCTAATGGGATTAGTATGGAGAGTCATTGATCTGTGGTTAGTGTGAAAAAGTACTCAGATGATGTTCTCCCTCTCCACAACAACATTACTTATCAAGATGACACTTGAGATTGTCCCAAATACTTGAATTCAGGAACTATGTTCCAGGGGAGCCATGTATCTTATATGTACATTATATTGTATTGTAATTATTATTGATTATTATCATGAGAGTTGTAATTACTTATTGTTATATATTGACAATGGTGGTTATAAACTTGTATCATTTTTGGTTGAGTTAATAGAGTTATTTTCTATACTTGTGTTATGATGTGCTCTCATGATATTAGAGATCAGTGGTATGTGATGTATTATGCTTGTGGATATAATCACACTTTGTTCCTTATGGTCTATATATATTCTCATGGTGTAATCTATTTATGGTATATATATTTAACTTTTTTTTAAAATCATGTAATTTTATGTCTAACCCAACGGGGTTGTTACATTCTCTAGCACATTTTTTTCAAACTAAAATCCCTAACTCCTCTTTTTCCATCATGCACATATCTTGTAGTGAAAACATTGTACCACATAGGTCAACATTGACATTCACATAAGTCATCAGTTTAATGGTTGGTTATAAAGTGATTATTACCAACCATTATTTTAACCTAAATAATATTTCACCTTCCTCATTAATATATTAATGTACATTAACATTCCTTCTAGTTAGTTAGAATGAATTTATAGAGTACCTAGACATCACACATATGATCTCTCAGATCTTATAGAGAACTTAACATAATAAAAATTTGTTTTTATAGTTCTACATATGGTCTCCATTTGTTTTTATCTGATCTTTCCTTTACTTACTGCACTCTAATATATATTATCCCTTTCTCGTTTATAATAAATTTCATAAATAACCCATTAAATATTTTTAGTGAGGTTATCCACAGAGTCTCCTCCTAGGTCCCAGATTAGTGGTATTAGAGCATACACAATTCATACCATCTCATGATTGGTATCGATGTTGTATATAAAATTTGTCTCTATTTATATGCCCACTCACATGTCATATGAATACAATAGTTTAGGGATCAATACTTATGACCCTTTGTCATACCTTCCTAAACATCGTGAGATGGCATAAAAATCCTCAATGATTGTGACTTAACAAATGCTCCAAAATTTGATAAAGGATATTTTGCAAAGGTAATGGGAATAATTTTAATAACTTCATGCATGTGAATAATTGGGATTGTCAGTCAGTTCGCTCAACTTATTAATCATGTTTAGACTCCATAAAACACATCTAATTCACATCGATCATTTTGTGGTTAAACACCCTACAATGTAAAAATCAATCTAAACATTCTTACGTTTGAAGGGAAAATATGTGTAGATTTCCTCATATTAATATTATTTGTTTATACTTATTGGTGAATCATTTTTTTAACCAATAAAAGATTACATTCCCTTGAAAATTTCTCTATCAATAAAGAAGTGGGAAAATTATTGTTCTACACAATAAACCCATGAACAAGATGAAGTTAACCTAGACACACCTATAGATACCTAGAATGGTTTTGTATAAGAACTAAAATCAGCCTTTTGTCTGATGGGAAACTATGATGACTAGTATATCAAGTTATCACAATTGTGCTAAGGTCATATAAAGCTATGTATGAATATATAGACACTTTTTATACTTTGGTATCCAAATTCAATGTTTTGTATTTAGAGAAAAACTAAATTTTGAAGTTTAGGTCAGGCTTGAGACCACATATTAATCAAATATTTATTTCTTACAAATATCCTCTAGTGGAAAAGCATGCAGATTTTTTTTCATGTTTAAATAAAAGGCCAAACTAAAGACCAGGAAACAAGATTTCAAGTCTCTAGACAAATAACAGTTTAAACCTTCAAATTAAATTTATAAATGGCCTTTTGTTCCATCCACAAAATAAGAAATAAACATAAAATGATCAAAATAATTAATTAAGTACTAGAAAGTTGTGCTTAATTCATAACTTTGATAACCACTCCAATGAAGAGTGTCATGATCAAAAGAATCTACTTGCACAAAAAAAGGTAGTGGGTACAAGCAGTGTTTCATTGGAAAAAGATAAAAAAAAATCATGGATTCTAAACCTAGTACTATAATTGGTACCATAAACATCTCTACTTACACCAACATGGATTTAGACAAAGCATAAATATTGTTCCATTCTCAAATTTTAATCAATGGTCAACCAATACATTTATTTTTTATAATGGAATTTGAAAGAACTTGATTTCTCCTTAAGTATTTTAAATATTTAACTTTCTATTAATGCCTCACCCATAACTATACTTCATCGAATGGTTCAGTGTATGTTGTGAGAAACACGTCACTTAGCAATATCACTCATTGTACAAAATCAAGCCTTTTTAAGATGCATTTATTGTGATGTAGCTCCATTACAGGTACGTGATGTTTTACTTGTGTAACCATATATTTACCATCAACATGAAACATATAAAAAATACTATAAATATTATTATAGATGTTGTTGATCATATATTTTGTTATAGACTAAAATTTACACCCTAGAGAATTCAAAGAGACCTTCTCAAATTTGGGATAACATGGAACTATGTCTACATATAGGCAAGTTGCTACAAGAGATATATCTATAGATTATGGGCTAGCTACCTTGATATATCTTTTAGGCTCACAAACTACACTAGACTAATCACTTTTGGGGGTGAAAAGAGAAGAATGAAATATAAAATTAACCTACACTAATGGAGGCAATACACCAAACATATCTCCACAAACATACTTGAATTTTCACTAAGAAGGTAGACTGTTAAACTAATCTCAACTCAAAGTTATTCTACAATAAGTGTTTCTACATGGAGGCAAATTTATATGCATATCCAAAGGTGGGTAACTAGGAAGTCTGATATTGGATACTACTAATCTCCTTTACACTTAAAAATACACCTAACAAACATATACACTTCATGAGACATGTTAGAAGAAATATTCCTTGCATAATGCATACAAGAGCATAATAGAAGAAAGGAGAAACAATCATCATCACTTGTCATCCAAATAGACTACTTGACATTTTTAGGCAAGAATTACAGAGACTAAACCAGCTTGAGAAAACTTTATACAAAGGCAAAATAATATGTCAAAACCAACATGTCTTCACCATACCAATTGTGGATTATTGACAATGCCAAAATGGATTCAATATATAGAGCTTATGAGAAGAGAGATAAAGAGTGATGTTGAAGATTCACCATGACAAGTGTCAAGACTTGAAAACTAGTTACAATTCAAGAGAGGGAGTTAGATAATAGGTCATGAAGTTATCTTGGACAAGTGTCTATCTGAAGTACATCATTCTCCTACAGTTGGCGTAGAGACACTTCATTCTCCTTGAAATTGTCACTCTTGATGAGGAGTTCACTAACTATCCATAGCTATTGTAGCATTCATTGATGCATATACCCTAACCTGAGAAGGTGGAAACAAGATTTATGAATTCATTATACACCCCTCAATTGATGACCTTCTCTTTGTCAATTGTTACTCACTTTCTTGAAGTCACTCACTAGCCTTGTAGGCCTAAAATCTCACACTTATCACTAGGGTGACATGTACATATTCAATAAATTTCATTTCAGAGATGTGAGACACATCATCATAGCCTATTTGTCTTCTATTCCATTAGGTAGACCTCAAGAAGATTCAATATCACACTCCTCATCTCCAACTTAGGCAACCTTGCTTATCATTGTTCTATCCAAGATTACCTACAATAACTAGATTAGCAGAGGGGTTTCCATGCATGACTAAGGTGAAAATGAGGTTTGAGAAGTTAGAACACATATTTACATACCTTCCACCATGACTTTCATCTATCTATTCCCTTCTACACTATAAAATCACGTCAAATCCTGCAAAAAACACTAAATTTGCTTCATTTATATAACTAACAATATGGAACAGCTGAGTGTTAGGGAGCCTAAAAGAGTTCCAAATGGATCCAAAACACTTTCCAAGTCAATTTACCCCTCCTAGATGCATTTCTCACCATATCTTTCTCATTGGGTTCTTGAGACGGTTTTAAGAGGGTTTTAGGTTGTTTAGGTTCTTAGTGATGATCTATAAAGATTAATCCCTTAACCTTAAAACCAATCCCACTAATTTAAAGTCTATGACCCCCCTCAATTCTCCCTAAGTGCTTGAGATACCATGCACATTGTTTGTATAAATATGAGTCAAATAAAATGGCTCTCGAGTAGCTAGATTGCATTTTGGACACCTTTGAGATAGATTTAGGCCAAAAATGGGAAATTTGAGTTGCTCTATGAAAAATTATGAGTCAAATAAATCCTCCACTCTCCCATAAAGGCTATAAAATTTCTTTAAAGTATCATATGATCATATGAGTGGAGTTATAAGTCATGATATTTATGTCTAGTTCTAGGTCTTAGTAGGCATAGACTGTGTTTTTGAGCATATGACCACCTGTGAGTGATCACAGTGGCTTTAGGTGCTTGTCCACACTTTTTTACATCCAATTCAACCCTGTATATCATCCTTCTATTCTTCAAGACTCTCCCATTCATCTTTTCCACTATCCATGTGCTAGGTCTGTAAGATTGCCTTGACTATGAAGTGCCTCTAGTCTGAAACAAAAAAATAACACTTCCCCTATTATTTTGACTCAAATGAGACCATGGAGGTCTATTCCAACTCATGATGATAATTTTTCTCAAGTTTCAAATCTTGAGCATGCTTCTATAGGTCTCAAACCTTCAAATTCTCAAAACTAGCTTATAGGTCTATGACTATGTGCAGGGTTTTAGTTGACTGAGTATGAGGTTCTCAAACATAGTTTTGATCCACCTTTACTCTATTTATATTGCCTCTAAAAATCACATTAAAGTGTGATATCATCACCATGAAATCAATTTCTACATGTTCATTTCATCTTACACCCCTGTCAAACTTCTAAACCTGCATTATCCATTAGCTTGAGGCTAGTCTGTTTCCTGAGTCAAATTGTAGGTGGAAATTAGGGAAGTCAAAGGACTCATGTAGGTGATGATGGGTGCTTGGACACTTTAATAAACTCTTTTAGTTCCATCTTCAGGTCACTAGGACCATCTCACTCCTAGATGTATCCATTTCTACCTTGAGACCATGCTACCATACCTTACCATCAACACAGTAGGTGTTATTTGCAAGTTATCGTGTTTCACGTTTATTTGGATTCTTAACACTGTAGTTCTCTGAGAATTTTCATTAGAAACTTGACTGAGTTAAAACCTCACTCACCATCAGCCCCTTGACCTAATCAACCTCTACTTAAATCAAATGTGACCTCAAGGCCTAGGCTTGCAAGGATGAATACATTTAGGCTTTCACAAACTTCATAAACCTAGACTACAAGATGACATTGTATCGAATAAAGTCTCCTTTCAAAGAATTTAAGGTTAAAACTTCCCTAATGCAAATTTTCACAATTATGACTAATTGCAAGTCTTGAATTGACTATAGGTCTTGTCTGTGTTCATGAACCCTAAATGACTTGAAAACTCCATTAAAGTATTGAAATTGTACATGACCCATCTCTTAGGTTTTGTATAGTCTTACAATTCTCTGTACATACCTACAGGGGATTTTGCACATAAGGACTTTGATTGATCCTTATTTATTATCTCAGGGCCCTATCTCAATCAATCTCTAGATACTTAAATGGATAATATGAACAATCCATGCTCTGAGGGGTTGAACACAGGTGTGTTATTCTTGTCCTAAAGCCATTCACAGAAAAATAAAACTTTTTAATTACCAAAACACTGTTCACAACTCTCAATAGTGTTCACTTCAAGCACAAGAGATCGATTATGTCTATCCTTTCATGACCACACATTCAAAATGAGTTGAAGCCAACATGAAATGAGTGTGTATTCTCTATTAATCCACTTATATTACTTGGTTCATGCAGACCAATGTAATCAGATAAGAAAAATAAAGATGTTGGGGTTGCACAGGCAATTTAGAGGTGTTAATAATTTTAGTGATTGTTCATACAACATACACCACCAATCTGGAAACCATGACCATGAAATGGAAATACATAGGAACCCCTAACATCCACCAAGTGCATTCACTTCAACTCTTCTTACTCTATATGTACCAACTAAAAACCGTTGACCCTTTTTAACCTGTCCAAAAGAGTGATAAGAGAGAGAACCTAGTTTTGATCATTTTTGGATCTATTGAAGCTACCTAAAATTGGAAATAACTTGTGGGGATCTCAAGTCACTTTTTGGAAGCCTCCGCATGTGTTAGATGAGTCATCCAATTCGTACAACTACCTAAAAATGACCTTTTTTTAGATGATCTTCTTGTTTGTACATTAAACCTGCAATGTTTCAGTTTCAAAACCTTCCTATGATATTCCCTAACATGTGGTACATTATATTTCTTTTTAAAACATTTGGATTTTGTGTAAAATCATATAATTCATTTTAATGACCAAAAGGTGGCATAAAATGACATTAAGAAAGTTGACAAATATGATAAGGTTACAACATGTTGTATGTGACCTCATTTAAGACCATGGTGACCATTTTATGACTTATAGGACCTTATGAAAAGTTTGAATATGTAGGGGGGTTGACTAAATTTGACCTAGGGTAAAATTTGGTCAAGAGATATCACATACCATAAGTATTATCTACGTTATCAGTCAATAGTTCCAAATAGTTTAAGACGTTATTCAGTTGTAGTAAGAAGCTTTTGATTTTTAATGTGATAATCAAATGTAATAATGTATGTGTCACCCATTGATACTGTAGTCCTTGCAGTAGTAGTATAGACCATAGAGTTGAACCATAAGTTAGAAGAATATAAGGAATCTTCTAGTCACCTAAAGAAGTACTAACACACTATGCAGTGAAGGAAAATATTGATTTTATCCATATACTCCCTCTACCCAATGCCTCTTTGTAATACATATCATTTATATGGAATTAATAGATTAAATGGGAGATAAATAAAATTTTGGATAAATAACACATCAGGCCTAGCTCATCACCTTGCAGTAGCCTAATTGTGCTTGCCTAAAATAAAGATGGAAAATGGAGTTTTACATCAATTGCAGAACTCTCAATAATATTTCAATGAAGAAACATTATCCTATTCTAAACATTGATGATCTACTAGACCAGCTACATAGTGAAAAATTCTTCACCAAAATCAATATTAAGTCGAAGTATAATTGGGTCCCTATTGAACCTACCAAAGTTTTGAAAAAACCCCATCAAAGAAAATAAATGTTTTTTTGAGTGGTTGGTTATTCCTTTCTACTTAACTAATTCACATATTACATTCATTTAGATGATGAATGACATATTTAGGCCCTCAAATTCTTCATTTGTTGTATTCTATCTTGACGACATCTTAATATTCAATAAAAATATGGTATGGACATATTCACCATATATAACAAGTGTTTCACTCATTGCAACAACACAAGTTGTATGATAACATGGAAAAATGTTCATTTTCCATGCAAAATATATAATATCTAGGATACATGGTAGACACATAACGAGTCCATGTGGACCCAACAAATATTCAATCCATTCAAGAATCACCACACTAAATAATCTCTCAAAGCTTTATAGCTTCTTAGGATTAGAAAATTTCTACATGAGATTTATATTTGGTTTTTCTTATGTGACTTGGCCTTTGAAGCAAGTTACCAAAGGTGACACTAAAGTAGGATTCATCTGGTCAGCCTCACAATAGAAATAAGTGGAGGAACTAAAATTTAAACTTTGTTTCTCACCAGAACTTGGGTTACCTGATCTTAAATAGCCATTTGAGACTAAGACTGATGCATCTTATTATGTCCTAAAATAATTTCTCAATTAATATGGTCACTAAGTTGCTTATCATATTGAACATTCATTCCACCAATAAGGAATTATTTTACATATTATTGTTAAATTTATTTTATTGTTCATGAATGTAATCATTGAAATCATTATATATTGGGCAAGTACATTATGAATTATTTTACATATTATTGTTAAATTTATTTTATTGTTCATGAATGTAATCATTGAAATCATTATATATTGGGCAAGTATATTATGATCCACATAGATCACAAGTTACTTTAGTTACTAAGAACTAATAACAAGTTACAACAAGAGTGACACTATAAATTATCTTCTTATATTTAGTAACTCCATATGAACATCAATAATAAGGGAAGTGCCAGTCCAATATCAAATCATGAGTCAAATGCCAGTTAAAGATTTGATTCATTTACTTAGTGCTTGTGTAAATGAAGTAAACACATGGTTATAATTGTATCTATCTTGCATGGATTTTGCAACAATCTATCAAAAAATATTTTTGTAAATTTGGTTATGTAATTCTACTAACATATGGATTCCCATATCATCTTGGGCACTTGCACGTACCATTTGAGGTATAGAGATATAATATAGTATGGGAAGATCATTTTATCAATGTTGCAAATCAATTGGAGTTTAAAATACCTTTGTAATGTTACAAAAGTACTTATTTTGGCCACACCTTAGGTTAGATGTTTCCAAATACATCATGTCTTGTACCACATGTTTAATTACCAAATTGGTCAATAAGAATCAAATTTTATGTACACATTTTCCATTCCCAGTGAGATCATGGGTATGAATTTCCATGGACATAATCTTAATCATCCTAATACCATGTGTGGTGATGATTATATTTGTGTAGTAATTGCCATATTCTCAAAGATAATAATTTTTATACTTGTAAGAAAGCAATATCAGCTTTGACAATAACTCGATTATCCTTTCAACTTGTCTAAATCCATGCTAAAATCCCAGAAACTATCTTATATGATAGGGATACAAGGTTTCTGATCATGATGATAGTGCATCTTCTCATAATGTAAAATTAATGGAAACAATGCACTTGAGGAGAATTTATTCCATTCATCCAATAGAGATACAATGGTGCTTTGTATATCCTTATAACGGACAACCCTTCAATTTTTATTGATTTTTTTAGCCTTTAGTAACCATTGACGTAGGTTACCATGTACCTCCATTGATAGTACCAACTCTTTTAGCTCAAAAGGAAGTTGACATTTTTTTTTTAGTTTATTGAGCACATTCAATTGCAATTGCAGACCATTCTACAGAGGGTAAATTCTAAGTATATTAATAATCACCATGATAAGCATTGGACACCGCACACCTTCTAGGTTGATGATTGAGTGTGGATTTAACTCTATAAGGAAAGACCCATAATAAATTACTACAAGCTTCTTCCACTTTAGTACATGCCCTATACCATCACCAACCAAGTAGAAGATAACACTTTAAAGCTTAATCTTCCTTCCTATCTTAAGTTGCATCTAGTTTTCAAAGCATAAATCTTGTGCCATTACTTTTCAAAAAAATTGACATTTCATATGTTAGATACTCTTCAACAAGTATAGATTATTTCATATTATAACACATCAACAAAATTGATGTCAGTGTTAAATGAGCACGTCAATAATATATCCCTCTTTCAAATCCTCAAAGTAGGTCAATTTCCTTGTTAAATAAAATAGTTTATAGAAATGAAATTTTCCACTTTGTTCCCACATATTTTTCCATAAATAAATTCAATGGGGACAATTTCACCTCAAGGAGGGGGGATTGATCTCAGAAGATTTAAGTCATCAATTCAACTCGTAACATATAGGTGTTTCTCGATACCTCATTTAACTTCTCCAAAATCTTCGTAATCATATTTAGATCATGTATGCCAACCAAAATCCCAAATCCTCTTATGTCATACCACACAAATCCTATATAATATCCATTATACCGTGCCACTTGATAGTAATGTTAATAAAAGTCATAAATATAATCAATGGTTATGAACTAGTTGTTACTAACCATTCCAACTACCTAACTGATGCTTTATTTTCCTCCTTTGTATATTAACATGCATTTCTATTCTTTCTATCTATTTAATAAACTTTGGAAGTATGTAGACATCATACATATGATCTCTCAAATCTTGTACAGAACTTAGCATAATACAATTTTGTTATTATAGTTCTACATATGGTGTCCATCTTTATTCTTTACTATTTCATGTGCTTACTACACTTTTATATATCTTTGGCCTTTATCATTCATAATCACTTCCACATATAACTCATTAAATCCATTTATTAAGTTGGTCCACCAAGTCTCTTCATGGAGCCTAGAACACCTACTTTATGATTTTATGGTACTTTCTAGTGCAATTTATGACTAATTCAAGGCACGGGTGTAATGAATGAATAATTATTGAGCCTAATATGCTATTGGAGGATCAATTTCATTGGGCTTTAGAATCTAGACCAAAATCAATCTATTTTAAGAAAGTTGAGTCTATCAAAGCTTTTGGGTGTCGTGAGAACTCATGGTTTTAAAATATTGGATAACATGGATATAATTAGATATTAAAACAACTAAAAGCTATTGACCATTCCCATGAATTTGGGAAATAAAGGCTCAAGTAGCAATATTAGGTCTTTCTCCTAAAAAATGAATTTGACTTTGAATGGTAATACCAAGAACTATAAATATATAATTTTGGTACATGCCTTGAAATTGCAATGAAATTATCATGTTTTTTGCATATGGGTCATTGGTTTAGATTGAGCTCTTATTGGTGCTTTCTTTTGTAATTTCATCTATCTATTCTTCTATGTGTGACCATGTGCTCTTCCCATTCTTTTTTTCTCCCTCTCCTTTCTATTTTAGGTGACTTGGAATCCTATGTTTCTTCCTTTAATATATGATTTTTCTTTTTTTAGTGTCTATATATCTTTAATACTAGTCAATATGTGTATTAGGTCCTTTTGGCCTTTAGGTCTAAATTACCATTGTTTGGCCCTTATTTTACTGGTTTTTATATATTTTCTCTATGTTATCTTCTACACCAATATGTCCTTAATTTGAATTCAATAATTATATATATAAATGTATCGTAAGGAATTTTGTAGGTGAAGAAGCTATCAATAAATATAAATCAATCGTACATCACATGCATACACACTTATAATGATTGTCATTTTATGTTGACTAAATTGTTGTTGTTGCATTGGTACCAAAATAAGAATTAGTAAAACATCATATAGATATTATCCTAGTTGCATACTACATCTCATAACATAAGGATAAGTGATGGGATTATCATATACACATATCTAATTGTTGGCATGCATATGTTTTGGTTTCTGACATGTCACAAAGTAGGGGCTAATTGAGGTATGTCCCTAAAACAAAAACCAAATTTTTATGTCATTTATGGCTCTTGTTGATAAAAATTAGGGATTTGGAAAAGTAATAATAATTATGATAGTCTCACACAGTTTCTCAAAAATATGGAAGATGTTTGTGACAAGTAAATGTTGATCAAGAGGTTCACAAAGTTAAAAAGCATACATACATACACAATATCTATTAAAACAAACATGCCACTGTTAGGATATACAATCACTATTAGGATGGTTTTATATTATTTTATCACTTTCATAGGGGTCTGATACTAACCATATCAATAGAGTTTATGGTGCCATTAATACGTCATACCTAGACATCACATCCTAGCTTAGCGATCAATGATCTCGATGAACAAAATAACTATTATTTTTGACAAGTGCAAGAGGGATAAATTTTTGAATGGGTGTCCCATACCACCCATGCAAGATGATATCTCACTCACACTTCGAAAAATGATCACATAAACAATAGATTGATGTGAAATAAATATTCAACAATATTTTAAGTTTTTATTTGATAGATTATGGAAGGGTCACAAATAATAAACCTAAATCGAAATGCTAAAAAGGAACATTTATACTCAAATATGATTAAAAGAAGAGTTTAATTGCTAGTTTTGTATTGACTAAAGGTGATTAGAGTTTATGATTTCAAGTGTCCAAGTGGTAAGGTGTAGTAACATGAACCACCAAATATAAATAATTATTTATTGATGGTTTGAGTAAATGTTTGTGGAATGTATTAGTTGTTAAAGCATTGGCCAAGATTTCCAAGGTTGCTTCCATACACTATCTAAAAAAAACTCAAACTTGTACTGTAGTTGACTGAATCATTGTAAACAAACTCAACTTGTGCCAACATCAAATCCCATTATTTAGTATTTTAACCAACTAAATATCTTAATAGATTACCAAGGCTCTAATTCATAATCTCCATTTATCCATTTGTTTGAGGGTGATAGGATGAACTAAATTATAATATTTTACCCAAATTATTTTATAGCTTCCTCTAAAAGTGTCCAACAAACTTTCGATCTCTATCTGATACAATACTTCTTAGCAACCCATGCAATCTAATAATTTATTGAAAGAAAAGATTCACAATAGGTGCGGCATCACTAGTCTTCTTGCATGCTAAAAAGTGAGCTATCTTAAAAAAAAATATTAATAACAAAAAATATCGAATCATTACATTGTTTCATTCTTAGCAACCAAGAAAAAAATCTATACTCAATGCATCACAAGGTCTATCTGGAATGGGTAATGGTTGATAAAACCAACATTCTGACTTTTTCCTTTAGCATGTTGGCAAAATCTAAACTTATATACAAAAAATTTCACATCCATACTCATATGTAGCCAATAGTATTTATCAATTAAATGTACCAAAGTCTTATCATACCCAAAATGACTAGCTAGACCTTCACTATGTTTTTCTTTCAATAGGTTCTCTCTCATGGAACCTTAAGGTATGCACAACCTCCTATCCTTGAACAACAATACTTATTGTATCATGTACTCCAACCATAAATTTATGTATGTATTTGTTGGATTATTGAACATTTTCCATGCATCTTATAAATCCAAGTCTTCCTCATACAACTCTTTCATTGATTTAAACCCAATGACCTCTATGTTGAGCTCATTCACAAAAAGAACTGGCCTACTCAAGGCATCTGCAACTTTATTGGACTTCCCACTTCTATGTCTTAAAATAAAACAATATATTTGAAAAAATTATACCTATTTCATGTGTCTTTGATTGAGCTTACATTGGTCGTTTATGAATTGCAAAGCGTGATTGTCCATATACAAAATGAACTCCTTCGTCAATAAATATTATTGCCAATTATTGAGAGCTTATACCATTGCATAGAAATATTGGTCATATATTGAATACTTCTTATTGGCATCATTCAAATTCTCGTTGAAATAGACAATGGGCTTACCTTCTTGACTCAACACCACTACAATGGTTGTTTTTCTTGCATCACAATCAACCTGAAACACTTTTCCAAAATATGGTAAGGCTAACACTAGTTGTTATATCTCCTTTCTCTTCAATAAATGAAAGCTACTCTCTGCTGCAACAATCCACTTTAATTTCTTCATGTCTCCTTTCATAATCTTCATGATGGGTGTACATATACCGTTGAAGTTTTGGATGAACTTCCTATACAAACTTCCCAACCCATGGAAATTTCTTGCCTCAAACATACTCTTTGGTGAAGGCCACTCTAAAATTTCTCTAACCTTCTCAGGGTCCATATTCAACCCATCCCTTTAGATTACAAATCCCAAATATATCATCCCCTCTTGTATAAAGTTGCACTTCTTCAAGTTCACTAGCAATCAGTCTTCTTTCAACTTATCCAAAACCAACTTCAAATGTTTCAAATGCTCCTATTTAGAATGATTAAAAATAAAAATTTCATCCAAATAAACTATCACAAACTTACTTTTGAAAATCTTCAATACTTCATTCATGATTCTCATGAATGTACTCGGGGCATTTGACAAACCGAATGGCGTGACTAACCACTCATACAACTTGTCATTCATCTTAAATGTGGTATTGCACTCATCACTATCTCTTATGCGGATTTGATGATACTCGTTCTTCAAATTTATCTTAGTGAAGTATCTAGCTCCACTCAAATAGTCCATTAACTCATCCATTATTAACAATGGAAATATATTATTAATGGTGATTTTATTGATTGAACGTGAACCCATACACATTATCCATTCTTCACCTTTATTAGGTGTCAGTTTCACTAGAACTACACATGGGCTCAAGTTCTCTCTCAAATTAAACCCTTCCTCAACAGTTCCTACACTTGTTTCTTGATCTCTACATTATCCATTAGAGTCGACCTATAGGATGTTTTGCTTGGCAAACTTGCCCCTGACACAAGATCTATATGATGACTAATGCTCCTTACAGGGGGTAGTCCTTATGGCAACTCACTTCCCACAATATTAACATAATATTTCAATGTATTTTGTATTTTTGTAGGAAGATCACTTACCCTAGTGGTTGTCGCAACTTGCATAGGCTTTAAAACTAGAGCACAGCATGTTTCTTCCTCCTTGGCCACCTTCAAAAACTCTTTACCAGATACCAATGTCACTTTAGAATTGTTTTCCACCTCATCTCCTATATCCTTAAATGGACTCGATGTGAATCTCTTGCCATCCTTATTTATGGTGTGAGTGTTTTCTCTTATGCATGCACGACTCTCTTATCAAACTATCATGGCCTTCCCAACAACACATGACACATGTCCATGGGCATAATATCATAGAGAACTTCATCCTTGTAAGAACCAATCTAGAATATTAGCACATATTGTTCATTCACTAGCAGTTAATGGGAAATATAAGGTTTTCCAACATATTGGATTTGTTGCTTACAAGTTGGAGCTTTCACCTTTCTCCCAAGTTCACCCAGTATTTCATGTTTCCTATTTGAATAAAGTTCTTTGGAACCACCATCAAAGTGCAAACAATTTTACTAAAACTTGATAATGAAGGTTCCATCCTTCTCGAACCGAAAGCAGTCCTCGATAGGTGCACCCGCCAACTTCGCTCCCGCTCAATCACGGAAGTCTTAATCCAGTGGCACGGCATGCAACCAAAAGATACAACATATGAACCACTATTCCAAATTTAGCAATGATTCCCAATCTAAAGCTTTAAGGACAAAGCTTTGTCTAAGGGGGAGGGGATGTTAGGAACTCGTGTCCTACCCTTATTTTTGCATTATTAGTGTATTAGTCTCTATGGATGCATATGCTTTGTAATTCGTCCCTTGAGCATATTTGAATTATCCCACATACATCAGAAGTATAAGTTGTTAGAATAGATTCAATATTTAAATAAGTATTGAGGCCTAATGAAGACATTCACAAATATTATTGTATCAAGCTTGCTCAGAGGAGGTTTCCCCCTCAAAGTGGCCTACAATCTAAAGGTTATTTTGGTTTATTTTTCAAAGTTCATTTCATTGATCATTTATTTTCTGTAGTTCGTAAATCTGTGTAGAAGGATCCTCACACAGACTAGCTCTAAAGTGCTCAATACTTCACCAAGATTGACTTAAAGTCAAGTTACCATCAAGTTACACTCCATCATAAAGATGTCTAGAATACAACATTGAAGACATGGGAGGGATTGTACGAATGATTGGTCATGTCTTTCGGCCTAACCAATGCACCAACCACTTTCATGTGCTTGATGGATGATCTATTCAGGGCTTTCCTCAACCTTCATCATTGTCTACTTGAATGACATTTTCATCTTCAATAAGACTTGGGAGGATCACCTGGAGCATATCTTGCATGTCTTAGACACCTTATGACAACACTAGTTACAAGCCAACTTAGCAAAGTGTACATTCAATGCTACGTAGATCTAGTACCTAGGCCACATCATTGATCACATAAGCATATGTATAGATCCAGATAAGATTAAAGTGATTCAATATTGGCCTACTCCATGCAATCTCATAGAATTGAAGAGTTTTCTTAGGCTTGTTAACTTCTAATGCATGTTCATCCTTGGTTTATTGCACATCTCTTGGGCTCTTATCTAGATAACATATGCAAAAGCCAAATTCGATTGGAATCATGCGCAACAATGCACTTTTGAGTCACTCAAGCAACACCTCTATGTAGTGCCTATTCTCACAATGCTTGACATTGTGTATCCCTTTAAAATTCACGTTAATGCACGGGACTACACACTTAGTGTAGTGCTCATGCAACATGGGCATCTAGTCACATACCACTTAGAAATGTTCAGTGACACAATGCAAAGATACTCCACCTATGAGAAATAACTGTATGTTATTATGCAAGAAATCAAGCAATAGCAACACTACATTCTAAGGAATGATATAGTTGATCATTCAGATCACAAGCCACTTAGGGTTCTTACAGATATAGAAGAAGATGGAGAATGCAAAATGGACGACTTACCTACAATAATTCCATCTCATGATGAAGCACAAGAAAGGGAAGGATGACAAGGCAACATATTACCTTAGCCCATCACCGCTTCACACACCCATCATAGTGCTAGACACATGCAGCGATAACTTTATAGACTAGGTATCCCTCTATTCAACTGACTAGGACTTCACAGCAACTTACATCAGCCTAGTGCAAGGTGTAAAAGTGCATGAGCTCTACTTGTTTGACTAGACTCTCTACAAGATCGAACATCTGTGTTCCTAATGGCACACCTTGCTAATGACTCGTCTAAGAGGTGCACTACGTCAAGACCTTAGGACACTTTGGTGTGACAAAGACTCTAATCATATTACAGTCACACTTTTATTGGCCACACATGTGCACAGATGTGGAACACCAAATCAAGTCTTGCATTACTTTTTGTATCACCAAGCCTACAAACAGGAAGCTAGGACTTTACACACCTTTATCAGTTCCATCCAGACCATGAGAATCTATCAGCATGGATTTCATGTTTGGGTTACCTGTGACGAGATGCCAACATGACACTGTGTTCATTGTAGAGGATAGGTTTTCCAAGATGGTTATTATGGTCAGTTACAAGAAAGACATAAACGTAGCTATCATTGTGCAAGCCTTCTTCAACCATGTTTGGGTTCATTTTGGGTTTCCATCATCTCTGATCGAGACCGTGCTTTTTAAGTCATGTTTTGAAAGCATTATGGGACTTGATGGGTACATAACTAGATTGGTCGACAACTTTTCAGCCATAGACAGATGGGCAAACTGAAGTGGTCAATCACACACTTGTTCATCTTCTATGAATGTACAACTGTGCACATTCTCACACTTGTGATAAAAATCTCTTGTGCATTCAACATGCCTAAAACAAAACCCTTCACAGCTCTATAAGTCACAGTGCATTCCAAACATGTCTTGGCTTTTAACCTTCAACACCTCTAGACATCTTCTAGCATGCACTAGCGGCACTGAGTCACACACACAGGAATGGGAAGTGGACAAAGCCAATAAGTTTCTATGACACAACCATTATGTTCATCAACGGGTTCAGTAGATCCTCTCTTTCACTCAAACTAAGTATAAGGAGCACCACAATGCAAATCACATACCTCATGCATTCTGAGTTGGTGATAGAGTTCGGTTTCACCTTCACAAGGAATGTTTCAAAGGTCCATAATGGAAGACCAAACCTATATGATATGGTCTTTACACCATTCTGCACGCAACTGGTGAAAATATATTTTTTCATGATCTACCTTAGTACTTTGGAATGCACCTAGTCTTCAATGTAGAACTTCTCAAGCCTTACACTCTACCACTTCTTGAGCTAATAGTGACACAACATCCTTCTAATTTGGATCCAAAACACTTGCACCCTACAGAGAAGGACCAGATCATCAAAGTAACAGACACATGCACCCGTCATGGCACACATCAACTTTTCTGAGTGGTCAAGGGTGGACAATATGTTGATCAAGCTAAGTGGTACACTTCTCAACAAAACTTTTCTCAGCTTCAAATTGATATAATGAAGAACATTATTGTTCAAGAAATGTCAAATGATCTATGCATAGCCTCTACACAATTGAACACACTCCTCATTTGTTCTACTACACAAAGTTCACACCTCTTATGCAAGAATGCACACTCCTTTCCTTGAAGTTTGATCACAAATTTACGCACAAGTCTAGTGTCTACTCTCAAAATTTTGTGCAATTATCACCTCAAATTGTAGCTTACACATAGCACTACATACTCCATAGCTCGTAGTCCTATGTAGTTCACAAGCATCTATTCACAGACTCATCTACTCCTTCAATCCCCACCTCAGCGCAACCACGTGTCGGCCTACTCTGACTGCATGATTAAAATTGTGGCCTAACTATATGTTAGTTGCCAATAGAGGAGCTCGAGATTGGAGTTAATTGAAGATAGCTCGGACATTAACTGTTTGGACCATTTCCAACTACCACATATGATAGGAGATCAACATGTCTATCAACATCCTCCTTGGTAACTGTATAATAGTTAAGATTGATCTTGTATTATGCATGTTAAATATGTAACATACACATCTGGACAAATAACAACACAAACAGATCAATTCCGTTTACACAATCATAACATAGCTTACTCCGTGCATCTAATTTATATACACACACTTTAGACATTGTACTTTATTTTCTATATTATTGCATTTATGAATAGAAGTTGCATTTATTGCAAGTAAGACTTCTACTCCATTGAATGTGTGTTTAATTGTTTCATCTGAATACATCTTCACACATTCACTCTGCACAACCAAACTCAGTTGTCCCTTGCACACCTGGTCCTAGGCCCCGTGGTGTGGATCAATGATAAAGAAGATTGGATATGTAATGCAAGTAAGTAAAGCAAAACAACACACAATACACAATAGTTTAGCCTGTAGAAACCCAGTGTGGAAAAAACTCAAGTAGAGTGAAAATATTGCTCCTCTTTCCACTATATATTTCTCAAGTACATGTATATTGCCATTATGTTGCCTTCATGGACATAATACAATCCAACACTACTTGAATCTTGCACAATGGTTTGCCTTTCTCTAAACACTTCCCAAACAATTATAACAACACCTAACAATCAAAACCAACTAGGAGAACAATGAGAAACTCTTATCTCACTAATGAATGGACTACACACTTGAGTTGCACTATTGAACATAAATGAATTCAGTTTTGTTTAATGCCTTTGTCTATCCTAGGTTCTTGTATTTATACACAAACTTAGCAACAAGAGGTACACAAAATGCCCAAGAGAATAACTGAACTACTAGGGAATCCTAAAATTGAGCCACATTTGAAACCAGTACTCAAAGGACCAGTGTTGTGTGTTTCTCTCATGTTGCGGGGTTTAGGTTGTGCATTTTTTGAAAAGCTACATAATTTTCTCTGTGACAAAACAAATAGCTACTCCTGGAGTGTCCAAATCACTATGACCTTACCTCTGACTCTATAAAGTATAAACCCTTCATGTACCTTCTTGACTGATATTTTTACATAAGTGTGTTACAAGCATTTTCTACATAGATGAGAGTAGTGGAACTGGTTAGCTAACATAACTTATTATATCTAAAATTTGGGTCGTGCCTCCCCAATTAGAGGCTTTAGTCCCTAAATCTTTTAGGAAATATGTAAATAAAGCAATTTCTTCCCCACTTCCTTACCCTCTCTCGGAGGTGTCTTTGTTGTATATTTTTTTCTAGCCTTGTGAACTCCCATGTTCACCTTTTTATTCCCCTTACGTAGTTCCTTGCCTTTCATCAATAAAATTGATGAAGACTGAAATCAAAAAGAGGACAACCTAGTTGTAACTTTTGGTCTTTATTAGTAGGCATGCCATGCCAAGTATTACATACACATATCCCCTTATCTTTCAAAAGCAGGGATGGCAACTTACCACTAGTATTCAACAACTTTTTACCTTGAGTGGTACTTACCAAAGAGATATGAGATTTCGAAGATAACATTTCACACATACATGCAAGGACTACCAAAGACTATGACACAAACATCAAGAAGTACATCCACCACAACTTCATCAATGAAATGTTCTTTTATTACAATCTTGACCTTTCATTGCTTGGAAATCCCTATCTCTATTCTTTGTTTCATCCATCCTAGAGAATAAGGAGTATGATGATTGTATACTTCCAACCTAAGTTTATCTACTAGCACTTTGCTTATTAAATTTGTTTGAAAGTAAGAATAGAAAAGAGCTACCTTTGTCTTCTTAAACTTAATTTTGATATAGAACAATTTAGAAGGTTTAACTTTTTGTTGAGCACCATCGTTACCCAAACAAACCTTCTTCTGAAGGGAGGTAAAACACAACCTTTCATCCACATCAAAGCTGCACCCATCTTCTTTGCTTGGAATAGGGGTCATAACTTTCTCCTTTTGCTTATTCTTGAAATAATGATTTTCATAATGCAACTTCCAACAAGTCTCATCTATATGACCATCAACATCATAGTGCCCACAATGATTTATACATTCGTTGTTAATAAAATAAGTAACATTCAACCCACCTTTCTTTTTTAACCATTTGAAGCATAAGTCAAACCCTCAACTTTGTCCATCTCAAGATAATGGGCTTGGGAACAAGCCTCATCTATATTGGCAATTAGAACGAGCCTCCTCAAGTGACTATGCAATCCTCCAACATCCTTCATCAATATGTCACAATCAAATGTATCTTTCCCCATTTGGACTGCCATCTTTTGAAATTTGTTGGTGTACATCTACACTCTATTTCCTTATTGTTGCTTCAAATATTGCCAAACAATAGACCTTTCCTTTTATTAGCAAATATTATAAAATTATCTTTTTATCAAAAATTTAGACGAGTTCCATTTTTTATTTATCAGAGTGTTTACAAAATACAATATATGTTTATCATGGACATCCAATCAAATAAAAAGATAAAATCAACTCTCCAAGACAGCGCCATCCAACCAAAAACAACCTAAATTAAACCCAAGTTTACTTATCCATAATATAGCAATATAAGCATTACATCAATATAAAAAAGTAAAAGGTATCAAACATGGACCTAATGCATCACATTCCATAAAGAGAAACAATAAATTATTTGGCAACACCTTGTTGATTGATTCCAACATTCATCTTAGGTCCCATACTCATGTTATTGGGTCACATATTCACATTACCAGGGTCCATAACACCTTTACCAAGTCCCCAAATAGTCACCAAAATTTAATTTAGCCCAAGCCCTTCCTTTGCTTTAAGTCCCACTACACACTCCTTAGCATTGTCCTCAACTAGTTGGTTTATCACATGCCTCATTTTGAAATTCTTTATTTGAGCAATCAAGTCTTCTTTCCTTTTGTGTCCACCATTTTTAATGATATCTTGTAGTCTAACCAAAATACTATTCAAATTGTCCTCAATAAATGTTTGCATCTCTAGAGCAAGAACACCTCCATACCTAACTTCAGGAACAACGTGCCAGACCATGGAGGACTACAAAGCACAATTACTACCAATCGGTACCTTATCTTTTCCATGCATTGCAACCTCCTTCAAAATACCATTATTAGACCCAACGAAGTTATATACCTACTCAAAGTGTTTTAAAGACATTTGAAGCATATTTAGGGCATCCTTATTATTTTTTGTCTCTTCTTCATTATGTTCAAATTCATATATTCCAACCAAGGTTGGGTCTAAGTAATCAGCCTACTCAAATTAAGCGTTTTTCAATAGATCCCATTGAGTCTCTGAAACCATTACCTCTATTGCATATGGATGAAGAACTTGCCAATTAGGGGAGGGTCTATGTTGTGGAAACTTTCTTGAGTCAATAAGGAAGTTTGAAGTAATCTTCATTATTCCAATCCTCAAAAACTTTTCCATCTCTATTTGAGGTACCCTTAGCTGGAAAAATATCTCCACATGAACAATACGTAATATGATTCAGTTGTGAAGTTAGTAAGTACCATGCCTTTATGTTGAAGCACCTCTAGATTCCTTTATTTCCAAATAAACCCCAAAATTTCAATAGAGAAAAGCAACCAAAAATTTAAATAAAAACTTAGGAAGTTTCTTTCAAGTATAAATATAACCACATGCAATGTTTATCCATGTAATTTCTTGTGAAAACAAATTGGACCAAGGAGTAAGGCAATTTTTTTGGACGATAAGAGCAAATGGACCCTAGAAAAACAAATGCTTATAACTCTCAATATGACCACACAAAGTACAATCAGGGCAATTAACTTCAGACTTGGTTAAAAGAGACCTCACAGCAAGCTTTTGCTAGAACAACATCCACCTAAAAGAAGACTTTTTGGGTTCTAAACACAAGAACTACACAACAAAAAATATAAACATCCACTCATGTAAAGGATCACAAAAGGACCACTTCTTAATCAAGCTAAGTTAAGTGTTTTGGGAGAATGAAATTTTAACATAGAGTTGCTTGATAGTGATTTCTCCTAACACGGTTTTTTACCCATTAACAATATCTCAAAACACCTCCTCATGTTCCATGATCAACCCAATAGAGGAGTTCTTAATTGACTTATGGTGTAAGTTTTGTGATGAGAGAATTGAATACCATATTTTATTCTTAGCTCTACCCAAGAAGCCAGCTACTATAGGAGTGAATATCATTGATTGTTTTAATCAGCTTAGAGAACCAAAAAAACGTAGAATAATATTTTGCCAAAGCAAGGCGAATGTTATCGTGCTTCAAATTCGACCAAATATAGTTGTAGCCTTAACACATGTAATCAAATCCACTAATGAAAGGTGGTTCTATCACTAGGTATTTCACCATCTCCCATGCCTTCCATAGAGAGTTGCAAGATTGGGGACCCTACAATTTAACTGAGAAAGAACCCAAAAATAGATCAAACATATGCAATCCCTTCCACTGAGGTTTACCTTTTGGGGATCCCCTTAAAATATTACTTCTAAACTAAAACCTCTCATGAGTCATTACCACATAGAGCCTAGTAATCCACTTGATAGCAAGAGAGATCCTTTGAGTTTTTAGATTTTTTATGCCAAGCAAATACTTTGGGTTTGAACATGCATCCCAAGTAATTATGTCTTTTCCTACTATCCTTCTTATCAGAGCATAGATATCCCCTTACCATTTGTGCAATTTGTCCAACGCATAATTACTTAACATCCAACAAGAAGAAAATTAGATACTAAATGAACAGAGAACTTTTTGGCACACCTGAATTCTCCCAGGGAAGGACAATAGATGCCCATACCGCTTAGAAACCTTTTTGTTAATCTTCTCAAAGAACCATTACCACATCTCTTTGAAGGAGGTGGAGAGGGCAAAATGAATCCCTAGATATCTAACCAACATGTTAGGGCCTTGCCAAGACCATCCAAGACTTCTAAGCTGATTATGGGGAGAGTCATCCCATCCTAGTACCATTGATTTATGTAGCACTACTTTAGATCCAAAAGCAAAATAATAGATATCTAGTTTGAGAGCAACTTGTGGAAATTATCCTCTTCAAATACAGGGAAAAGCATAGTATCATTGGCAAATAACACATTAATAAGCTCATCATTGTTGGGAAGAGTTATACCTTTAACTGAAGGCCTCAATAGGCCCAATTGACACATCCCTAAGCAAGGAATACAAAGGTTCAACAACAATTAAAAACAGAGTGGTAAGGGGGCATCCTTGCTTGTTAGATCTTTAAAGCTCAAGAGGCTCAGTTAATTCTCGATTAATTTCAACCACAATAAAGGCATCACGTAAAAGAACATTTACCATCATGTAAAATCTATCATGGAATCCAAAAGCCTTCAAAACCATCTCAATAAACAACCACTCATTCCTATCATATGCTTTTCCAAGGTCATACAAATATTTTGATTAGTAGCTTTTGCTCAGTACATACTCTCCTAAGTGGTTATAAGGCTATCTAAGATATATCTTCCTTCAACAAAACTCGTTTGTGTGATTGAAATAAATTTTAGTAGTGAGGAGGCAATTCTTCTAGCAATCACTTTAGTAGGAATTTTATAGGAAACATTTAATGACTCTACAGTTAATACCTTTAACTAGGGACTGGTATCTTGTTTCCCGGTCCCTACGCCAAAGGGAGACATCTGACTGAAGGGTTTTTTGTATTTCGATAGCCACATGCTTCCTAAGATCAACAGTTACGAGTGAGGGCAGCTCGAGCTCCCTTTCTACCTCCCATGTACTAATCTCTTTCCTGATCACATCGAGCATTTCTTCCAAAGCTTCCTCCAAGATCCTCTCAAACTCCTCTGCAACCGGCTCTACTTCAAGTGTGTTATGCAACTCCTCTACCTACGAAAAACCCAAAAATTGTTCCTCATACCAAGCGTCGTCATCACTCACTCCAATCTGCTCCTCCATCTTCATTTGCCAAGCCCTAAAGCCACAACCAATCTTTGGGCTTTGACAACAGTGCAAGTCATCGGGCCTTGGAACAAAACCCAATCACCCTTAGGCAACTCTAGACACCTTCGCAGCTCTCTTGGCATAAATATCTCTCGACATAAAAATTTCCTAACCAAATATCCCTTGGCAAACCAATATCTCTTCACGCCGATGACAAAGAAAATCATAGATAGAATGAGAAAATTAGGGCAGAGCATAAAATCACAACGAAAATGATAAAACGTCGTATTTTTTGGCTCTTAACATTATAATAGGGGTTACTCCCAGGTTTTGGCGAGTAATCGTGGCTAGTTACTCGCCAAACCCTGCAAGTAGCTACGCTTGACCTATTTCGTGATAAATTGGACAAGTTTTCATTTGGGCAAAATCTACAAGGTAGCCCTAAAATCAGCTGGGTACCCGCGGATTTTAAAACAAAGGCTAGAACCATCTGATGTAAACAACAGAGTAAAAAGAGAAGACGCCAATTTAAATCTCACTAATGTTTTTAGAAATAACTTCACCAATATCAATAGTTCTAACTATTTCTCTAACCTATTTAGCTTTAAGGATCCTAAATACTATTTAGTTCCTTTATCCCTGCTTGAGCCAAGTGAGTCTTGCTCTGATTCAAGCTTCTTTAGCTGTATATTGCTGCAGAACTCTATGACGATGTTTGATTTGAACCATATCCTCTAGTAGCTTGGAGTTATTAGGATCATTGTGCAACCCAGTGTTAGTATTATCGAGTTGTCCCTGAATCTCCCTAACAATTTTCCTCCTCCTTTTCGCTTTGCCTTGCCCAAAAGATCTCATAAAATTTCATCTTACTAATTGGTGGTAGTTTTTTTTTACATTTAAGAAATGAACATAACTTTCAAACCAAGTTAGAGCATGATAATATAGCTTTAACTTTGCAAAAGAGATTCCCTGACTGTCATTAATCTGATGTAAACTGAAGTGTATTTCAAGTTGAGCTAGCCAATGATGCTTCTCCTTATTCACCTCTACTTCATACAGTTGAATTCCAATATTTGCTTCAGATTTGAATGGAGGTGGAGCTTGGCGGGTATGGGGCTTCTTCTCATGATCGTGAGCTTCCAACGCTTCCCCTGCATTTAGAGCTTCCATAGAAACGCCTAGCTATGTCATGAGAATCCTCATAATGGACTCCAACTTATCAAGCTTGCCCATGGAAAGAGAGATGTTAGCAACATCCTCCTCTAACTTACAGAACTATTCTTTGGATGTCCAAGATTCATTAGAACGGACCATGCCTTTGACTTCTTTATTCTACTTCTTTGTGGGAATATCTTGCTGCAAAGGAACCAAGTTACCTTCCCCACCAGCACTTATTGCTTAGGTAACGAGCATAAAACTACACAAAGGTTACACATAACAAAGCACACACAATGAACCATAACTCGCTCTAATACCAATCTGATCCATAATTTGCATGGATATTACATATCAAAATTCACCAACATGGATCCTCTAACCTCCAAACATGTATATGATTGTTTCTTTACTGTTATGCATTGCTTCGCTACTTAAATGAGAGATTCAAGGTGCTGCAAATGAAATTACAGAATACTGCAATAAAGAAGATTGGAAATACCATGCAAGTAAAACACAACAATACATAAGACACAATAGTTTACCCTGGAAAAATTTAATGTGGGAAAAGCTCCCGCAGAGTGAAGAGATTGCTCCTCCCTTTTCCACTATATAATTCTCAAGCCCAGGTATACTGCCATCAACTGGCCTTCATGGACATACAGACAATCCAACACTGCCCAAACCCTGTACAATGCTTTGCCTTTTTCTAAACAATTCCCAGACAATTAAAACACCCCCTGACAATCAAAATGAGTTTGGAGAACAATGAGAAACTCTGCCTCATTGATGAATGCACTCCACACTTGAGTTGCACTACTGAAGCCAAATGATTTCTGTTCTATCCAATTACTTTGCCTATCCCAGGGACATACTTATACATGAATGCAGTAATAGGAGGTACACGGAACACCCAAGAGAAGATCTTAACTGCCAGGAAATCGCAAATGTGAGCCATGTTTGCAACTGTGACTCAAAGGACCTGTGCCATGCATTTCTCTCATGCTGCATGTTGTAGGATGCATGCTTTTCTGAAAAACCGCGACGCTGCTGTGGGTTTTTCTGAAACGCCATGGCATGATATCTGTGACAAGACATAAAGTTACTCCCAAATTGTCTGGATCACCTTGAGCTTACTTTTGACTCTGTAAACACCTCATGTACCTTCTTGACTGATATTTTTACATGAATTGTCTTCAAGAAGTGTGTTCCATGCATTTGTTACATAGATGAGTATAGTGGTACTAATTGGGTGGCATAGCTAACATATTAGATCTGAAATTCACATCACTCAACTCTCTGAATCCTTGAGCGCTTTGAATTCTTTTGAAGTCATTTCCTTTGTTCCTGGGTTTTCAGGCTTCCAGCATGCGTTAACACGTTCTTGTGGCAGCAATATCACTTGAGATTTTGAATTACCATTTTCCGACTCTTTCTTACCCAACTTTCTTGATGTCACGATGTTATTTATATATGCATCTCTTTCGTGTTCCGCTTGTTCATTGGGATCCTCCTGGATTCTTGATTACAAAGAGGCCTCACACTTGGAGTTTACATACCTGAATTTTTGGGGTTTTCAGATGCTCTGTTTCGTTTTCTACAATGCATTACCGCACCTCTAATTCTGTATTTGTGGGTTGAATAAGTAGTTAATTCCTCTGAAATTATAAATTTATTCTCAGAACTCTTCTAAAATATGAACTTTGAATTTTATATGTATGTAAATTCAAACACAGATTAGTTTTATTTCAAACAGTCGCGAACAAAAACACATTAGCAGAAGCGGATGCTGTCAACCAACAACATGACAATAAAATGGCAGCTCATTATTGAATTTATTTTATTCCCTTATATAAATGTTAACGAGCCCAACGGTAAACTTGCTATAATTGCTGTAAACCCTGGTGCAGAATTCTTTGGTTTGAAAAGCATATAATCTGAACTGAACTAACAGAATTCTAGATAAAATCGTTTTCCTGTTTGTTTTGAAGACCGGAACAAACAATTTTTGAATACATGAATTGTTCAAAGATGGAAAAAAAAACCTTATTACGATTGAAGTATCAGTACGATTGAAGTATCTGCTCATGAAGCACACAGAAAAGAAGAAAACTATGAGTGATATCACAGGCCAAGAAATTCTGCAAGTACAATATGGTCGCTGCACTTGGGCATGACACAATCTTGATAGACACGTGCACAAAAACCCTTCCACCCAAAAATAGGCTTTTCAAGATGTTAGGGATTGAGATTCGACAAAGTTGAGCCTCCAAATGTAATTGAGACTGAATTTAAAGAAAGTTAAGTTTTTGAAAGCCATTGGAGCTGATAATCATTATTGCTGGTGCTTCATGTTCGTTGTGTGCAAAAGAAAAGTAGAGGGTTTCCAGTCCATGGCGAGCATTTAATGGCACCATCAACACCATGACGTTTGAATTAAAAGAAATCGATTATTATTGTGACTTTCAGTTTAGTCTTTATCATTATGCAAGCTTCTAATAACATTCTGTGTCATTCATCTTAGAGATTTGATGCTTTCACAATCCATGAAGGTTTGAATGAATGTTTTCATTCATCTTTCTTGATTGAAAAAGCTTTGGCAACGCTAGAGGAAAGAAATAAACCTGATTTGCGACAAAAGTGAGGGCAACAAGAGGATGTGGCATGGCACAATAGATCACTTAGCTTTCGTGAAAGACTCAAACCTGATTTCATAAAGGATCTTTAGTTATCCATAATACTCCTAATTGAGTTTCAGAAGAAACACATTTTCATTGCTCAGTAGTGTTTTGTCTGTCTGATGTAGGCTTCAAATTCATTTTCGTAAATGTTGACAGAATATGTCCAGCTCGTGAGTTTTCATTTAGCATCCGTCATTGCAGAAGGAATGACAGCTATACCTGTATGTTCATACTAATCGCATTCTATTATTTTTATGGTGTGATCTACTCTTTGCAAAAAAAGAATACAATTTGAGTGACATTGTAGATGATTTTCTGCTTGCTATTTCTGTCGCATGTTTTTGACATATTTTTCTCTGCTTAATATTTTTTCATATAATAATACCTGGCTGTACTGGCAGTATTAGATTGTAAACCCAGATTTGAAGGTACCAGAGAATTACTTGATGAGCTGAATGAGACTGATGATCTGTTCAAGTTTGTCAGGGCTATGCGGAAAACGTTTCAACAACTTTCATTGAAGGGTATGTTGCCCTAGCTATCACTTCAGAGTGTTTTATTTTGAGTACGTTTTATGTTAAACGGAAACGTTTGTTTTCCCAGGCAAGAGTCTAAGCTGCTGACTTCAGACATATCAAAACTTACACCAAAATTAACAAAAACAGATAGAACAGTCTTCACACGAACAGTCAAGAACATTAAGATGCATAAGTCAGGACTTTGGTAATATTCAAAATGATGAAGTCATGCGTCCACTGTGCTTCATTTGTGTGCTTTTATTGTGGTTTTTCATTGCACGTATTAGTTGTACTAGTTCCTGTTTACACTGATGTCTGAAGACCTCACCCTAGTTCTGTTGGAGCTTCCTGCAAAGACCCACATCCTGTGAACCACTTTTTAGATATGAATCTTTTTGTTTAACATCTTACTTTATGATTTGTGTGTTTTGAGGCTCCTCAGGTCAAAGATTAGCTGTCTCTTTGTTATTGAATTTGTGCTCTCTGCATACCTGTGATGATGATATCATGTATGTTAAATGTGCTCAACTCTTGAGTAACGAACTGACTCATCGTGCTAGTAGAGATTGGATGCTTAGCCTCAGTGGCATCATTCCCCACGTTCCCCTGCTTTGTAATGTTAACTTAAAGGATGGGGCTAGAATTCTTGTTGGTTGAATATCCTGATGCTTAATAAATAATAAAACATTCTAACCCTTTGCTGCACTCTGTAATTCATGACACTTTCTTGCTAGGAAAATAAAAGATTATTACGTGAACAAATTTTCATATTTTAATCCAGAGTTTGACGATTTTACAATGACAAAATTTTCTGTGCATTTGCAGACGTTGTACAAAATTAACAGTGGGCATGGCATCCTGGTTAAAGCTTACATATTTCTCAAGCTCAGCAGAAGCAAAGATTTGCCAGGACCCACTACTATACCAATCTCAGTATTCATGACCTCCTGCTTGATTTGATCATCTTTCCTGGCTTGGGTAACTACGAAAGTGACTATGATGGACCGTGGACTTGACATGAAATCTAGATTGTGGATTTAACACAAGCACAAATGGGTGTCAGATATCTGATAGTGCATGCTCTTCAATTGATCCTCTATTCTTTCAAGCTGCTTCTTGATGTTGACATTGTGAGTTCTTAATTCTTGGACCACGGTTGCAGGGAAGTCTTCCACAATCGTTACAGCAGAGGGATTTTGGGTTTGAAGATAGTGCTCTGGACTTGAGGAGAGAATTCTTTGTTTGTTAGTACTTCTAACCCTGCCATACCTTGGATTTCTTGGAGTAGTGTTTCTTTTAGAACCCTACCATACCTAAGGAGAGAATTCAGACCGTGCATTTCTTGGAACCGTCTCTTCTTTAGAAGACATGTTTCTTCATTTGCCAAATTGTAGTTTATGCCTAACAGCTGCTCAATGTAGATTGGCTTGAAGCTATGTAGTTAAATCCTGAAAAATCATTTCACATAAATGGATTCACTTCAGGAACACCACTCGTAATGAATGAGCTAGGAAGCTCCATAATGAATGGTTCATAATGCACAACAGTTGCTGAAGGTTTTGCAAATGGGGTAGCAAGCAGTGGGTTTGATTGTGGGGGAAATTCAATGGTTAAGTGCTCTTGAGGCGGATTAGTACTGAGATAGGTGATCTTGGGCAGTCCCAATGCTTCACCCTTGAGCGCATCACCTAGATGCAATGAGTGCCAAGTTAACCATTCATGCTCGTGAGAGATGGGTTCTTGTGAACCATTACTCATGAAATTTGGGTCAATGCAGATTGGCTCAAAACTATGCAGTTGAATCCTAAGAAAATAATATCACATAATTTGATCCACTATCGAAACACCACTTAAAATGAATGAGCTAGGGAGCTGCATAATGAAATAGTTCATAAGGCACAACACTAGTTGAAAGTTTTGCAGATGGATTAGCAATTTACACGGGCAACACTTGCGAAAGGTTTTACAAACAGGGTAGCAAGCTAAGTGGGCTGATTGTGGGGGAACTCAATGGTTAAGCGCACTTGAGGTCGAGTAGTATTAGGATGGGTGACCCCCTGGGAAGTCCTGGTGCTTCATCTTGGTGAGCATCACCTAAATGCAATGAGTGCCAAGTGGGCCATTCATGCTCGTGAGAGATGGGTTCTTGTGAGTAATGAAAATTGTGTCAATGTAGATTGGCTTGAAACTGTGTAATTGAATCATGAAAAATCATCACATAATGGGATCCACTTCAAAAACACCACTTGTAATGAATGAGCTAGGGTGCTTCATAATGAATGGTTCATAAGGCACAACACTTGCTGAAAGTTTTGCAAATAGGACAGCAATTTGAGTGGGTTGATTGTGGGGGAAACTGCATAGTTAAGTGCGCTTCAGGTGGAGTATTACTGGGATGGGTGACCTCCCGGGAAGTCCAGTACTTCAACCTTTTGAGCATTAGCTAGATTCAATGACTGCCAAGTGGATCAATCATGCTTGTGAGAGATGGGTTCTTATGAACTGCTACTCATGAAATATGGGTCGTAGTGGATTGTTGAATCCTGAAAAAGCCAGTTTCAGTGCACTCCGCCACCTATTGACCGCGTCTCCAATTAAAGTTCTTGCCTAGGGAGCTACTTGAATGGTTGTCATTGTTAAAGCAAGCTTCTGATATGGTATAGATGTTGAAGCAAGGGTGATGATCATTCAGCGCAGGAACCTCAACAGACACAGGGATTCAGAGAAGGTTGACAATGGCGAGTTGGAGGGACGAAGTTGTGATCATTGAAGGCCCTTGAGTTCTCTAGAAGCCTTTCAAGTCATGCTTTCCAACAAATGTTGGAAGAGGCATCTGAGAAGCAACGGGCACTAATTTCTCTTAACCATGTGGCAGTTGGATTGCTATTTTGTACAGTTTCTAGTATTACAATGTTTTTCCATGTTGACAGCAGTTTTGCTATGCGATTTCTGATTGGTAGGCAAATTAATATAGTCTATCTGCAGTGTGCACCTACCTGCATTTATGTATATTATCAAACATTATGTGATTGGCATTGCTAGTTTTGAGTACATGATGTCTTGTATTTCGGTGGATTGATTACACCTATCATTATTGTATATCTCATATGCACTGATGCAGGTCTTCTATATTAAGAATTCCCAAACTTCTTTTTGTGATCTGAGTTGGCTTCTTAATTTCTGCCCTTCCCTTGCCTACATGTCATCATATAACAGCAGCATGCTGTAAAGATTTTGAGTGAGTTGATTGTCACGACAAACGTAACTGTATCCAGATTCATACAATGATTGGCTAGTGCATCAGAGCATGATTTCTACTTCTAGGTATAAGGGTCAGTTTAATGCAGGGAATTTCGGTAATGAGCCCCTCTCCTATTGCCAGGAAAGTCTGCAATCACAAGGATACTTGAGAATTGGTATGACCTTTGAGGAGTTTTCTTGTAACTTACGAGTCCTTCCAATAACTGAACGTATGACTTAGGGAATCCTCGTGATTTTAAGTCCATATTTATCAGCCATAAGCTCTGCCTTGTTGTTAGTAGCCTTCTCAGTAGGAAATGCAGATAAGAATATAATGTGACCATCATGGTTTATTCACATTCCCTCATTGTCCTTCCTGGATTCATTCTGGATGCTTTGTCAAAGTTGATTTGGACATAGCCGTGTCGAAGAGATTACCAGCTCAATTTTTGCTTGCTATCAATGTGGAAGAATCTGATCCTAACAGGATATGCGATACATTTTTAGAAGGGGACCTTCCCCAACGCCCACTAACGTTCCCATTTGTTGTGACAACCATTTTTTTCCTATTGATCTGAATCACAGTTATTGCATATTACATCTATTTAGTATTTCCTTTGTATATTGGAGGCTCCAAACTACGGAAAGTCCTAAATTACAGCCTGTGTCTTGTATGATTAGTAGGGACTATTTCCTGTAAATTTTGGTTTTTACAGCCTTTATTGGATCTATATATGCCATTATTTCCTTTACTATTTAGCTGGGTTTCAATTTTTTTTTTGGAGTGCTTGGTAGTGTCCAGAAGCTACTAGAGGAATACATCTGCTTGTTCTTTCTCGAAGGCTTGTTTTATACCACGAATCTTTCCTTTATCGTCTGCCTTCCTTTTCAGTTCAGTTTTCTGCTCCCAGATTTATCGATTCATTGTTGGGACTTATCCAGTTATTTCATACTTTTATTTCTAACTTTGGGTTCTCTTCTTAAGCTTCTCATGTTTGTCTTCGATCTGGCTGTCCTGTATGTTGTGTCATACATTAGATGAGTGTTTGTGGTTACTTCATTGTGTAGGCTGTGTGTTTGACAAGGCACAACGGCTGGAATCTCCAATCTTGCTGTCATATTGATCTAGAGTGGTCCTTTCAGAGGGTTGGTTTTGTTTCAGTACTCCATTCAGCTGGTATAATACTATAACCTCTTCTATGTCTTCCTCAAACTCGTGAGTTTTGTGAGTATAATGTTTTCATTTATTCTTGTGAAGGTGTTGAAAGCTTTCTTACCTTGACTCTCAACTTGATTTCGATTGAGTGCAGGTTGAACATGGGTCTTTGCTGGGAGGGGGCTAATTGTTGTTGTATCCTTTTGAGAATCAGTCTTATCCTTGATTCTGTGAGACAGTTGCTTGAGAAACTTTAGTTCTGCAGTTGGACAGTTTCTCTGTAAATAATCGTACTCATGACAGTATCTGCATGTCAAAGGAATGCTGTCATTGTCTAATGGATGTTCCCTTATGTGTCCTGCCACTCTAAGTTTGATTTTATATGGAAGCATTCACACATATTCAGGCATTCCTAGTTAGCAATAGTACAGTTTACGGTGAGATCAGATGCACATATAATATCATCCAGATGGTTCACTATTGTTTCCAGGGCCCTATAGCTTAAAATTTCAAAATATGTTGGATAAAGAAGAAACTTCTGACCAAAACAGGAGCTACTAATGGTAGTTTCTATTTTGGATTAAATCCTATTGTCCAGTTCTTAAACAACCATGCATCCTTCATGAACGAGGGGCCTCCTTGAAAAACCATCTGTTTTTCTTCCTTATCAACAGGAAACTCGGGCTGAGGGAGGGACGCTATCCCCATACCCACATTTTGTGGCGACCATATTCAGACACAACATAGACATACACATAATCATATTCTCTCATATCTGTATTACATGTCTCAGACTATGTTCTTCTTCTCTTGTGGCAAACAATATTGCGAAATATCTCCTTGTACCAATTAACTGTTCCAATCTTTGATTTCAGTCCAATTTTTTATATTTTTGATAGATACTTGAGGGTTAAAAGGGGCCCTCACTCGCAAAAAAAGTACATCCAATAACCATTCTTTAGCCTCGGAAAATTCCCAAGAGAACGTTACACAAAACCTGGCTGGACAAGCCCAAGACCAACCTAAGAAGACCAGAAAACAAAACAACGAGAGATACCCAACATCACAAAAAAGGGCAGAGACAGCCCCAAACAACAACCAGGAATACATTGAGATAAAAAAACAACCACCTTTAACACAGTAGAGGAAAGAAAGAATCACGTATCCCATCTTGTAGACATAGGACGACCCACAACCGAACCAGCTGCAGAGTCAGTAGTGTCCCTAGCTTCATCACCTTCTTCCATCACCCGAATACCGCTCAAGCCCAGAGAGCGAAGCATTTATTCAAAATGAGCCCGAATGGCTGCCGTCGCTGCCCGCCTAGTAGTAGTCTCCCCGCTTAGACCAGCATCCGTCCCAGAAACAGGAGGTGGCATTAATTGACCACCCCCGAAAACCCTTCACAGCAAATGAACAACGTTCGTGACGCCATTTGAGTGACACAGTCCTAAAATTGCAGAGAGAGCGGGAATAGGAGCCCGCAACACATCCACGTCGAAACAGGCCACCGACCTGCTACCAAACTTAGGGAATTGCAAGATACCTTGCACATTCTCTACAAAGGATAGAGCCACAATCAACCGCTCCTCAAGCTCGCTGCCGATGGAGAAGGGGACCAATCCATAGTTCTCAACACCAGAGAGGGGAAGAGAGAGGGGAAGAGAGACCGAACTTTTTGCTGGGAATTCATCAATACCCTCCTCCCAACCAATCCTATAGGGAGGCTTGATCAACTGCTCCACACCTTCCTTTGCAAGGACCTTGTCATCCACGGCCAGAAGGAAATTGGAGATGAAAATGGATGCAATATCAGAATTCACCTTGACCCGAAAGGGGGTCTCCAAGAAAACCATGCCAGCCTCCATGATGATGCCAGATTGGATGAAAAACACCTTTTTCAATCGCGTCTCTCACACTGCCCTCAAAAGACATCCCTTTTATCTGTACCGACCCTGGTTAGAGGCTCGCTAAGAGCGAGTTGCATGGAGCTATCCATCCGAACCTTGCGCAAACCAACACACAGCTTTGGCAGTGAACAAAGAGACGTGACGTATATAAAAAGGGATCCCGGTGGCAATAAATCCCAAGCGAATGATTCGTGTGGCAGGCCAATTCCTCATCAAGGCATAATAGGCAATGAATAGCCATCTCCGCCGCCAATACGAAAAATCATATGCCAATATTGTGTGGAACCAAGGATAATTATGAAAGTGGGGAGCCTTGGCCAAGCATCCCACAAATTATCATTTATGAGTTCCTCATTCTGTAATCTACCATGGTTTCGCTGAAAAATACATCATGGAATTTGCTTATCTAAAATAGTGTGTCGCTTCTCAAGAGGAGAAAGAATTCAAAATGTCTCGGATATGCCTGAGAATATTCTCAATATGTCAAGCACCATGGACTCCTTTCGAGAATTATGTTGTTGATATCACAATGAGCAACCATATCCACTTCCAAGGCAAGACTTTGGGCCTCTGTTTCGTTATTAGTGCCATCAGTCAATTTCAAGGACGCAGCAAAAATGAAGGAATTTGCACAGTCTCTGATGACACATCTTGCCCTAGAGATTCTTGGATTTCCCTTAGCAACCCCATCAAAATTTAGTTTAAAAAACCTAGGGGTGGAAGGATCCAAACATAATTGGCCAATCTCTCATTCCTTTTCATTGATATGCTAGCCCCATTAACACGGGGAGAGTTGAGAAGCTTCCACCTATCGAGGCATTGCAAATCCCATCCTGAAAGCATTTTATTGCATTTTTTGGCCGAAGCTAAGCCAACTTCATAAAGACTTCAACGTTGTGGAGCACATCTTCCACCATACTGGATTTGTCATCAAAAATTCAAAGATTTTACTCCTTCCATAATGCCCAGATCAAAAGCAAGGCTTGCCACCCAAAGATTAGAAAAGGTGGCATTTGTTGGACTATGCAGCGATGAAGAGAAGGCCACCAAGAGAGACCTCAGACAAGCCTATTGCAGTCCCAAATTTGCACATAACCAGTTCCAACACTAAACTGCAAAGGGGCAATACAAAAGGAGGTGATTCGCATTCTCTTCATCAGAGCAACACATAATATATTTGGAAGGACTTTCAATGCCCATTCTCTTTAGGCGATCCGAAGTGAGTAACCTGCTTTGAATGACCAGTCACATAAAAGCCCCTGCCTTGGGAGAACCAACATTGTTCCAACACAACGCCTTTGCCTAGGCAAAAGCAGGGTCCTGACACTCAATCATTTTATAACCCAAATTAATAGAGTAATTCTCAAATTTAGCCCTGGTCCATTGAATGGCATCCTCCTTAGAATTGATGAAAACTTTCTTTTTGGCCAAGATTCCCTTTAAAATTGATCTCCGAGGATTTGGGATTGGAACATCTTTCAAACTCTTCCATTTCCATTTGATTGTTCCATCCCAAAGGCTAGATTCCAAATAGTCACAAACCTTGCTTCCCAATAATACTGACAAAACAACCTTTGCTTCATCCAAACCCTGCATCTTATAAAGAGGCTTATGACCATTCTAAGAATCCTCCCAAAAGTCAGTGTTGCACCCATTATTCACAATCCACAAGACATGATATTTCATTATATTGTGACTTTTGAGGATGAAATTCCAAATATGAGAATCCTTGGGCGGATTGTGAATTGACAAAATGTTGATAGGCTCATTTTCACCAAAATATTTGAATTACAACTTATTTCAGAGAGTCTAAGGATTTGAGATCATGTTTCAAACCAAGTTTTGATCTAAAACTCAGAAGTTTTAATTGACAAATATTTCAAGAACACGAAAATAACATAGTAACAATGATTTCTTTGAGAAGAGATATTTTATTACTCAAGATTGCAATACAATCATATGCTTATTTCTAAGAAGAGATGTCTCATTTCCATTTTGGGTTACATATTCAATTATACACATTTTGAAGGTAGGAGGAGGATGTAAGTCACCAATATCGAGGGAGATGAAGTGGTTCGACTTTCATGATTTACAACAATACAGAATTTGAGGAATTAATATTTTTATAAACTTATTATTTTTAGACTACACTACTAAAATTAAAATTTAGGGCACTTCTTAGATTTTTGGGGGTCAAAAACTACCGACTAGAGCTTGATGCCATCTTACCATGTTCTCCTCTTTCTTAGCTTTCCAACGGTTCAAATGGGGAGTCAATTGGAGCTATGGTGCAAAAGTTATGGCTCCTAGAAGCTCTATCATCAATTGAGATAGAACCATCGCTCGAATTATCCCTTGAATTTTTTCCCAGATCATTTCTCCCTCCTTAAGAAGTAATGGTCCTCATTGCGTCAATATTTCTCATCAAGTGTGGCAGTTGTGTCTTAATTTGATTCTCTGTGAGCCACTCACCTTGGTGGCTAAGTTGGCCCTTTTGACCACCCGATAAAGCAGAATAGAGCATCTTCTTGTTGTCTTCATCTAGGTGTCCACAATCTGATCCTCCTCCACTGGAGCAAAACTCTACGGATCAAGCTCATCAATGTCCAGTTGTTCTACTATGACTAAAGTGTCCAACAAAGGTAGATGATATGGTTTGAGGAGCTCCATGTTGAATGTTGGATGCAACCAAGGTAGGCTGGTAAATTCAACTCAAAAGTATTTTCTCCAACTTTTTTGGTGATGTTGTAGGGACCATATCACAGAGGCCAAATTTTTCTATGTGGGCCTGCAAGTTGTTCCTTTTGAAGCCGCAACTAAACCTTGTCACCCACAACAAAATGGTGTGCAATCCTATGTTTGTCACGGTGTTGCTTATACTTCTGATTTATCTTCTCCAAGATGTCATGAACCTGTTGCTAGATGTGTTGCATTTGTTCAATGAACTTTGTTGCTTTTGTTGCCTCAGATCTCCCATGAGGTGTGTATTCCATGGTGGAGGATGGTATGGCTATATCAATTGGTGCCATGGGTTGGAACCTGAAGCATACTTGGAATGGATTGTGCTTGGTCGAGTTGTGCAGGGCCCGATTATATCTATGTTGTATGAAAAGAAGCCCTTCATCCCATGTGTGTGGATGTTTAGAGTGATACATCTGAATCATGTGAACAATCAAGCAGTTTACCACTTATATCTGACCATCATTATGTGGATGGAACGTTGTGGACTTCATCAGCTTGGTATCCATCATCTTTCATAAAGTGGACTAGAAGATGCTCAAGAACCTGTTATCTCCATTTGAGACAATGGATTTGGGGAGACCAAAATGGAGCCATACATGACTAAAATATAGTTGAGCATTTTCTTCAGTAGATATATTTTTTTTACAAACAATCATGATAGCCATTTTTGAAAATTATCAACTACAACAAAAATATAGTCTTTACCATGTTTTGAAGTGGGCAAACCCGAGAGAAAATCCATTGAGACATATTCTCAAGCTTTGGTTGGTTTTGGCAATGGTGTGTACAATCTTTGCTTCTTATTTGTTGGCTTGGCTATCGCACATGGAGTGCAAGATTTGAGGTACCTTTCTACATCCTTTCGCATATGGGGCCATTAGAAGTGTTTTTGAACAACTACCAATGTCTTTTCTACACTAAAGTGTCTAGTTGTCCTACTAAAATGTGCTTCCCATATCAACTTATGTTGCTCTGTAGCTGGAACACAGATGTGCCCCATGTGGTAGAGGACATTATCTTAAAAATAGAAATTAGAAACATGTTTAACTTCTTGAAGCACCTGATATGTATTAGCAAAGGCAAGATCTACTTCATACAAAGCACCCCAAGTGGCAGTCTCGTGTCCGCATAGGTCAAGAACTGTTGTGAGTGCAGTAATTGGTAGGTGGCTCAGACAATCTGTGGCTATATTTTAGCTCCCCTTTTTATGTTTGATTATCAGATGGAATTGCTATAGATATGTGGCCCACTTTTGGTGCCTCTCATTTCATAGTTTGTTATGTGTCTAGATGAATTATAATGGTCTGTGGTCAGTGTGGATGACGGTCTCTTTCCCTAAGATGTAGTGTTTATATTGTTTGTAGGTTTGTATAATGACATAAAGCTCCTTGTCATATGTTAGGTATTTTCTGATTGTATCAATGAAAGTTTCATTGTGATATGTAACAGGATGGCCATGTTGCATGATAATAACTCCCATGGCATATTCAGATGCATTTGTTATCAACTCGAAAGGTTGATGCAAATCTGACAAGGCAAGAAAAGGGGTTGAACAAAGTCTATTTTTCAAATTCTCAAATGCTCTTTGTTGTATTTTTCCCCACTTAAATGTAGCTTTAGTTCTTCCTTTAGTCACTTGGGTTAGTGTCCAAGCAACATGTGAGAATCCAAGAACAAACCTACGATAAAAATTTTCAAGACCAAAGAAGCTGTGAATTTTTGTGAGAGTCCTTGGTGTAGGCCATTCTCAAATAACCTGAATCTTCTCTAGATCGACATGGACCCCTTCCTCATTCACAATGTACCTCAGGTACTGAATTATTTTCATCCCAAATGTGCATTTGTCAAAATTTGCATATAACTTGTGCTCCCAAAGAGTTTGAAGCACCTTATGAACATGTTGCAGATGTTCCTCCCATGTTCTACTGTAGATGAGTATGTCATCCAAGTAGACAACCATGAATGTGTTAGTGAAGGGTTGCAAGATGTCATCCATCATCCTCATGAAGGTTGTCGGTGTGTTAGTCAAGCCAAAAGGCATAACTAACCATTCAAAGAGCCCCTCCTTAGATTTGAATGTAGTCTTCCAAACATCAGTGGGATCGATGGGAATTTAGTGATACCCAGATTTGAGATCAATTTTGGTGAAGAATTTTGCACCACGGAGTTGGTCCAATAGGTCATCAATCCTTGGGAGGGGGTAGCAATTCTTCACAGTGATTTTATTTAGGGCTAGATAGTCAATGCAAAGCTTCCATGTTCCATCTTTCTTTGGTGCCAGAACAATCAGGCTACCACAGGGTGAAGAGCTTGCCTTGATGTGACCCTTTTGAATCAATTCTTGAATCTACTTTTTTATCTCATCATTCTCCAAAACTGCTCTGTGATACACATGACTGTTAGGCAAAGGTGATCCTGGGATCAAATCGATAGAATGTTTTACCTGGCAGTGAAGTGGAACTCCCATGGGTGACTTGAACAAGTCATCATATTCTCTCTGTGATTTGTCCCATATGCTTTTGTTGTTATGTTAAGTATGTAGTCAGGACTACAACACCGAGCTTCTTGGATTTTTGTGGTTTGACCACCATGAGAATGAATTGCTTTGTTTTTTCCACCAATCTCTTACATTGCTTGGCACTGATCAGGGAGACAGATGTGGGAGGTGGTACCTCTGGTACCCCATAGCATCATGTTCTAAGAGTGAGTGATTTTTTGGGTTCATGATTCATAGATGTCATGTCAATCATACATGAATGGTTGACCAAGGAGTACATCACAAACATCTAGATTGACCACATCACATAAGACTTCATCTTGAAAAGGTTTTATTGTATATGAAAGAAGACACTGATGGGTGACATGGAGGTATCTCCCTAGGCTCAACCATCCAATATTGTATGGCTTTGGGTGAGGCTTTATGGATAGATTTAGAATTTTCACAACTTTAGCAGAGATTAAATTCTTTTGACTTCCACTATCAAGAATGAAATGTAGAGGCTTATCTTTTACCCATAATTTGGAGTGAAACAATCTTTCCTTGTCATCTAGCCTTTCCTCACAGGTCTGTGATGAAGCAACGATAGTATCGAGCTCAGCATCTATAATCTCTTCTTTGTCCTCTTCGACTGTAGGTTGTGTATGAGACAGAGCAGTAGATGTCGAGTATTATGACTCAGAAAATAGTGACTTGATGGCTCGACATTTTTCTTTGGAGTGAGTTTTAGTTTTATGGTAATCACACAATTTTTCAGTCTTCCCCTTCTGGGGTTTCTTATCTTGAAACTCATTTTGCTTCTAATTTTGGCCTCGTGTTTGACCTTCCTTGTCATTTTTCCATTTCAAAGGTTGACTATTCGTATTCTTTCTTCCATGCTTCTGCTCAATCTTCACTATGAACTTGTATGCCTCACCGAGGGTTTCAAAATTAAAGAGTTTCATTTCTCCCTGTATGTACCATTGTAGTCCACCACGATATTTGAGAGTCTTATATTTCTCACTTTCTTCGATACACAATCTTATAGACAGAGAATAAAAAATGTCAGTATAATCTTGAACAAATTGGTTCTTACCTTAGTGAAGTTGTTGCCACTGTATGTACAGATCATCATATGCTCCAATGGGATAGTATTCTTCCTTTATCGCTTCCATGAAATCATCCCAGGTAGGTTCCACCTCAAGGCCAATGTCATCTGTATTGAACCTCTTTTTTTACACTTCCTACCAATTTTTTATGGGTAATGATGCTTTCAAAAGAGCAAAAGTGATTTTTTCTCCATCGGTGAATTTATTTACAAAAAAGTAGGAAGACAATTGATCTAACAAATTTTCTACTGCATAAGTATTGATTTTGCCTTCAAATGTAGGGATATCAAAATTCACCTGAACCTTGAAGGGTGTCAGGGCACTAAAAGGACATTCCATAGATGAGGAGCTAAGAAGTGAAAATGAGGAGGAAAAATTTTCCATCAGGATTTGTTAGAAAATGATGGGAAATAAACCAGAAGCACACAATTTGATTACCAAACCAAGCAACTTAATATGCGGAAATTAACCAGATTCACCAAGTAACTAGAATTCAGAATAACACAGTATATGAGAGACAATACACAACTTGTATTAACACTTTATACAGAAAAGAATACAATAAAGAAGATGCCACTTCTTCTCCACCACCTCTTCAGAGGCTCGCCACACCTCAAGTGAACAGTAATTCTTCTCCCCAAAGCTCTCCCTTTCAAGTCCCAACACCCAACTCAAATACAGAGTTGGTGTTCACCTCCCGTGCTCCACGCACACCACAAGTGCTCCACGCACTCCACAAGTACTCCACGTACTCAACAAGTACTCAAGGTACTTCAAGTAGATCTCCCATGAATCTGCAACAACTTGCAATTCAACAGACCATACTTATGGAAGGAACTCCCTTGCCTTCCTCTCTTGCTCTATCCGAGTACACACCTGTACTCCAAGTAGATCCTGCCTGATACTGCTCCTTGTTGTGTTGCTGTCTATATGATCTTGCACACCTGCAAATCAAACAACGGTTCTGCTCACCTGTAAACCTTGACCTTGCACACACATACACCTGCAGATCAACGATCTTACTTACCATGTAGATCTCCTATATAGGCCATGCAACTGTGACCAAGATCCTACACTCCTGAAGAATCCAGCTGACTCTCCAAAACCAGCACCTACACCTGGTACTGTGGAACTAGGAGGAACACCCTTGCTCACCTCACACACAGAAGGAACAAACTTTGCTCAACTCAAACTAGAACACTTTTCCAATACAACCATGAGTCTATTATATAGATCTCATCCAAACAATAATTAGACATCTAATTACAATAATTAGATCCGCAGCTATGAGTCTAAAATTAGCACTCATCATGCAAACACTTGGTTCGTCAACCAACTGCCCGTAATTAACTCGCAGTCGAACCACACAGGCGACCGACGTCAGTCCCTGTCTGCCTGGAGGTGACCGACGTCGGCTGATATATGACCGACGTCGGTTGCTTCTCTCTGCTATCCTGCCGACGTCCGCTGATCAGACCGACCCCAGCTTCTCTGCAACTCAGCAACCTTCAACAACCTCCTCTCTTGTTTGCATCAGTGAAGCTTTTAGCTCCACAACCTAACAATCTCCCACTTGGAGATAAATCGCTGCACTGTACCTGTACCTGTACTCTGTCTAATCTGTTTCCTGGTTTGTATCCCTCTTCAAGCTCCCACCTGAAGACAACCCACCACACATCCCGTGGTGTACCACCTGTCATCCGAGTACCCTGCCACATCCGAACCTACAACACCTGTAGTGAAGTCCTGACCCTGCATAGCAACACCTGCTGTCGGTCCCTCTCAAAAGCCTGAGAACCCACTTCCCTGAATTGGCTCCTAACTCTGACAGCTCCCACTGCATGGGAATACTCAGGTCTATACCAGACCTCATGTGATTTCAGACACTGTACTTGTCCAGCCCTTAGTGTGCTCCAGCTCTACATCCCGAACCTCGCCAACACCTGATTCACATCAGCTCCCACTGGAGACAAAATCAACCTGTGATCTCCATGCCTCCCATGTCAAAGAATTTCGCTGCTCCAAACTCCTCATGACATGACACTGAACTAATCTTACCCTTAGCTCAACAAAACCCTGTATGTACACCCCTGCTAGCTAGCATACTATCCACATACAGCAACAAAATGATGTCATGACTCATCATCCACCTGGTAAGGCAAACCACAGTAGTTACCTGACACTGACTGAAGCCATGCTTCGTCCTCCACCTGTTAAAACCTATACCACTGTTCTGCAGCTCCTCAAGACCATATGCCTGGTCTTCCGTCTCACGTATCCGTTCTCTCTATTCTTCTACTAAGGAATCCATTCGTCTCTGTGCTTTCATCCATCTGGCAAACCTACCAAAATCTGCATCATAATCCTGCCACACTCCCACCTGTCTCCTGGATCCTTCCTGCTCTACAATCAGCAACAAGTATAAAGAAGAGGAACACGAATTTGAGGGCCTACTTACGCCTTCAGTCCTCCGTATGGGTGTTTGAGACTCCTTGACAGCATGCTATCCACCCAAAATCCGTTACAATGACCGACCTCGGTCACTCCACAGTCTGCATCCGACCAACGTCGGTTCCATGCGTCTGTCCCTGACTACCGACCCTGCGGTGTCCCTGCTGCCGACGTCGGTCCTCCTGACCGACATCGGTCTTACATACTGCCGACGTCGGTCCCATGACCGACGTCGGTCTTACCCTGCCCGACACTGTCGGCTTCGGTCTGCACATGACCGACATCGGCACCTGTCTGTTCGATGCTGGTTCCTCCTGACCGACGTCGGTACCTGTGTTCGCCTGTGAGTGATGACTTTTTACCCACGAGCTCCTTTAAATCAAAACCCATGTCCAAACTGCTCTGCTCATAAGTATCCAGCACCATCCACTGATTTCTGTCCACCATCTCCTCCAAGAACACCAAGGCTTTCCAGTTCTTAAGCCTATCAAATATATCTGTCTTCCGCTTAAGAACATGCATCTCCTTCCTGCTCATGTGACCAAGCCTACGAAGCCACGTCTCCGCAACAAAAGAAGAATCAGTAATATAAACAAGTAGATAAAGAGTACCTGTCTTCTTACCACCAGCTAATTCAAGTGCTACCGCTGTGAGAGTCCTTGTGCATCTCTCATCACCCAATCTTTTTGAAGAAATTAGCCATATCTCCAGACCTGGGACCTGCATGACCTTCATCAACACCTGTGCGTTGGCCGCCTGCAATTTCAGCTTCACTTCCCCTTTGCCAATCCTTTGGCAAGGCTCACCAGCTCCTCTACCTGGGGCTGCATGGAAAGAGGCAACCGAATCTTTTATCCAAGATTCAACTTTATCCAAGAAACCTCTCAGAGCATCCTGGACAACAACACCTGCTACATCTGCTTCTTCAGTTTCTTCATGCTGATCTGCTACCAACCAACAATATTCTTTTACCTGCTCTTTCTTTTCATAGGACCGTGAGTGACCATCTGTGCTTTTCAACTCCTCCATTCTTAGCTTACTTTGATCTGTCGTTGCTCTACTCCCACTCGATCAAAAACCCCTGAGAGTGCCCTGTAACCAAACACAAAACCTGCTTCCTGCAACCTTAGCTCTGATACCACTTTATGGGAAATAAACCAGAAGCACACAATTTGATTACCAAACCAAGCAACTTAATATGCGGAAATTAACCAGATTCACCAAGTAACTAGAATTCAGAATAACACAGCATATGAGAGACAATACACAACTTGTATTAACACTTTATACAGAAAAGAATACAATAAAGAAGATGCCACTTCTTCTCCACCACCTCTTTAGAGGCTCGCCACACCTCAAGTGAACAGTAATTCTTCTCCCCAAAGCTCTCCCTCTCAGGTCCCAACACCCAACTCAAATACAGAGTTGGTGTTCACCTCTCGTGCTCCACGCACACCACAAGTGCTCCACGCACTCCACAAGTACTCCACGTACTCAACAAGTACTCAAGGTACTTCAAGTAGATCTCCCATGAATCTGCAACAACCTGTAATTCAACAGACCATACTTATGGAAGGAACTCCCTTGCCTTCCTCTCTTGCTCTATCCGAGTACACACCTGTACTCCAAGTAGATCCTGCCTGATACTGCTCCTTGTTGTGTTGCTGTCTATATGATCTTGCACACCTGCAAATCAAACAACGGTTCTGCTCACCTATGAACCTTGACCTTGCACACACATACACCTGCAGATCAACGATCTTACTTACCATGTAGATCTCCTATATAGGCCATGCAACTGTGACCAAGATCTTACACTCCTGAAGAATCCAGTTGACTCTCCAAAACCAGCACCTACACCTGGTACTATGGAACTAGGAGGAACACCCTTGCTCACCTCACACACAGAAGGAACAAACTTTGCTCAACTCAAACTAGAACACTTTTCCAATACAACCATGAGTCTATTATATAGATATCATCCAAACAATAATTAGACATCTAATTACAATAATTAGATCCACAGCTATAAGTCTAAAATTAGCACTCATCATGCAAACACTTGGTTCGTCAACCAACTGCCCGTAATTAACTCGCATTCGAACCACACAGGCGACCGACGTCGGTCCCTGTCTGCCTGGAGGTGACCGACGTCGACTGATATATGACCGACGTCGTTTGCTTCTCTCTGCTATCCTACCGACGTCAGCTGATCAGACCGACCCCAGCTTCTCTACAACTCAGCAACCTTCAACAACCTCCTCTCCTGTTTGCATCAGTGAAGCTTTTAGCTCCACAACCTAACAATCTCCCACTTGGAGATAAACAGCTGCACTGTACCTGTACCTATACTCCGTCTAATCTGTTTTTTGGTTTGTATCCCTCTTCAAGCTCCCACCTGAAGACAACCCACCACACATCCCGTGGTGTACCACCTGTCATCTGAGTAACCTGCCACATCTGAACCTACAACACCTGTAGTGAAGTCCTGACCCTGCATAGCAACACTTTCTGCCGGTCCCTCTCAAAACCCTGAGAACCCACTTCCCCGAATTGGCTCCTAACTCTGACAGCTCCCACTGCATGGGAATACTCAGGTCTATACCAGACCTCATGTGATTTCAGACACTGTACCTGTCCAACCCTTAGTGTGCTCCAGCTCTGCATCCCGAACCTCGCCAACACCTGATTCACATCAGCTCCCACTGGAGACAAAATCAACCTGTGATCTCCATGCCTCCCATGTCAAAGAATTTCGCTGCTCCAAACTCTTCATGACATGACACTGAACTAATCTTACCCTTAGCTCAGCAAAACCCTGTATGTACACCCCTGCTAGCTAGCATACTATCCACATACAGCAATAGAATGATGTCATGACTCATCATCCACCTGGTAAGGCAAACCACAGTAGTTACCTGACACTGACTGAAGCCATGCTTCGTCCTCCACCTGTCAAAACCTGTACCACTGTCCTGCAGCTCCTCAAGACCATATGCCTGGTCTTCCATCTCACGTATCCGTTCTCTCTATTCTTCTACTAAGGAATCCATTCGTCTCTATGCTTTCATCTAGCTGGCAAACCTACCAAAACTCCCGTTTGGTTCTGCATCATAATCCTGCCATGCTCCCACCTATTTTCTAGATCCTTCCTGCTCTACAATCAACAACAAGTATAAAGAAGAGGAACACGAATTTGAGGGCCTACTTACGCCTTCAGTCCTTCATATGGGTGTTTGAGACTCCTTGACAGCATGCTGTCCACCCAAAATCTGTTACAGTGACCGACCTCGGTCACTCCACAGTCTGCATCCGACCGACGTCGGTTCTATGCGTCTGTCCCTGACTACCGACCCTGCGGTGTCCCTGCTGCCGACGTCGGTCCTCCTGACCGACATCGGTCTTACATATTGCCGACGTCGGTCCCATGACTGACGTCGGTCTTACCTTGCCCGACACTGTCGGCTTCGATCTGCACATGACCGACATCGGCACCTGTCTGTTCGACGCTGGTTCCTCCTGACCGATGCCGGTACCTATGTTCACCTGTGAGTGATGACTTTTTACCCGTGAGCTCCTTTGAATCAAAACCCATGTCCAAACTGCTCTGCTCAGAAGTATCCAACACCATCCACTGATTTCTATCCGCCATCTCCTCCAAGAACACCAAGGCTTTCCAGTTCTTAAGCCTGTCAAATATATCTGTCTTCCGCTTAAGAACATGCATCTCCTTCCTGCTCATGTGTTCAAGCCTATGAAGCCACGTCTCCGCAATAGAAGAAGAATCAGTAATATAAACAAGTAGATAAAGAGTACCTGTCTTCTTACCACCAGCTAATTCAAGTGCTACCGCTGTGAGAGTCCTTGTGCATCTCTCATCACCCAATCTTTTTGAAAAAATTAGCCATATCTCCAGACCTAGGACCTGCATGACCTTCATCAACACCTGTGTGTTGGCCGCCTGCAATTTCAGCTTCACTTCCCCTTTGCCAATCCTTTGGCAAGGCTCACCAGCTCCTCTACCTGGGGCTGCATGGAAAGAGGCAACCGAATCTTTTATCCAAGATTCAACTTTATCCAAGAAACCTCCCAGAGCATCCTATGCAACAACACCTGCTACATCTGCTTTTTCAGTTTCTTCATGCTGATCTGCTACCAACCAACAATATTCTTTTACCTGCTCTTTCTTTCTATAGGATCGTGAGTGACCATCTGTGCTTTTCAACTCCTCCATTCTTAGCTTACTTTGATCTACCGTTGCTCTACTCCCACTCGATCAGAAACCCCTGAGAGTGCCCTGTAACCAAACACAAAATCTGCTTCCTGCAACCTTAGCTCTGATACCACTTGATGGGAAATAAACCAAAAGCACACAATTTGATTACCAAACCAAGCAACTTAATATGTGAAAATTAACCAGATTCACCAAGTAACTAGAATTCAGAATAACACAGCATATGAGAGACAATACACAACTTGTATTAACACTTTATACAGAAAAGAATACAATAAAGAAGATGCCACTTCTTCTCCACCACCTCTTCAGAGGCTCGCCACACCTCAAGTGAACAATAATTCTTCTCCCCAAAGCTCTCCCTCTCAGGTCCCAACACCCAACTCAAATACAGAGTTGGTGTTCACCTCCCGTGCTCCACGCACACCACAAGTGCTCCACGCACTCCATAAGTACTCCACATACTCAACAAGTACTCAAGGTACTTCAAGTAGATCTCCCATGAATCTGCAACAACCTGCAATTCAACAGACCATACTTATGGAAGGAACTCCCTTGCCTTCCTCTCTTGCTCTATCCGAGTACACACCTATACTCCAAGTAGATCCTGCCTGATACTGCTCCCTGTTGTGTTGCTCTCTATATGATCTTGCACACCTGCAAATCAAACAACGGTTCTGCTCACCTGTGAACCTTGACCTTGCACACACATATACCTGCAGATCAATGATCTTACTTACCATGTAGATCTCCTATATAGGCCATGCAACTGTGACCAAGATCCTACACTCCTGAAGAATCCAGCTGACTCTCCAAAACCAGCACCTACACCTGGTACTGTGGAATTAGGAGGAACACCCTTGCTCACCTCACACACAGAAGGAACAAACTTTGCTCAACTCAAACTAGAACACTTTTCCAATACAACCATGAGTCTATTATATAGATCTCATCCAAACAATAATTAGACATCTAATTACAATAATTAGATCCGCAGCTATGAGTCTAAAATTAGCACTCATCATGCAAACACTTGGTTCGTCAACCAACTGCCCGTAATTAACTCGCAGTCGAACCACACAGGCGATCGACGTCGGTCCCTGTCTGCCTGGAGGTGACCGACGTCGGCCGATATATGACCAACGTCGGCTGATCAGACCGACCCCAACTTCTCTGCAACTCAGCAACCTTCAGCAACCTCCTCTCCTGTTTGCATCAGTGAAGCTTTTAGCTCCACAACCTAACAGAAAATTTGGTGAATTGTTACAATGTTTGTGCTTGTTGTCATTGGACAGCTTCATTCATCATTTCTTTGAAGGGATCGGATGTCTCAGGGTCATCTGCCATTTGAAGTCATTTAGAGCGAATAGATGGATAGTTTGGAAGCTCTATTGTTTTCCACCCAAGCTTCTTGTAGCCTGACCTCATCCTCGGGATCATACACTCTTAAGATAAACCACTTAGATACCATTGATCCAAAACTTAGAAGTTTTGATTAACAGATATTTCAAGAACATGAAAATAACACAATAACAATTATTTCTCTGAGAAAAGATGTTATATTACTCAATATTGCAATACAACCATATGTTTATCTCTAAGAAGAGATGTCTCATTTCTATTTTGAGTTACACATCTTCATTTATACACATTTTGAAGGTAGGAGGAAGATGTGAAAGGTCACCAATCTTGAGGGATATTAAATGGTTCAACTTCCACGATTTATAATAATACAGAATTCGAGGAATTAATAATTTTAAAAACTTATTATTTTTAGACTGCACTACTAAAATTAAAAATTAGATCACTTTTATTGAGTTTTTGAGGGTCAAAAACCATTGAATAGAGCTCAGTGCCATCTTATCACGTTCTCCTCATTCTTAGCTTTCCAACAGTTCAAACGAGGAGTCAATCGGAGCTATGGTGCAAAAGTTATGGCTCCTAGAAGTTTCATCATCAATTGGAGTAGAACCATTGCTTGAATTATCACTTGAATTGTTGCTCAAATCAAGTTTGCTCCAAAATCCAAATTCTGAGTAAACAATTTCTTGATCCCCACTCCACCACAAGCTTGAGGGAGACAGACCCTATCCCACTTCATCAAAGAGAATTTCTTTTTGTCAGTTGAACCTTGCCACAAGAAGTCCATAATGCAATTGATTGTCTTGATCACCAATGCAAGAAGGGTTAATACGGACAAGATGTAGATTAGAAGGGCACTGAGGACTAATTTAATGAGAGTGATTCTACTAGCTAGAGATAACCACTTCCCTTTCTAGGCCTCCAATCTAGCTTGAAAGGCTTTGATCAAGGGGTCCACATGTTGGCCTTACCTGCTCCTACAAACAAGGGAACACCTAGATATTTTGTAGGGAGAGTGCCAATTTTTAAACTAAGGATATTGGCAATGGATTTTTGAGAGCGAAAGTCCACATTCAAAAAATAGAGCTCATATTTTGTGTCATTGACCATTTGCCCAGAAGTAGCCTCATAACTAAACAAAGTTTGCTTGAAGGAGTGAGCATCCTAAACTGAAGCCGTTCCAAAAATCATTGTATCATTAGCAAAATGTTGATGGGAGAAGCTATCCAACCCATCCATAGCTTTAAGACCAAGAATTCAGCCTTCATCAAGTGCCCCAGTAATCGAATGACCCAAGGCTTCAGCCAGAAGGATGAAGAGGAATGGTGATAAAGGGTCCCCTTGATACAAACCCCCATAAACTCCAAAAAACCCAGATGCTTACCCATTCACTAGCACTGAGAATGTCAAGCTTTCTATACAACTAAAGACCTAATTGCACCAATTAAGATCAAACCAAAATTGATAAGGACTTTGATGAGGAATCTCTAGTTGACCCAATCATATGCTTTGCTTATGTCAAGTTTCATAATCATTCTAACCTTATGATTGCTCAAGAGAGAGTGCAAAATTTCATGTGTGATGACCACAGCTTCTTGGATTTGTCTATCCAGGACAAAACCTCCTTGTTCCTTAGAGATTAGAGACTCCAAAATTGGGTTGGGGCAAAAATATATAGCCTTCGAGATGATTTTGTACACAGTGTTGCACACATAAATGGGTCTAAAATCATTGAAAGTGGATTGAGAATCTCCCTTACGAATCATGGAAATGAGGGTGCAATTGATGTCTACACCCACCTTTTGCTTCAACCTAGATTCATTAACCATATTGACAACATCTTCTCCCATAATATCCAGAATCTATGAAAAATGCAATAGGGAACCCATTAGGTTTCGAAGCTTTATCTTTACCCATAGAAAACACAACCTTCTAAATTTCATCCATAGAAAAGGGTGCCATCAAATTTTCATTTTGTTGATCCATGACCAACTTAGGAATGTTTGTAAGACTATTAGTATGAGCTCCCAAAAGAGAGGCCTCGGGGTAGCAAAGTAAGGCTTGAAAAAAATCAATTGCCTCTTTTTTAATCTCAGAAATGGTGTCTAAATGTACCCCAATCCTACTTTTGATGCTTGTAATGCAATTGATCGAACGATGGGCCCGAGTGGAATTATGGAAGAATTTTATGTTCTTACCCCTTATTTGAGCCAAAGCTCCCTCAACTTTTGCTTCTAATACACCTCCTCCCTTAGATGTAATTCTATAAATTTTGCTAGCAAGGATTTCTCTTAGAGCAAGAGTTTCGAATCCATTCCTAAAGCCAACACAATTTGATTGATACTGTTTCAATGAATTTCTTGCTTATTATGGAGAAAAAGAAAAGAAGAAACTAAGTACAGGTATGGTTGAATAACCTAATTTATAGTGCACGCATTGAATCAAAAAATTATGAAGAGCTCCTCTTTGGCTTGGGAGGACAACCTGCAGATAAGAAAGCACTAAAGCAAACTTGTTCATTAGACAAATAGTTGGGCAGATTGCCTAGCGATAGCTATATCCCAAAAGTGAGAACTTCCTTAGGGGTTGTCAATCCACTCATTTTAAACAATTAAGTTTATAAATAGGAAAGAAAGGTACTTGCATCAATGAATCAAAAGGCACTGAAATTGAATACAAGAATGCTTACTAAGAAATATGTTAAAAATGATTGAATTAGTAATAAACTAATCAATACTAGTGCTAGAGGGTTGGAGTATGCTTCAAAAAATTAGAAGGGGGTCTGTGAACAGATAGGAACATAGAAAATTAGGTTTGGTTGGGTGTAGGTAAGTGAAAATAACTTGCTGGTTTTCACCTCCACAGTGACTATCGATGGTTGGGGTAACTGTCGGCAGGGTGACTGTCGACAATTGAGCAAAATGTCAGCATTTGAGTCAACCATCAATGGTTATTGTGTAAAGATCTAGGTTGATAAATTGGTAATTGATAAGATCCAAAAGATGGATTTCAAGAGGTGGATAAGGTTTGGGCTGATTGTGAAATAGAAATAAAGTAGATGAATACTTAGAAATAAGTACTTGTCTTACCAGAGGTTGATTGGGTGGATAGTTGAGGTAATTGATATGTTGGTGGAATCTAGTTTGATTTTGACAGAGTAATGGTACCCTACAGCTTGGTGGAGAGGCAGTGGTAAATTGACTCTTTGATATGATCATTGAATTGTTTGATTGTTGATGGCGATTGACTTATAAGAAAGGAAATCCTAGATACACAAGCTTTTAATGATAATTGTAAATGATTTTCACCTCCCAACTCCTCTCTTCTTATAGGCATAAGCAAGAGGTGAAAGTGAAGGTTCAATTGGGCTGTCTAATTATAAATTATTCATGCAAAGGCTCACAACAGGGTTTAGACAAGATATAATTAGAAAAGTAAAGTGGATAGTTTGCATGCTTTTAGTTAGGGAGGTGGACCTTGACTGTCGGTGGTCAAGGTGAGCATCGATGGTTACCCTGACCGTCAGTAGTCAAGTGTCGAGGGGAAAAAGGGCTAAAAGGTAGGGTTGAAATAGTTAAGTTAAACTTGACTGTAGGCTAGGTTGATTAGGGATTAGAAGGTGATATTGGTCCTGAGAGGGTCCTAAGGTATATCAGGGGAATTATGACATTCACAATTGTGGTGTACAGATTTATAGTGTCTACATTTTGCCCCTTTTTATTATGCAACTTTGAATTGACAAGCTATAAAACAAAAATAGAGTGTTGGTCGAAGGTTTGTTGATTACCCTAAGTATGGGAGGAGGTTTTCCCCCTCAAATCAGGAGGTGATGAGGTAAAGTTTAATTGAGTTTGGATTTGACAAGTGGTTGATAAGGAGTCACTAGGTGGTGATAAAAGGTGGGTGGGCATTCAAGATGCAAAAATGTGCACAAAATATGACTAAGTGTGATAGCTAAGATCACACACAGACTAAGGTTACCAATGTTGGTAAAAATAAGGTCATTTCTAGAGGGATGAGTGACCAGTGTACCGTGTGATCGCATTTAGTCATGTCAGTTGGGTACCCCTATTAGTCTCCTAGATAGATCAGTGTTGTCATGGGTATCTAAAGTAGGAAGTTCTCCCATGGAAAACATAAATAGGTCAAGTGTCATGGGTATTCGAGGTAGGAAGTTCTCTCAAAAGACACAAGCGGGTTAGGTAAGCACGAGTCGATGCAAAATTTAAATGGTCAACATGGCAAAAATGGTCAGTGTGGTAAAAAAGACCATGCAAGGTCATCGTAAAACATACAATAGTTTGGGTCAAAAATATACAACGTTGAGGTAAAGGTGGCCTAATGGGTGGTCGGAGAAGGATGATCTCCAAAAAGTTCAAATTGGGTATGGGGGAGATTAGGTTGATCTCCAAAATGTGGTTTTGAGGTATAAGTGCTAAAAAAAGTGTGGGATCTTAACCGTTAATAGGCAAAAGAAGCACTGGAAACTACACAAGCTCAAATTATAGGATTGTAGGGATACGTGGCTGCATTATAGGGTCAGATTGTCACCGTAAAAGGTCAGGTGGCCACCTTGATAGGAGAGTGAGATCAAGCGAGGATCTCTCTTGATTTAATGACTCAAGAGAGGGATACCATGAGATAAAGGGAAGGTGCAGTGGAAGATCAAGTAGTGCCACTAGGTTTCACTTTTACAACTTGATACCTAGCTACAATAGAGGAGCTACAATATTATGAGGCTACTATTCTAGCATAGTTACCAAATGAGCTCAAATGGGGGGAGTATAGAGCCAGTCTAGCAGGTGGTCTAATTGTGGATACTCCAAGATAGTGGGCGTATACAATTAGTGGGCAGGTACAGGGCACTCCAGTAGGACTGACACATGGTGGTAGTGCATGAGTAGGAGGGGCCAGTGGTAGTGGTGCCCTAAGGGCTTAATTTACATGATGTATATGTTATATATGTTTTGATTTTTGATATCAGCTTGCATGCTGATGATGCGAGATGTTAATGAGAGAAAGAGAGATTACACACAATTATTACATGTATCATTGATGTAGACACATATTGACTTTATTAAACTCACGTGCTATGTGTGTGTGTGTGTGTGTGTGTGTGTGTGTGTGTGTGTGTGTGTGTGTGTGTGTGTGTGTGTGTGTGTGTGTGTGTGAGTGATCTTATTTATTGCTCATGCGTATGGTTATTATGATTTGATGTTTATGCTTATTTCTCATGGTGCAATGATTGACATTTGGTGTTTATGGCCTATGATGTGATGTTTATATTGCTTATGATTTATGTTTATGCCATGGTTGTGTAGACACTAATATATGCTTAGCTAGGCATGAGATGGTTTGGATTTATAGTTATGTTGATGACATGATAAATTTTAATGTGTATACACTTCATTAGTAGACTTTAGACATGCAGGAGGAAATGGTTGATATGCTTATAGATGTTATTGCTTTATGACGCTAGTCATGGTTATGGTTGTCGTCATGGTTATGCTTATGACATGCTAATGTTTTTAATGAGTATTTTGGATTTCATTATGTTTAGACATGTTCATGTTGATTTTATTGCTTATGGATGTGATTATCATGTATGGCATGGTAATGCGAGCGGTTTATGGGTATGCTTATGGTTCTTTGTTGTTAATGTTTATGATTAAAAAACATGAGATAGTTTAATTAACAACACTAGATGGTATAATAGAGAATATAATCCAGAAGTGAACACCATAATGAAAATGTCAACTAGTCATTATAGGGTAAGAAGACAGCATGACACTTCTTCATTGACAAGAACTAAAACAAAACCAAAGTTGGATTGACTTAATGAACATAAGCCCTTCAAATGCTTCGCATTAACATTCATCAATTGGAACCTTCTTGTGAGGCTAGCATGCCTTTTTTATAAGTGTCCAAAGAGTCAGTATAAATAAGACTATGCCAAGCTATATAGACTGATTGATACAAGAAGTCTACTTGTGGAAGCTGATTGCAACTTCCACCTTATTGTGCTGCTTGAGCACCGATTGCAACTTTCAAGATTATTTTGCTTTTACTTTGATTGTGATAATGAGTCTTCTACTAATTGTTGTATATGGAAAGCTAATCGATGTAGGAAGCTTCTAAGAAATTGCTATACTTTTGACAAATGCTTACTCAACCATCTTTCAAAGGATTGGTATAAGTTTATGTGATGTGCCTAATGCTTTTTGATAGTTGTCCTTCGAGGGAGCAGTCCACCTTACGTTTTGACAATTTCCAATAAAATTTAAATAGTTGTCCTTCAAGAGGTCAGTCTGTAAATTCTAGGAATGACCCTTGATTGCTAGTGATAGGGATTTTGTTATTTGGCTTTGATTTTTCTTGACATAGAATTGTTTATGTTATCTTAGTGGTTCACCTTCATGGAAACAAAACTAAGAGTACAAGAGGGTTAGTTAGGTATAAATATGTTTAGATGATAATGATCATGGGGATCCATCTTTAAAAGGGGTGAAAATAACAATGAGAACCATGCCATGGGTAGAGCCATGGTACCTATTATTCAAAATTAGGATATGCCAATGACAGATAATCACATGATTCATTTTTAATCAATCGGCCCTAAAAAAGGGGGATGAATGTGGGTAAATGATAAGGGATGAGCTTAAGTGAAACAAAAGGTGAACTTGATGCTTCCTAATAATAGAACGAATACAAATATGAAGTATTGAGGGGTTCAAGTTCTGGGTGGCCTTCAAGAGAAGACAATCGATAAGCTCTAGACCTGTAATTATGGGTTATGATATAAGGTCCAAGCCAAAAGCAAACTTGCCATGCTTGTTTTTATCCATATTAGTGACATATTGATTTTCCTTTAGGATGAGGTCTCTGATGTTGAACTCTCACACTTTAAGGTGTTTGCTATAGGCACATTTGATATGTTCTTCATAGACATGGAGGTGGGTGAGGGTTATTAGGCGATGTTCATCGAGTAGCTCAAGTTAGGCTAAACATTGCTGATGATAATCACTCTCAGAAACAAGATCTTGCAAAGATATGTAAAGAAAAGGGATTTGGACTTCAAGAGGAAAGACAACCTCTGCCCCAAATACAAGAGAAAATGGAGTAGCACCTGTAGGGGTTATAATGCTATTACGATATACCCATAAGGAGAAAGGGATGTGCAAATGCCAATATTGACCGGATGCACTGACCATTTTAGTTAGCATGTTATTAAGAGTTTTTTTTTAGGCTTCCACTTTTCCATTCACTTGAGGGCGATAGGGTGAGGAGAAACTTAACTTAATGTTGAATGCATCATAAAGACCTTGAACTTGCTTGTTCTTAAAAGATTTATCACTGTCAGTGATAATTTTATGAGGAACACCAAAGCGGCAGATGATATAATGGTTGATAAAGTCGGTAATTTTTGTTCACTTTGGTTGAGACTAGAGGAATAGACTCTACCCACTTGGTAAAATACTCAATTTCAATGATGATGGAATGGTGTGAGTGTGAGGGAAGGGGATTAATTTCCCCAATGAGATCTAGACCCCATTATGAAAAAAGCCAGAAATTGATAGAAACTTGAAGGGTATGGCTAGGTGCATGATGCAAATTGGCATGTTATTGACATTTGACACATTTTTTTACATAATCACAATAGTCTTGGTTAAGGGTAGTCCAGTGATAGCTAAGATAGAGGATGTGCTTAGTGATAGCGAGGCCACTAAAGTGTCCCCCACAATTGTCATTATGCATTTATTTGATAGCGTGAGAGGCTTCTTGACTACATAGACAACAAAAGAGGACTGTTGAAACCACATTTATAAATTATTCCTCCCATAATGGTATAATGTGAGGTACATTGAATAAATGCTCATTGAGCATTCCTAGAGAGGCCAGAAGGAATTATGCCAAGGTTAAGGTAGTCAAAGTTTTGATAATACCAAAGGTCGATTGGGTGTCCTCCACACTGAAAATGGTGGGAGAATCTGATTTGATATATCAAGGTTAGGTAATTCTATGGATAATGACAAACATATTAGAGTTCAAGGGTGCATATGGTATCTAAGAGGTAAGGGAAGCCATGGTGTCGATGAAATTGTTGGTAGATCATGGGGTTGATCAGACATGGTAGTGCTCAAATGATGTTAAGAGTTCATCCACTAGTTGCTTGTACTATTGTAGAACATCATTCTTACACTGGTAAGAGCCATTGATTTGATTGACCACAAGTTGGGAGTCACCAAATATGCTGATCATTTTGACTCCTAGGGCTAAGGCAGTTTGAAAGCCTATTACTAGGGCTTCATACTCAGCGATATTGTTAGTACATTCAAAATCAAGATTGAAGGATAAAGAAAGAGGTTCACTATCCAACGGGATAAGTATTGTACCTTCTCCCCTACCACATTAACATTTTGATCCATCAAAGAACATGGTGACTTGATAGGTGAAATCCGCTTGAGATAGGGTCATGATAGACTCATCGAGGAACTCAAGAGGAAAAGGTTGATTATCTGCTAACAGTGCTTTAGCCAATTGGTCATTGATGACTTGCCCCTTAATTAACTTTTATTGAAGGAACTCAAGGTCAAACTCTGCTAAGATCATGAGCCACTTGGCCATACACTGGTTTTGGTATGGCTTGGAGTGCATGTACTTGAGTGGGTCAGTGTTAGTAATGGCATAGGTTTTATGGTGAAGAAGGTAGTGATGAAGCTTGGTGGCCATGAAGACAAACTAAATAGAGTTTCTCAGTATGAGTGTATTGAGTATCGTACTCTACAAGTGTTTGACTAATGTACTATATGGCTTGCTCTCTATGTTGTTTATCTCGGTAAGCCAACATTACCCCTAGGGAATTGTCAGTGGTAGAGATATAAAGGTAAAAGGGCTAGTCGTCTTTTGGAGGGGTAAGGGTAGGTGGTGACAAAACTTACTCTTTGAGTGAATCAAATGCATTTTGACAATTTTTATTCCACTTAAAAGATACATCCTTCTTCAAAAGGTGGTGGAAAGGCTGGCACCAATCTGAAAGTTGGGAAATGAAATAATGAATGGACTGAAGCTTCCCTTGCAAGCTATGGAGTTGCTTAAGGTTGGTAAGAGGGAGCATGTCTAAGATTACTCTGATTTTGGCAAGATCAACTTCAATTACATGAAGGGAGATGATAAAACCTAGAAGCTTTCCTGATAAGACCCCAAAAATGCACTTCTTAGGTTAAGACAAACATGATAGTGGATGAGGCATTAAAAGATAATCTTAAGAACATCCAAGGGATCTTTTTGGAGTTTTGATTTTCTGAGAAGGTCATCCACATAGTCTTATATGATCTTATAGATAAGGTCATGAAAAATGTAGGTCATGTCATGTTGGTAGGTTACACCAACATTATTTAACCCGAAAGGCATGAATTTATAGTAGAAGGTTTCCTAAGAGGTGGTAAAGGTAGTTTTGTGCTGATCTTCAGGGAGATTAAGATCTAATTATATCCCAAGAATCTATCCATGAGAGATAACATCTCATGTATAGTTGTAAGATCAATAAGTTGGTCAATGCTTGATAGAGGGAAGTCATCTTTGGGGTAGGTGAGGTTAAGGTCATGAAAGTCCACATAAATGCATAGTTCCCTTGTGACTTTGGTGATAGGTATGACATTCGAGACCCATTGGGCATAGTCAATAGTTTAAATGAAGTTGATAGATAGAAGACACTAAAACTCTTCTTTGATGAGAAGGGTTATGCAAGGATGTATGCATCAGAGCTTTTGCTTAATAGGTTTGATGTCATGATGAGTGACCATGTTATGGGTAGAAATGGTGGGGTCAATTCTAAGCATATCATTGTAAGGCCAAGTGAATGATATGCTACGATCTTGGAGGAAGGATGGGAAGTCCCAAAGTTCCTTAGTATTCAATGATTGACCGATTTTGACAATACGGGGGTTGTTCAGAGTACCCAAGTTGATATCCGTGGTGGATTCGTTCAACATGGTCGAAGATTTGAGAGGAAGGGATTTGTGGATTGAAGAATTTGGGACACTAAGTTAGGTGAGAATGGAATCATCATCATGATAGTAGAGAGTGTTAATGGTAGGAGAGTCTTTTCCTATCATCTTAGAATGGGTCAAAGGGATGGTTATGGTCGCCCCCTCCTTTTAATAAGTTAGGAGTCCAACACTGATCATGTTGACAAAAAAAATTAGGTGAGATGATGTCATCATCCTCACACACAAATGGAGGTGAGGTTGATGAGGAAGGGACATCCTCCTCAATAATGGTAGCGGTGTGTTATTTGGCTTTCTTCTTATTAGGCAAGATGAAACCAAGCCCATGCTTCTCATGAGGCTTCCTGGTCTCAATGGAGACCAACTCATGCAGGCCATGCTCATATCATCCTAGACCAAAACCTTTCCAAGTACACCAATAGAGGTATGTCTTAGATAAACTTAGTTTATTGAGGTAAGAGAAACCAATAGTGAATGGTCAAGATGGAAGAGAGGTGGTAGAAGCACCAAGGGATTTGTCAAATCCCCTATAAATAAAATGGGTCTGATGGTTGGGAGGTCCAAAGCGAATGATATTTTGACATTGGAGTCATATCTTGGCTAGTTGGTAAGTTGCCCATACTCGCAAGGAGTAGGGAAAGCATCGAGTGATAAAAGGTGATACTCCCCCAGTGAAAGTTAGTGGAACATGGATTTTAAAGGGTCTATGGTGGGGATTTAGTGTGTGGGTATGGAGGAACTAGTTGATGCCTCGTCGGTAGAAGGAGGTATGATATCCACTTTTGTAATTGAAGGTTGGGTTTGAGCTGTTAAAGGTGTGATGGATGGGGTTATGAGGACATCATTGGTGTGGTAGGTCATGTTGCATGTCAAGAAAGAACTTGGGTTAGCTTGGATGGTGATGACCTTGCTTTTATGCTCAAACTTAATGCAATGGTGGAGGGTAGAGGGAATGGAACCCATAGAATGAATCCAAAGTCATCCCAACAAGATGTTGTATTGGAATTCACCTTCTATAACATAGAATAGTTCAGGGAGTATGTGGGGTCCTACATGGATATGAAGGAAGACAGTTCCTAATGTAGTGGCCATAGTATCATTAAAGGAATGAAGAATAGCCAAGGACTCAGACATAACATTTTTTGATAGGTTGAGTTGGTTGTAGACATGAGAGGAGATGATGTTTATGATATCTCCCCCATCAATCATTACCTATTTTATGTGGGTTTGGTTGATGTAGGTAGTGATAAAGAGAGGAGGATATGGGTATTAGGGTGAATACAAGGTATTTTTGAATCCTTAAAGACAACAAGGTTGGAAATTTGAAGGGCGTTGATAAAGGTGGCTAGAGGTTGGGGGTGCTTAGGCTAGACCTCAATGGATTAAAAAGCCTCTATTAGTGCTTGGCAATGGTGGGGAAAGGTAGAGATTAACTCATACAAGCTCATCTTCACTAGGGTCTGATGAAGTTGTTTGAGATAACTCTCCTAATGAATTCTAAGGGGTTAGATTGGGAGGCACCTGAGATAGACACCTTGGGTTTGGTCCAAGATGGAGAAGGTTGGGTGAAGGTTGGTTGGTAGTTTGAAGAGGGGTATGTCTAAGGAATGGACACCTTAGCCTTCCCCTTATCTATTTACTATGCTCTTATGACCACGTTGATGGTATAAATGGAAGGAGAGGTTGAGTTGGAGGATTGGTCAGATTTATCTTCATTATGAGGTGAGAGTGGAGGAGTAGGTGAGTGTTGGGTAGGTATGAATGGTGGTTGAATCAGTATGGGGTTCATAGGAGGTTTGTTCGTTAATAGATCATCCTCATCATAAAGCTGATGGATGATGGTTTGGAGAGCTTTGTAGTTCTCTGTATCATGGCTTGGTGTCCTATGAAAGGAACACATGTGGTGGTCATTGTACCAAATGGGCTTTAAAGTAAAATGGTCAAAGGGCCTGATGGGAGGCAAGGCTAAATAGCGAGTCTACAATAACCTATGGATAATGGCTGAGTAGGACTCAGTCAAAGATGGTAAGGGTTTAACGATTTTTATTTTGGTAGTTGAGGTAGGAGGTTTTTTGGAAATAGGTTTGGTAGTAGGTGCCTTGGGTAAGGTGGTACGCTTATTTGATGGCTTCAGTCTAGGTAAGGAGGATGAAGAGATAGAGCTAGAAGATCACAAGGTAGGTAGCTTAGGTACAATAGGTGTGGTAAAGAGAGGTGTGTTAGAAAGCAACTGTGAAGGTGTAACTAAGATAGGTGGTGGGGTTTTGGTAGAGGCAATTGGGTTCCTACTCAAGGTAGAGGGATGAGGCCCAAGAATGAAGGGCAAAGTTGAGGGAGGCAAAGTTTGAGCCTTTCGGCCTTTGTGTTGCTTTGCCTCTTTAGTTGTTTTGGTATGACATTTTTTTGGTGGGATTAAAATGGTTAGGTCCACTTTCACATATGGGTGACTAAGGCTTGGTGTAGGGAAGATACCAAGATTCTTGGCATACCTAGTTGGGATGATAAGAGAGGGATTAGCTACTTGGGTCTTAATTAGCATAAGTGGTTAGGGGTTGATTGGTTTAGTGGACATTTTAATTGGTTGGATAGAGGGTTTGGTTGTTGTGGTAGATATGGTAAGGGGTTGGTTAATAGAAGTGGTGGGTTGGTTAGACTGAGAAAGGATTGGAGGCTCTGATCGAGTAATGTAAGGGAGACCTAATTGCTGCCAGAAGGTGGCTCAATCCATGTTAGGGTTTGAGATAAATTCCAATTTATACACTAGTCTAGAGAAGGGTTTAACAGGTTGGTTTGGTTCCCTAAAAAGTGGACCTAAAATATAGGTCTCTAGGTAGAGATACAAGGATGGTAACCTCATCTTATTCTTTAATCAAAGGATGCAGAGTTGAAATAGATGGTTCCTTTGTGGGAGGAGTAGATATGAGGTTTTTATCCTCAAGAATCATCTCTAAATGGAAATTAGTTTGCTCAGTAATTAGAGGTGAAGGTGAGGTGGTGATGGTTGGTTATTCCAGTGTATCAGTGAAAAGGGTGGCTAGTGACTCCACTACCTCAACAAGCAGAGCAAAAGAGGATGTTGTTTCCTTGGTTTGGGTATCCTAAGAAAGGGAAGGTAATTTTACCACCTCAATAGATGGAGGTGGAGGATCAGAAGATTGGGTACTAGGTGGTTTAGTAATGAGTGCATCAAAGACCATGTTAATTGTATGGGTATTGTGAGAATACTCGATGCTGTTTCTCTCATTCTTAGTAGGGGCATAGTTTGGGAAGGTACTTCAAGTTGCCTAAATATATCAAGGGCTTAGTTTGATGGTGCATTGGGGTTGTCCAATATAAACTCCCCCTTTTAAATGAGGGTTTGGACAAGGCTCTTGAAGGTGTTGCACTTACTGACATCATGTCCTATCACTCGATGAAAGGCACACAAATCATTTTTATTGTAACAACTAGGTGCAGGATGAGAGGAGTCAAATTGTTGGGGTGGGTTGATAAGAGGAAGTTAAATGATATTGGCTTTCAATAACTTCTCCAAGATGGAAGTATAGGATTTTCCAAGTGGAGGGAATTGTTTTTTGTTGTTTTGAGTTTGGTTTATTGGGTTTTGATTTGAGGAACTACAAGAATTTGATTGGTCAACAAAAGGTGGAGGAGCATATTTCAGGGTGACTGCATTCATAGTTCCCTTGTTTTTGGTGTTGGTATTGGACTAGTTACTTGACTTGGAGGAAGAAGTCTCATTAGTTTTATAGGTTGAGTTCTTGTTCTTGAGTTTAATCGGTCTTACCTCTTTCCTTTGTCAATGGCATAGTTTTATAACTTACGTGCCATGTTAAAAACTTCATCAAAGGTTCAAAATCTTTGGACATGTAGGGTAGAGGAGATATGCTTGGCACATGCTTGAGCAAAGAGCTCTATGCGTTTAGGTTGAGGCAAGGAAAAAGATAGTTGGTTAATTAGGCTCATCCATTGAGCCATGAAATTGGCAATAAATTCATCCTCAAACTGTCAAATAGATTAGAGGGTGGTGATAAACACTTTCTTAGAAATATTGATCAAAAAGTGAACTAAGAAGGTTTGAGCCAGTTGGGTGAAGGAAAATATGAAATGTTTGGGTAAGGCACTATACCAATCTAAGGCTAGACCAGTTAGAGACATGGGGAAGGTGCGGAGAAGAAGGTCATCAGCATAAGTGATGAGATAATAGGCATGCCTAAATGCCCTAAGGTGTTGTTAGGGATCCTTCTAACTTTAAAATTTAGATAACTTGGGAAGTTTTCATTGAGGATATGGCTTAATATGTACGGATGGATGGATAGCCTCATTGTAGATTTGGTCATATTACAAGAAGTTGTGATAACCTAAGAAGGATGACTCTAAGGTGGTCATATTGTCCATAAGCATCTTCATTAGGTCAGTTTGGGGTTATGCCCCTGAAGGGTTAAAATATGCATATTGCTTCAGTGATTGGGAGGCATATGGATAATGGGTAGAAGGTTAGGAGGTTAACACATATGGGTAAGTGGATGTTGAAGGTAGGGTAGAGGATATATAAGGATAGGTAGAGGTAGGTAGTTGGGTAGTGGTTACATGCCCTTGCGGATTAGGGATGTAGACGAAGGTTGGTCTAAGGAGTGATTGTTGGATAGGAGCGGTAGTTGGGTTGGTGATCAATGGAAGGGTAGTGACCTTTATACTGATTAATGGCAAGGTAGAGGGTATGGACACCAAAAGGATTTGAAGCAGAGTGGTGGTTGATAGGTTGAAGGTAGCTAAATGAATGCTGGTAGTGCTATAGGTAGGCACTCTTATAGTGGAGGAGTGGTTGTTAGGAGTAAAAGGCATAAGGGCATTGGTGGTTTGGGTTGGTTGGTTTTCAGTGGTAGTCTTAAAGGGGTTGTTAATTGATGAGGAAGCTTGGGTGGTTAACTATTGAGTATTAACTGTGGCAATGGAGGTACTCCCCAAGAGGTGGGGAGGCATGCCATAAGGTAGATCTACATATGGGGTTGAAACTAGGATACAATAAGATGTGGTTATAATATAATGTTGCAAGGCTACAGGAATGTTGTCTAGGAAATTGGAAAATTCCACATCTCCTTGAGGAACCTCCCGAGGTAAGGTAGGACTTCCCAAAGGGTGAGGAGAGTTTGATGGTTCGGAAGTATAGTCCATAGATGAAGAAGTGGAAGAGGCAGGTTGGTTGGGTGGTGGGTTTTGCTTTACAAGGTCTCTTCGCTATTGGCGAGTGAGAACCATATGAGATAAGAGAGATAGAAAACATAAATAGACTCACTACTCAAATAAAGAGAAGACAAGAAAATGATTAGAGAAATTATATCATACTCTAAAAAATGCGTTAAGCCTTAGAGTTTTAATTAATCTCACTTTTGAATTATGCCTTAAGAAGATGTGTGTGACTGAAACTAGTTTATAGATCAGGTACTAAAGATGAGATCTAAGGTTGGTTTCAAGTTGTGTTTAGGCACTCAAAAAGAGATCTATATTGGAATCAATATATGTCATGGTATTGGGGTCTACCCCCTCACTTCAAACACTACAAAGATAAGGATGTCGGGTGCTTAGCTAGAATATATTGATGTCTAAAGATTATACTCAACTAGAGAGTTAATTTGGTCCTCCCCTTGGTAATGAACTCTAAGTAGGATCATCGATAAAGGGTAAGGTTACCGATAGGTGATGAAATATTAGTTGAGTCTTGTCTCAAGTTTGTTTGATTTTTTAATTGGTGAAAGTGGTTTGGTTAGGTGTGTGTAACAAAGAGTGAAGCTACAATAGATTACTTTACCTTTAAGTTAAGCTATGTGAACTAAAATTTCAAGCAATCAATGTATGCACATTTTAAGCCCAAAAAGAAACTTTCAATTCTATTAATGAGCAAAAAATAGAGAGAGTAAGAAAACAAAAACCCAAGTAAGGACACAAGGATCCCATTGGGTGTGCCAGAATGTTTCAATGAGTTTATTACTTCTTATGGAGAAAAGGAAAAGAAGAAAATAAGTATGGGTATGGTTGAAAAAATTGATTGATAGTGCGTGCATTGAATTAGAAGATTGTGAAGAACTCCTCTTTGGCTTGGGAGGATGACCTGCAAATAAGAAAGCACTAAAGCAAACTTGTTCATTAGATAAATAGTTGGGTGGATTACCTAGCAATAGCTAGATCCTAGAAGTGAGAGCTTCCTTAGGGGTTGTCAATCCACATGTTTTAAATAATTAAGTTTATAAATAGGAAAGAAAGGTACTTGCATCAATGAATCAATATGTATTGAAACTGAATACAAGAATGCTTGCTAAGAAATATGCTAAAAATGGTTGAATTAGCAATAAACTAATCAATACTAGTGCTAGAGGGTTGGGGTATGCTTCAAAAAATTAGAATGGGGTATGTGAACATGTAGGAACACAAAAAATTAGGTTTGGTTGGGTGTAGGTAAGTGAAAAAAACTTGTTGGTTTTCACCACCACAGTGACCATCGGTAGTTGAGCAGACCGTTGGTGGTTGAGTTAACTGTTAACGGTTACTGTGTGAAGATCTAGGTTGATAAATTACTAATTGATGAGATTCAAAAGATGGATTGTGAGAGGTGGATAAGGTCTGAGTTGATTAAAAAATGGAAATAAAGTAGATGAATACTCAAAAATAAGTATTTGTCTTACCATCAGTCGATTGGGTGGATAATTGAGGCAATTGATATGTTGGTGGAATCTAGCTTGATTTCATAGAGTAACAGTACCCTAAGGCTTGGTGGAGAGGTGGTGATAAATTGAATCTCTAATATGATTGCCAAATTGGTGGATTGGTGATGGTGATTGGCCTATAAGAAAGAAACTCCTAGATATACAAGCTCTTGATGACAATTACATATGATTTTCACCTCCCAGCTCCTCTCTTCTTATAGGCATAAGCAAGAGGTGGACCCTAATCATCGATGCTCAGGGGGACTATTGGTGGTGACCCTGGCCATCGATGATCAAGTGTTAAAGGGAAAAATGGATAAAAAGTAGGGTTGACCTAGTTAAGTTAAACTTGACTGTAGGCTAGGTTGATTAGGGTTTGAAAGGTGATGTTGGTCATGAGAGGGTCCTAAGGTATTATGGGGGAATTATGACATTCAAAATTATGGTGTAAATATTTTTGATGTCTACAAATACATCCTAATTCACCCTCCACTCTATCAATTTATTGAAACAAGATAGATTCCACTCTTTGAGGTGAGATTTAATGAAAATTAGCTTTTTACTAATTGCAAACATATTGGAATGTTTTGATGGTGGGTACATGACCCACCACTCTAATCAATGAGTGAAGAGAGGGATCTCTTAACCACATCATTTCAAATTTGAAAGGATAAAGGAGAGGGCCCCATCCTCTACTATATTTAGCTTAATTGGTGAATGGTTCGAGCTAGAAATATGGAGGATGCTACTGTTCATAATCTAATCAATGGCCAGACAATTGGGAGAAACCAAGAACCTATCTAGGCATTCAATAATGTTGCAAAAACATTCCCTTCTGTTAGTCTAGGAAAACATCCCATTTATAGGAGGTATATCCACTAACCTAACTGAAGAAACAAAGGAGGAAAAATATTTTTGGGATTGAGAGCATCTACCAATGCCACCCCTTTTCTTGGACCTAGCCAAAATTGCATTAAAGTCTCCCCCAATGATACACTTTTGTCTAGGGAGTGAAGAGAGTTGATTTTGAATTTCATACCAACACTGGGCTTTAAGAACAATTGAGTTAGGCCCATACACATTGAACAAAAAGAAAGAAATATTAGAAGAATAAGCAGAAACTTTACAAAGAATCCAATTTGCACTAGCCTTTCACAAATCAACCCTAACTCTATTAGGAGACCAAAGCATGACAAGGCCACTCGAAGCTCCCTCAGAATCCACAAAAAAACCCTTCCAGTGATTCTGTATTTTTTTTAAAAGGTCCTTAACAAAAACATCCTTTTATTTAGTTTAAGGTCCTTAACAACAACATCCTTTAATTTAGTTTCTTGGAGTCGATACAAGTCACATCCGTTCTTTAGCATCTGACATCTAACACGATGTCGCTTGTTAGGGGTATTTAGGGCCCTAACATTCTAAGAAAAGAGATTCATGATGTAGGAGAGGGGAATTACACCCCCCGCTTATCAAAAACAATGAAATGATCAATGGTAGATTGCCTACATTGATAGGCTTCTTCTTCAGTGATGACTTTTCTAGGTTTCGTCCCTCTTTTGCTATTAGAACCATAGTTTGGATAGAAGAGCAGGTATTCCTTTTGGATAAGGAAATAATTTCCTTGGAGTTAAGCTCCTCATCATCACTAAAATCACCTACTATTGGGGAAAGTTATAAATCTTTAGCCCAGCTAAAATACTTAGCTTGGAGATGAATAGCTTCATCCAGAACACCCTCCTTTACCAGACTAGGTTGTAGGCCAACACATTCTTTGAATTTATGAGCCTCAAAGGAGATGAACTAGATTTATTTGAGCATCATGGCTAGGGATAAGGCAACCCACTTTTCTAATTTATCCTTCAATGTGAGGGTTGCTTCCAAATTTGGGGTTGATGCCACCCAATGGCAAATCCTCCACCAAGGGCGTAAGAGTCTTTATTAGATTTCTACAGATGGAAGATTAAGACTATGGTCCATGCTTGACTAGCCATCTTTGTTCAAATGTTTGTTAGCTTCTTGACCTAGGGCATTGACTATATATATGATGAATCATGCGATAACTATAGTGTTAGAACAAAATTTTCTCAACATCGATTTGCTAATTCCATGTGCCTTTCAAAGAAAGAAGAGAAAGGTGATCAAAAAAATGTTTTTTAAGGTCCATCAAAACATAAATTCTTGCATATGAGGCTAGGAACCCTTCAACGGTGATTGGATCAATGCAAAGGAAGTTTCATAAATCCAAACCAATTTTTTTCAAATAAGCATCATTCCAACACTCCAATATAAGATTCTAGAGCCAGACCCAGATGGGAAATCACCCTTTTTTGGTAGAGAGTGGATTAAAATTAAGATACTAGGGTTGAAGCCAAAGCCTTGAGTCTCCCATCATCTAAGGTCCACCTTCCAAAATCTCCTTTTTATTCTCCTTTGATATACACCTAATGATGGAAAACCCTTTTGAAAGAAAACCAAGGGATAAATATGGACCCTAGATGGCCAAAACCCATTCTTCAATCGTACTAATGGCTGGCCACTTCCTTAAAAACTTCTCGATTAAACCCTTAGATTTTAGGGTTTTGCAATTATCCTCAAAATTAGAGTCCTCAAAGGAAATGGAAAGGGGACAACCCTAGGAGGGATCGTTTTATTCCAACGGATCTAGAGTTTATTTTGAAGGGAGATATGCACTAGTTTCCAAACTCAGAGAAAGATGAATGTTCTTGGAAGGAAACTTATCTAGGGGGATTTGGTTTACTCTTGATGGTGTACCATGATCAAATCTTATGGGATATGATCTCTCCTATGTTCACTCTTAGTCACTACTAGACCACTCCTTGAAGCTCTTGGCCTACTACTCTTCCCAGATCACCTGCCTCGACACGTGCCTAGTTTATGGATTTTGAGGTTCGACTTACTAGGTGCACCACCCACATGAAATTTATGCTTTTTGTATGAGCAGACCACTTTTCTATTTGTTTAAAAAATTAACTTTATTCAGAATTTTAATATTGGAATGCTTCACATTATATTAAACAAAAATATAATTATAGGAGGTTACAAATTAATGCAATTGGATAAATCATGGCTCAAACTCCATGCCATAAGATAAAAATGGTTCAAAACTTCAAAAAATAACTGGTCAAAGTATGATGAAAGCAACTAAAAATAACCAACCATAAAAAAACTAAGCATAAGTACTACCCTAGGAGGCAGAGGTTGATGATCATACTTGGGAAGCACTGATCAAGCAGGTAGTTCCACATTAATGATCCCCTAAGCATTCCAGCCTTATAGGGGATCATCATGAATAGTTATAGGCCAACCATCAGTGAGTTGTGAAGGAACAATAATGTTCCTCAAAGACCACTTGAAGGACCAACATTAGACTTTCCATGAGAACTCCAACCACCCCTAGGGGAGGGTGAGGTGAAAAGTGGCCCCTGCTTCAAGATTGGATTTTATTTCTATGACTCTTAGGAGGAGGTGATAGTGGATAATGGGGTGGGTAATTAGACAAAACTTTACTCATAGTGCAAGGGTCACTCCCATGGTGGTCTAAGAGCTTTTACAAGTGGATGAGGTTTGACGCCATCTTCTCAACTTGTGCTTGAATCTACAAATAAACTGATAACCACATTTTCATTAAGCATGAAAGGAAAAATTGAGGGCCAACTTAGGCTCTAGGCCAGGGTTAGAGATTCACACTATCTATGATTTGGTTACTTCCTAGCCTAATTTAAAAAGCAAGTTTCATTCAAGAATTACTTCAGTCCAATTTTCCATTTTTTTGTATATGAGATTTTTGGTTAATGGGTATAGCCTTATAGGTATGTAAATTTGAATGTTAGATCCCCTTTTTGAATGACTAGACATGTCTTTGTCTACTTATTTTATCAGGTGTCAATAGTGGGCACTTTCCTCTACTTTGTGGTGACATACTATCTGAGTGTTTATATTTCTTCCTTCCAATACTGTTGATTCCCCTTCTTCCATATTGGGTAAAGTTGTCTCCTACAATAACCTTGTTATACTTTAGAGGGTAGGGGACCCAATGTTTCTATCTACCATGAATTAGAATAAGCACCTTAAAACTAGATAAATCTTAACCATCATCCAAGTCATGACACCTCCATATTTTTCATTATGTTCCACCAAGTTTTGGGGTCAAGGATAATAGGGGATGAGAGAATGAGGTTTAGTGGTGAGAGAGAGGTGCCAAATTTGAATGAGGTTTAGGTAATAGGGGAGTCCCTAAAAATATAAGAAAAATTTAACAAATAGATCACCTCTCTTATCACTTATAGTCTGTTGGGAGACATTGTTTAGGGCATGGGATGTTTAGGTGTCCCTCAAGTGTCTTGGGTACCCTTGAGCATCCCCATATTTGGGCCAGTCCTTGATCACTAGGGGGAGAGGAGGTATTTGAGCATACCCACATCTTGGAACCTCTAGGTGTGATTCCCACATGATAACCCTCAAACATCACCAGGGGTTCATCCTATAAGGGGATGACACCACCTCTTCCCTTAGTTCACCTCCTCTTCATTTAGTTTTTATTTTGTTACATAAGATAATAGGTTCAATTAGATGTTTTGAGAGTTGTTACGGTTTAGGTGATAACAAGATAATGATGTCTCAAGAAAGATGAAAGGTTTTAAGTTATGTGAAGCAAGTAAATGAATATAGTAAATAATTAGAAACTAATCGGGTTTCACTAGGATGTGGCAAGTGATCATGAAATTAATTTTCACAAGAATGAGAGAATACTTAAATGATGAGTAAATGGTTAATATGTCCTAAATTTATTTATCATAACCAAAGAAATATGATGCATATGATACACAAATAAATACCTCAAAACTTGGGTGCATAGGGTATATAATTTGCTCCCATGTTTCTATGTGTGTAAATGTGCTGAGTATTATTTTAAGGTCAAGAATCAAGTGTATGCACCCCTGTGTGTCAAGCCCAAAAATTGACATGACTAAAAACACACACAAAAATAGGCCATTTTTTTTTGAGAATGTCTAAAGCACATTCTACTCACTTGCACTACCAACAATTGGCTGACTATGTGACACAAGACACACAATGCAATGTAACATACACAAATGCCTAAATGACATAATTTCTAATGTGCATGTGACCGCATTATAGATTATGCAACTGTGTCACCCCCTCTCATTAAAATTGGACTATAGGTTCTCAACAAGACTAACACTCTCTATGTTGATCTATCAAACCCCATAACCCCAAGGCCCAAAAAGGATGTTTGACTAAAATGAGGTGGGGTCAAGTAATCACTAGTTTGAATGATTTTATCTAACTCTTCACAGTGCTCAAAAACGTCTTCAGGTGATTTTGACTAATTACAACGCTCATTTCACACTTAAGTTGTAATTGAAATCTATTTTCAATTTAAATCAAAGTCATAGAAAGTGCTAAATCAAAAAAATGTGGTCTTCATAGACCTCCAAAGGCATCTAAAATATCTCAATTAAGCTCCTTGAGGATGGAGTAACCCATCTACATTGTTGAATTTGATCAATCCCATCCATTGGATTAGGATAGGGTATAAATACCCTTGGAATACTTATGGTGTCCCATAAATGTTGCTAACCCCTCATTTAAATTTCAAATTCAAGTTTGGAAAAGAGGAAGTGTTGGAGAATGACTTGTCCATAGTCATCCCTCCCCACCTTCCTCACCCCTAGACAACCATCATTAATGGGGTCTTCAATCTTTTAGCATAATAAGAGTTATTCATTTTCAAAATTTTGATGTGATACAAAGGCATGTGGGCTCTTTTTAAAAGTACCTAGATTGATGAAAAGTCTTTAGGTGGTCTTGAACTCCTGCAGTTGTTGAAACAATAATTTGGGAGCTTCGAGTTCCTCTATGGCCATAAATGGCCACCAAGACAAGTTTAAGGTAAAATTATTTGTAATACTTAGTTTCAAGTTACAAATATTATTTTATATGATAGAGGACATAAATTTAATGGGGGTCCCTTTTGGGATCAATCTATTCCAGGGCTTCTAGGAAGCCCACAAACATCGAAAAGGTCTAAATTGACCTCTCTAGAACAAAAGCAACATATCTAGAAAATAGTGCCACTTCAAGACCTAAAATATCTTCTATGTGAAAGAGCAAAAAACATTGAAAGGGGGTTCATTTTGGGTTTCCCTGCCTTCAGGTCCCTTGGTATCCTAGTTTTCAATTAAATCGGTACAAGTGTCAACTTAAGAAAGATAATGTTTAAATTTCTAATAATAACAATAATAATAAATAAATAAACTTTAATAAAGTTGGGAGATAGAATCTTAGCCATGATAGTTAAGGCATATTTAATGGCCTAAAAATCCATGACCTCGACCTTTGTGAATAATGCAGTTAAGATAAGTTGCATCCACTCAATCACATGGTGGATTGACATAGGTTGCGTAGTTAGTGCTAGCCTAAACTGCCAAGTTGGGTACATAAACCCCTAGGCCTTAATCCCTCACTACACTATCACATGGATAACTACTTGCTAAGAAGTTGGTTACCCCACAAAATGATACCTATGCCTTTCTAAAGGGCCTATCTAAATAGGGTATTACTTTACCAGAGTTCAAAATTTCAAAAGTTCATAATTGGCAAATTATAGGCCCAAAAATTATGAAATAAACTGCTTTGGGTCACAAATTTAGTATTTTTTATTATAAAATTATTTTGGGCTTAGTTTTACACTATTTTGCATGCCCAAATTTTACTCGAAGTTAGTCAAAATCCTAAAGGAGTTTAGGGTAGAATTATGAGTTTTAACTTCAAAAACTCATATCTTGGTTTCCATGACTCTAAAAATTAGTTTGAAAATATCTACAAATTTCTAGAAGAGTCTAATTTATGAATAAACTAATTTTGGGAAATTTACGTAACATTAATTATACATAAAAATTATAAAACCATAATAACTTCTTTAGGGCATATCTAGGAACAAGACAATTGGATGCATGCAAATATAACTTTTCACATTTCTTTACAAAACTGAATATATATAACAGAGTAAAATTTCATGAGAATTCAATTTTATCAAGATTTATAGATTATCATGCCATTCAAAATATATTGTTCTTTTATCTCTATTTTGAGTAAAAATACTATGAGGCAATAAGCATTAAATTTCATAAAGTTTACATCATGTTTCCTTTCATATATTTTTACAATAATTGCAATTGAATATTTCATTATAACGGATTTCAAACCAACCAATAATATTTTTAAAAATCATTAAAAAATCATTGAAATAACAAGTTTTGAAGTATGCTTCACATACAACCCACAAGGTCAACCAAATGAGGAGCTCATCTCACATCCATTTTCCATCATAAGACGACTGCCTTAAGCACCCCTAAGCCTATGAATCTCATATCTAAGCATAGTGAACATCAAGGCAATGAGGTAGGTCAAGGTTAGTAAGACAAGATTTGATTGGTAGCTAGAAAACTCAACTAAGCTACTCAATTATAAGGCTAACTAACACATATTCTATTGGAGACTTCTATAACCCAAACAAAAGCATTTAAGAACATTAAAAACACCATTTCAAAAAAAATATATCAAAGACAGCTATGAGAACATTCCAACATAATAAAACTTTTTGAGGGAGAAGGATAACATAGGGATAACTCCCTTTTGTCTTACCACTACACAAAAAAGAACCACGTAGGAGGGCATGTGAACCCAGTTCCACTAGCCACTACCCATCGAAATAGAAGAACTATGTAGAAGGGCATATAAACCAAGTTCCACTAGCCACTACCACTATGCAAATAAGAACAACGTAGGAGAGCATGCGATCCCAGTTCCATTTCCCACTACTGCTACACAAAGAAGAGAAAAAATAAGACAAGTAATTTAAGCCAAAATGGACAGCCTAATGATGTTAAAATGAATCAAGAAAAGAATTTTAAAAACAACTAATCAAAATAGAAAGAATATTGCATCTCTAAAACCCACATGGGAAATAAAATCCACATGGTGGCCATAAGCACAACAGTGGAAAACAAATTTGAAAAGAAGGTAGGTCAAGTGGCCCTATACTTATTGAAAAGAAGTGAATAAGATGAAGAAGCTTCTCTTTCAAAGTAATAACATAAATAAAACCATAAAAAGGAATATGGAAACCACCTCAAGTTATTTACTTGGTTCAACATGATAAAATTCTTTTTTAAATGGTTGGGTTGGTTCACCTCCTCACAAGATGATCTCTTCCTTCTTCTCTTAGCTTTTCCTTCTCTCTTCCACTTCTCAAATTAAAAATTGCCAAAAGGTCCTTCCAAGGAAGGTTTTCCTTCTTCATATAGGTAAAACACACATATCCCTCAGCTAATGGGAAGGTGTCATGTCCCCCTTTTCAACATGATTCATTTGAAGACCCTTAGCTTGGTTTGTTTCCCAAAAATCTAAGGGGAGAAGTGAGAAAAAGGGGAAGATTGGGTTTTAAAATGCTTTTCATCAAAAAGGTACTTTATGATTCTAATTTTCACTTAAGAAGGGGACATTTGAGGGTCATGGACACCCAAGTGGTTAAGTGAAATATTGTAAAAAAAGGTCCTTTTAATATTTGAATTATTTTCCCTCCCTTTTATATGCACCCTTTTAGGGAAAGGCTATAGGTAAAGAGGAGATCTTGTGGAAGGGATCATGATGTTTTGGATAATTGAATTTGTAAGCAAAAGCACAAAAAAACTTAGATTATCTATTAAGGATGAAACCCTTCAATGAAAGTTGAAGTATGGATGATATCCCTTACATTCAACTAGGGCATCCTCATTTAGGGGTGGCATAGAGTTTCAATAATCATATTTACAACATTTCATCAATTTGGAAGTTTGTGATTTCACGCTACGTGTGGTGACTAGGGTTTTGAGTGGAATTTATAGCTTGAGGGTAAATTTGTAGTTATTTATGGGTAGCTTCGACAATGAATTAGTTTGTGAAGGATGGCACTGGGTTTTTTAGGATAATTAGCATTGATTCGATAGCTTTATGGACACAAACCCTTATGGAATAGACCTAGGGTAGTGATTGGATTTGGTGGGTGGGGTTTTGAAGCACCATCAAGGCAAGGATTGGGGTTTTGAGGGTTTTCTATAGCCTTAAAGGTGTAGCATCCCCCTTAGGGAATATAATTGACATTTTTAAGGGCATAACACAATCCTATTTGTGATATAAAATATACAATTGAAGAAGGTATTTTTATTCTAATTTACATTTTTTTGTTGAAGGAAAATTCTAAGTTTTGGAAAAGATATTATTGGTTGTAATATTTATTAATTTTTTATAATTTTTTAAGGGAATAAATATTGTTTGGATGCCCTAAAATTGGTACTACATAATTCAAAAAAAATTATGAACCTAGGGTTTGAGTATTTAATATATAGAATTTTGTAATTTATTGCCTAGGGTTTGATATTAAGAAATTAGCAATTTTAAGTGGGGGTTTGTTGGTAAACCCTTTTGAAATAAAAATACCCCCAAAAGGGACATTGCATAAGGTGTGTTATCAAAGGTGTATAGGTTCCTAGAAAACCCATTAGAACATACTAATGTGTTTATGTGTGAAGTAGACTACAGATTCATAATGCAAACATAGTTATAGAACATTTCAAGTCTTTATTCAATTTAAAATTATGTATTTATATAGATAAATATAGGATAAATTATATATAACATTCATTATTATTAAATGATTAATTTTTTTTGAATAAAATAGAGCATACATGCATATAATGAGTACAAAAATGTGATTCAAAAAACCATTATCAGATCTCTATATTAATCTCCATATTTTGGAATTCCTTTCTATTACAACTGATCACTATTTATATAACTTTACAATGCATCATTGATTTGCATTTCATCATTCTTGTTCAAGCTCAAAGGAGTCTTTTCACATTCCATAGACTTTTGAATACATTCTTATGCTGAATACATACAAATTGAAATACATTATATAGACTGATATCCATCATACACTTATCATGTGTCGACACTATGATTTTATAATTCTATTCTACTATCAAATATTTTCCAAACTTAAACAATTGTCTCATCCTGAGACAAAGTCATAGGTAGTGTGGCTTGTGCTGGAGCTGAGATAAATGCCTACACTGAGGGATATTCTAAAAACATTACTTGTGATAACTTCTCAAGGTGTTGTTTATCAGTTTTCACTTCTTGTGCACTATTTAACCACTCTTGCATGTTTTCAACTAACGGACTAGTGAACTATGATTTTAAGTTTTCAGTAGATTAACATAACCAAGTGGCTGACTGTTATAGGTTTCCAACCAACAGAATCCTACTCCTAATACTTAAGTGCTTCCTTACTAGAAAAATTCTTCAAAATTACAAAACTGGAATCTGCATAGTACCTAGAGAGAAGGTGGAGGCATATGTTGCATTATTGTAACTAAGGGAGTCTTTGAAGATGATGTTGTTGGAGTTGTTGTTGAAGAACTCACAACTGCACAATTAGGTGTTGGATGTGTTTTCTACATTTGGATGGCTGGTTGCATAGTTGTGGAAACATTTCTATACTAGATCTCGTACTAAATTTAATTTGGTGGGATGAATTGGGGATCTTTGATGATATTTGTGATGGAGTTATCCAAATGGGATAAGTCCTTCTTGAACACTATCTAATCAATGAGAACTTATAACACCATATTGATCATAGTGCGTAATGGGACTTGTCAGCCCATGAGATTATGAATGTCATCATCTTTTGTTATCATGAGGATGGCCCTAATGTGTGACACCTATTATTTTTCTTATGCTAACTCCACCAGCCTATCTATGTGCCTCTATGTTTGAATGCCAATAAATGTATTTCATAGCATCTCATTTAGCCATGTTTGCAGCTTGTGTATTACATTATCTATTGACTTAAGAGATTGATTCAATATGACATCCAACTTGTCAGAGGTATTTGATTGGTTCCCCATTGTTCTTTTAGCTTTGTCAGCTTTAGTGAACTTTGGGAGTGATTGTCACTTGACTCAAGAGATTGATTCAATATGATATCCAACTCATCAGAGGCATTTCTTGGTTCCTTATTGTTGTTTACATCTGTCAACTTTAACAAACTTTGGGATGGATTTGCTTCATGTGGTGTCCAATTAATGTTTCCAGTCGAGCATGATTTTAGGTGTGTGTTGAGATTTGAGCATAGTAGTGCCCAAGACTTGATTGTACTCTTCAAGGAGCTCAAAAATAACCTATGTTCTACTTTCAAATTTTGACCATGCATTTGAATCTGTTGTAGCTTCTACATAATGAGCCAATATTTTGTTAGCTAGGACAAAAGGGCCATGAATTACTTTTCATCAGATGTGACTTGGTCACCCAATACTTGAGTGACCAAGACATGGAAAGTGTCATTGATCAATTACCTAGATTTGGTGAGGTAAAGGTGTAAGTTTGCATTTTCCTCCCTAAGCTGTGATGCCTCTTGTTCCAATGGGGAAGCCTTTTATGTGATAGACTCTTGGAATGTAACCACTCCCTCAATTTGATTTTATAAAGGCAATTGAGAAACATCAAGAAATGCTTCCTACACAATTTTTGCAAGGGCCAAAGTAGAAGCTATAGATGTCACAACTGCCTTCTTTATTGTTTCCATTAGAAGTGAGAAGGTTGTTCATCATGTTGAGGGTGTAGGGACATCCCACAACCATTAGATAGGGAATCATTGATTGTGTTGGGAAGCCTCCTCTTGTACACCCTATTAAGTGGACCTTAAGCCTTGTGATGTGGAATATGGTTATTGTACCTTGGATATCACCACCTTCTTGGTGGGTTTTACTAATTGTTGCACAATTACTTTTACTTGTATTTTGTGCTTCGATTCTACCTTTGCTTTGGAAGTTGCCTCTACCTAGTCCTTTGTTACTTGATCTTGGGTCTGATTTTATGTTTTATCCTACTTCTTTCACATGTCTTCTTTCTTTTTCTCCTCTTATTCTACCTTGGTTACTGCATCAACCTTGGCCTTCTAATTTTGTGTTGCTTGCACTTTTTGATTTTCTTGCTCTTTCTCTTTCCTCATCAACTTTTTCATTTTTATTATTCTTTTCTTCCTCTTACCTCTTCCTCTGCTCCTCCTCAATGGTCTTGTGTGTCACTTCTTTCTTCTTTTTCTTATTTTCCTCTTTATTTTCCTTCTTCTCATCTTTTCTAGCCTTCTTCTTAGTAACCTTTTGAGCCTTCACCTACTCGAGTTGATCCTTAAGAGCTTATTCTTGCATTGTAATATCTTCCTATATGGTTGGTTGCTTAGGTTATGATTATGCACTTGCTTATGGCTCATACGTAGGAGTTGAATAAACTGGAGATGAGAGTGATTGAAGTAGAGGAAGAAGAGGTTGATTTGACCATGGTGTACATATGTGTTGGTGCCTTTTGTCTAGCTGAAGGGACCAAAGTCTTCTTCAATCACTTATAGGTCTGGATCATCTATTATGTCTGTTGTTCTGGTACTTGAGCCTATTGCAACTCAACTTCCTCAACTAGATGTGGTTCAACAAAGGAATCTATACGCTTTGTTATAAGTGGTGATAGTTAGGGTCTAGTATGAGTCCTTGGTTTGCATATCAATGGAATTTTTTGGGATTCCTTGTTATTGTGGGCTTGTTTGTGCCCCTAAATCCTCTGCACTTAGTGCTCCCTCAAAAATTGCAACCATCCTATGTGTGCATTCTTCATCTTCTACCACTATATAAAAAATTTTGATGTAGGAATTATGGGAATGTCCACCAAAAGGATCTTTGGGACATTGTTTCTCACTTGAAAAGTGCACACTACTTCCTAAAATAAAAACTCTTTTTCTGCTTCATCGTAGACTTCAATGCCTATGTCCTTAATTATTGACTTGTACACATCCTCCTCTACAACACCCAATTGAGTAAGATTGTATTATGCAATGATATATGGAATATTTATGTCTAAAGTCCGTGATTTTGTACTTTGCATCTTCTTCTTTAGTGGAGGTGGCAATGCATTGTGCATTGGTGCCTTCCTCTTCCTTGCACCAATCTATCATTTTGATTTTGATTTCTATGTGATGTGCCTATGTGCGACTATATACTATGTCGGTAATTAGAGAATGACTGTGTTAAACCCTAGAGGTTTAAAAAATTGTGGGTCAACTGCCCATAATTATTATTTTATTATGACTTGTTCCCACTCTTAGTGGTTTCCCTTTTACCTTATTTCTAGCTTATAAATACAAGTACTTGTCATGCCCTTGGCCCTTGGAGAAAATAATATGTTTGAGCCTTAAGGTTTTGAGCTATAATGCTATTAAATTTTAATAATTTTATAGTTTATTTAAAATTTGGATCTGCCAAATTAGAGTGGGAATAAGCCGTAATCAGCAATACAGTTTGATTTATACCAAATTTAACACCCTAAGATTAGGAATAAGTTAAAATTAGTAATATGATATGATGTTGATCTATGATAGCTCATACATTATTTTATTTATTATATTGAACTATGATAGTCTATTATTATCAGGTTGTGTTTTATTATAAAACACAGTCTGAGAATAGTATAAATAGAGTCTAATTCTACACCATAGTAAAGAAAAAGATATTTTTATTTTTAAAAACATAGTAATTTAAAAGTCATACATTCATACTAAATATAGAGAAATAAAATATCTTGTGATAATTCATAATATAGTATTACAAACTTGATATTGAGCAAACAACATATGATTGCATATGCAAATAGGAATTTTGTTGAAATAACTTTCCTTCAAATGCTACCAATTATCTAAACTTATCCATGAAGGGCTAAATAAATTAGAAATCCACAAGCACCAGAGGGTTGATTCTTCTCAGTCTAAAATATTCAATAAGATGAATTTTCATATATTAATACACATCATTATCCACAAAAAAAGAGATTATGTTCTTGACAATAGAAAATTTTGAAAAAATAAATTAGGCTCTAATTAAAGGAAAAAATTGTAGTTTATAAATTTTATTTTCTAACATCTTTTTATTTAAAATAGAGCATTGTACTCTTATTTTCTCAAAAACTAATATAAAACATATTTATGACTCCAAGTTATGTGTTCTTTGAATATGTACAATCATTTCTCTACATTCATTTCATTTTCTTATGTATTTTAGTGTATTTTATGATTTTTTTTAAAGTAGTGATAAAATTGTTGAGTTGCGAGTACAGGTAAAGAATTTCACTACTGATTAATTTTTGAGTATGAATTTTTTTTATTATGGTAGGGTCCTTTCCATCGGTTGCAAAACTTGCCTAGAAATGCCCAAAATCTACTATCATATAGTAATACTGCTTGTTTTGGAAAAATTCTTTGGATTGTAAATTGTGATCATGCCTCACTTTTAGACTTTGCTTGTTGACTTCCTATGTCCATTCTACTCTTTGCATGTTTTCTTCCATCCTAATTAAATCCATCTATTTTCCTTTAAGAGAGTCCTAATCTCTTAGTCATATAATCATTACAATTCGTAGATTAGGGACTATGTACTTTATTGGCATGATTACTTCAAATTTATATACCAACTAAAATGGAATGAAACATGTTTCACACTTTTAATTTTTCTTAAATGCCCATAAGATCACAATAATTTTATCCTCCTAATCACCCCTTTACACATTGCATATTTTTGTGAGCATCTTGCTAATGATTTTGTTTGATTCCTCTACCTGCCCATTAGCTTGTTGGGGGATCAGACCAACAATAGATTACACTTGTGAAAGCAATAAACACGAAATTAAACCAGATTGACAAGTAATTAGAATGATAATAGCAAGAACAAGAGATACAAGAAAACACCCTGAAAACTTGTATTAACAAACTCTTTACAAAAGGAATACAATTGAAGAAAGCTTCTTTCTTCCACACCTCTCCTAGATGTATAGATCTCTCAATAGATCTCTATTCCTCAAGAGCTCTCTCTCTCAAGAACAATCAACTCCAACAAGCCTGGATTGATTCAATTCTATACTGTTCTTCTCACACAATGAATTACCATAATTCACCCAACTACAATAATAACTACTACAAAGCTAAGAAGATCTAATTCTACATATAGAATTAGGAGACATGAGCATGTACATCCAACAAGCAGTTAAGCCACTTGATCAAGGGCTCTAAAAATAGTAATGCCAATAATAGAGACGCGAGCTTGAGACTCCAACTCAAACTTATCATGCAAACACTCGCTTCTGTCCACGGAAATAGCTTTCTGGACACGCAGGTAACCGACGTCGGTTCCTGCTGCTTGTCTGTGACCGCCGTCGGCCGACCCTCTGCCGACGTCGGTGCCTCTGTAACTTCCTGTGACCGATGTCGATCGCTCCTGACCGACGCCGGTGTCTGTGTAGACCCGAACCTGATAAACTATGCTCCTTGGTGAAGTTTTTAGCTCCACACCCTAACAATCTCCCACTTGGAGATAAACAGTTGCACCAGTACCTGTATATCAACATCTTCTAGCTCCTCCATCTTCAACTCAATCATGAAGACCAACAGAAGTTGAATGAAGATTCAACTTCTCCTTTGTAACCGACTTGGTTAACATATCAGCAGGATTCCTATCTGTATGGATCTTCTCCAGCTTCAACTCACCATCTTCCAATACCTGTCGTATGAAGTGATACCTTAGCTGTATGTGCTTTGTTCTTGAATGAAAGGCTGAATTCTTAGCCAAATGGATTACACTCTGACTGTCACTATACAATCTGCAACTCTCATGCTCCCTACCAAGCTCATCCATGAGCCGTGTCATCCATATCATCTCCTTGCTAGCTTCTGTGGCTGCAATATACTCTGCTTCTGTAGTTGACAAGGCAACAACCTTCTACAACTTAGATATCCAGCTAACCGTCATTCCACCTACAGTGAAAACATAACCTGTAGTGCTCCTCTTGCCATCCAAATCACCTGCCATATCTGAATCTACATAGCCATGTAGAGAAGTATCTAAACCTCCATAGCACAAGTGCCTACTGCTGGTTCCTCTCAGATATCTAAGGATCCACTGAACTGCTTTCCAATTTTCCTTACCTAGATTGGCCATATACTTACTTACAACTCCCACTGCTTGGGCAATATCCGGTCTAGTACACACCATTGCATACATCAAACTCCCTACTGCGGAAGAATATGGAACCTTACTCATGTACTCTACCTCATCATATGAATTAGGACATTGTTCTTTACTCAACTTAAAATGTCCAGCCAAAGGTGTGCTTACCGGTTTAGCATCCTGCATATTGAACCGTTTCAACACCTTGTCCACATAATCTTCTTGAGACAATATCAACCTGTGATTTTTCCTATCTCTCTTAATGCTCATGCCAAAGATTTTCTTTGCTACTCCCAAATCCTTCATAGCAAACGTTTGAGCTAATTTCACCTTAAGCTCTGAGATATCTTGCATGTGAGACCCTGCAACCAGCATGTCATCTACATACAACAATAGAATAATATATCTACCGTTATCAAATCTCTTGAAATACACACAATGGTCTGATTGACACCTACTGTAGCCATGCTCAGTCATAAACCTGTCAAATTTTAAATACCATTGCCTAGGAGCTTGCTTAAGGCCATACAAGCTTTTCTTCAACCTGCACACAAACTTCTCCTTACCCTTGACCTCAAATCCTTCTGGCTGTTCCATATAAATTTCCTCATCCAAGTCTCCATGAAGAAACGCTGTCTTAACATCTAGCTGCTCAAGATGTAAATCCTCAAAAGCAACCAAAGACAATACAACCCTTATTGAAGTCATTTTAACAATAGGATAAAAAATCTCACCAAAGTCAATACCTGGCTTTTGTGCAAATCCTTTTACCACTAATCTGGCCTTGTATCTCATCTGTCCATTCTCACCTTCCTTCAACCTGTAGGTCCATCTGTTCTTAAGTGTTCTCTTACCAGCTGGCAATTCAACCAAATCCCATGTTTGGTTCTCTCTTAAAGACTCCAACTCCTCAACCATGCCACGCTCCCACTCACTCTTGGACTCCACCTGTATTGCTTCTTCAAAACTCTCTGGTTCTCCACCATCAGTTAGCAATAGATAAAATAAAGAAGGAGAATATCTAATTGGAGGCTTACTCACCCTTTCTGACCTCCTGATGGGTGTCTGAGATTCGTCCACAACACGCTGTCCACCCAAATTCTCTGACAGTGACTGACCTCGGTCACCTCCAGACTTGTTATTGGCCGACGTAGGTTCTGCCTGACTGACCTCGGTACTTGTACGGCTGATGTCGGTCTCTGTATGGCCGACGCTAGTTTCTGTCTTGCCGACGCCGGTTCCTAACCTGCCGACGTCGGTCTCTATGTTTTCCTGTAAGTGATTATTTCTTTTTTCTGCGAGCTCATCTTGGACTTTCACCTCGTCCAATTCACCATTGCTCTACTCAGACTGATTCAACTTCCTTAGCTGATCACAATACATCACTCTTTCATTGAAAACAACATCACGGCTCCTGATTACCTTGTTAGTTTCTAGATTCCACAATCTGTAACCAAAATCGTCTGAGCCATAGCCAATAAACGTGCATCTCATAGACTTAGCATCAAGCTTCTTTCTATTTTCCTTATCTATATGCACAAAGGCTTCACAACCAAAAACTTTGAGATATGAGAGATCAACCTTTTTACCTGTCCATGCCTCTTCTGGAATACCACCATCCAGAGCTGTAGAGGGTCCTCTGTTAATCAGGTACACTGCAGTGTCAACTGCTTGTGCCCAAAACTGTAAGGGCAAACCGGCATGCAATCTCATACATCTTGCACGCTCCATTATTGTCCTGTTCATCCTCTCAGCAATACCATTCTGCTGAGGTGTCCTTGGAACCGTCCTTTGCCTACGGATTCCATGAATGTAACAATAATCTCTGAACTTATGATTGCAGAACTCACCACCATTGTCTGATCTCAAGCACTTTAATCTTTTACCTGTTTCATTCTCAACCATAGCTTTCCAAACTTTAAAAGTATCAAATACATCAGATTTCTTTCTAATACAATAGATCCATACCTTCCTTGTAGCATCATCTATGAAAGATACATAGTATTGTGATCCTCCAATGGAAGCAACCTGAGCCGGTCCCCACACGTCTGTGTGAACAAGCTCCAACTTGTGCCTCTTCTTAGTAGACCCAGTTTTGAGAAAACTAACCCTTTTCTGTTTTCCAAATACACAGTGCTCACAGAACTCTAGATCTATGCCTTTTAAATTTGAAAGCATACCTTTAGACTTAAGAATTGACATCCCCTTCTCACTCATGTGGCCAAGCCTTGAGTGCCACAATTTAGCGTCCACATCTGAAGTAGATAATACAGAAGGAGATTTGTTAGTACACAATTACACAAATAGAGAGTACCTTCTCTCTTACCTCTGGCCATAACAAGTGCACCCTTGGTCACCTTCCAAGATTCTGCTGTGAGAGTAACTATACAACCCTCATCCCCTAACTTTCCTGCAGAAATCAAATTTCTCTTCAAGCTAGGTACATGCATCACATCTCTCAACACCCATGTGTTGCTATTCTACATCTTCAACTGCACTTTACCTTTGCCAATTATTTTACAGGGCTCATCATCCCCTAGATACACTATTCCAAAATCTCCATGGATATAGTCACTGAAATATTCCCTGTTAGGAGTAGCATGAAAAGATGCACCAAAATCTAATACCCAAGATTCTATATTATTATGCAGAGAGAAAATCAAAGCATCCTGTGCAATACTTGCAATCTTGGCTTCTTCCTTTCCTTCGTGCTGGTTGTCCTCCTTAGGCTTTGACCAACAATCTCTGCTTATGTGCCCCATCTTTCCACAATTCCAGCATTGTGGCCTTCTGCCATTTCTGGATTTAGATCTGCCTTTCCCCTTTGATTTGGATCTTGATCTGCCTTTTTTGCTCTTCTCTTTCTACCTTCCCCTGCTCTCAAAACTTAAAGCTTTCCCAGATGCCTCTTCTGTGCTTTTCCTGCGTATTTCCTCATTCAAGATAACACTAACAACATCCTCTACTTTCAAAATATTTGATGCAGATGCAGTATTACTTATTGCCATTACTAAGCCATGCCAACTTTCAGGCAAAGAACATAATATCAAAAGAGCTTTTATCTCATCATCAAACACTATATTCACTGAACTTAATTGATTCACAATACCATTGAAATCATTTAGATGAGTAGAAACAGATCCACCTTCATTCATATGCAAATTAAATAACTGCTTCATAAGATATACCTTATTAGAAGTTGAGGGTTTTTCATACAAATTTGCTAACGTAGTCATCAACTCTACCGTAGACTTTGCCTGTGATAAATTGGATATCACAGTGGATGCTAGACTCAGTCTTATAGAACCCAGAGCCTTTCTGTCAAGAACTTCCCATTCTTCATCCTCCATGTCTTTGGGCTTCTTTGCAATACCTCCTAACGGTAAGTAGAGATCTTTCTGATACAGATAGTCCTCTATCTGTATTCTCCAGTGTTGGTAATTTTTGCCATTGAACTTTTCCATTCTCAATTTACTTTCATCTGCCATTGCTTCTCCCACTCAAACAGAAATCCCTGCAGAAACTCCTGTGAGAACCTGTAATCAATACACACTACACAGTCTAAACCACCTGTTAGTGAACCTGAACTTTGATACCAAATATCAAGCTCTGAACCTGTAACCAAGGCTCTGATACCACTTGTTCGGGGATTAGACCAACAATAGATTACACTTGTGAAAGCAATAAATGCAAAATTAAACCAGATTGACAAGTAATTAGAATGATAATAACAAGAACAAGAGATACAAGAAAACACCCTGAAAACTTGTATTAACAAACTCTTTACAAAAGGAATACAATTGAAGAAAGCTTCTTTCTTCCACACCTCTCCTAGATGTATAGATCTCTCAATAGATCCCTATTCCTCAAGAGCTCTCTCTCTCTCAAGAACAATCAACTCCAACAAGCCTGGATTGATTCAATTCTATACTGTTCTTCTCACACAATGAATTACCATAATTCACCCAACTACAATAATAACTACTACAAAGCTAAGAAGATCTAATTCTACATATAGAATTAGGAGACATGAGCATGTACATCCAACAAGCAGTTAAGCCACTTGAACAAGGGCTCTAAAAATAGTAATGCCAATAATAGAGACGCGAGCTTGAGACTCCAACTCAAACTTATCATGCAAACACTCGCTTCTATCCATGGAAATAGCTTTCTGTACACGTAGGTAACCGACGTCGATTCCTGCTGCTTGTCTATGACTGCCATCGGCCGACCCTCTGCTGACGTTGGTGCCTCTATAACTGCCTGTGACCGATGTCGGTCGCTCCTGACCGACGCCGGTGTCTGTGTAGACCCGAACCTGATAAACTATGCTCCTTGGTGAAGTTTTTAGCTCCACACCCTAACATAGCTTACAAATGATATGTTGTGCTTTTGTTAGGCAATATCATAAATTCCTCCATCATAGTCTTAATATAACTATTGAGGATGTGTTCCTCTATCACTAACCAACTTCATAGGACAATTAAATATAGTTTTAATATTCTCATACATAAATTTGGTTGTGTCCTTAACATTATAGCTCGGTGTCATAGCAAATTCTACCCATTTAGGAAAGTAATCCATCACAGTAATTATGTACCTTGCATGACTGCATTTACTAGGAGGATTAATTAGTCTTAAAAATTTAAATCACCATTATTCAAATGGCTACTTAGCTAACATAGAGTTTAATGACATTTCATCTTTATGATTAGGTCTTCCCATCCTTTGACAGATGTCACAGTGTTTTGCTACATGGTGCACATTCTAAAATAGAGTAAGCCACCATATGCCACTTTGAAATATCTTATTTATAATGGATTCTCCTTTGAAATATCCACATACGATTCCCTGATGTGCATATTGAAGTTATGGTCACTCATGATCCAAATTTAATATGTGCAATACATCATATTTGCCTATTTTGTATAGAAAGCCATTTATGATGCCAAATGGAATAGATCTTATGATCAATTAATTTTTATCCCTTTACACATAGTGCATGTGAAAAATTCCTTATTCTAGGAAATTGGTTATCTTTCATGTTTTTTGAAATCATAGAGACTCGAAACAAATAAGCATCTGATGATTCATCTTGGAGTTCTTTAGGTTCTTATTCATTGCATATTCAACTTAAGTGTTATGGTTCCCCATCTTTTTTCCCAAGCTTCTCATTTATTATGCATTAAAATTATTGAAACAATATCAACCATCGAGATATCCTCCCTCCTAACATGGGTTTATTTACAAAATATCACAGTGCATGGTGATTAGTAAAAAATTCAAATGGCATTTCTAGAAGGTAGTGTCTGAACTTCTGATGTGTGAAAACCATTCCCAAAGCTTCTCATTCTATAGTTGTGATTTTTTTCTCTATAACTAAGATTTTTTAGATTACAAAATGAATGGGTTAGTCTAATCCTTTGTCTCTTGTTTGTGCTAGAATAACTTCTACCACAGTACGTAAATATAAAATGGTTTTCTCTAGTCGATAAAGATAAAAATGGGAGGTGTTATCAATATCTACTTTAGATCCAAAAACATTGTTTGACACTCATTAGTCCATTCAAACCTAGTGTCTTTGTGTAATATCTTTTCTATGGGGGAAAATATAGTTGCATAGCCTTTTATGAATTTTGTGTAGTATCTTATATAACCCAAGAATGATCACACCTTTGTAGAGTTTGTAGGAAGTGGCATACCCATAATAACTATGATTTTAACTTGGTCAACCGAAATCCCATTGTTGCATAATATATGACCCAATAGGACACCAAAATGTGTACATAACAAACACTTCTTCAGGTTCAACACAATACACAGAGCTCAATAACATTCCAACATCAACCACAACTTGGATAAGTGCTTGTTGAGTAAATAAAAAATAACCCGATCATATATATAAAATTCATGGAAATCATAGATAAATTGTTTAAATGTGGTAACCACAACCCTACATAACATAATAGGAGCACTCTTTAATCCAAAAGGCATTACCTAGTATACAAAATATCCCCATTCTATTGTAAAAGTGGTTTTTATCTTGATCTTTTGTTACAATTGATATTTGATGTAGTCATTGAACCTATTTGTAAATGAATACACTTCATGTTCTATGACTGACTGTAGGCCTTCAATTGTTAAATAAATTGGGAGTGGATCATTAATATAAGCACCATTTAGCACATGATAGTCCCTATATACTCTGATTTTTCTAGACTTTTTAGGCTGCACCACCATTGGGCTAACTCAGTCTATTTTTCCTCTGGATAGATAATGCCTGCTTCTTATATTTGATCCAATTTATCCTTTACCTTTATTTTTATGTTGTGGTTTAACTGTATGGATGTTTTTTGATAGGCCATGCACACTTTTTTAACTATATATGTGTCTCCCCCAGTGAAGGGTCTACACCTTTTACTTCTACAAACTTCATTGTATATATATCTTGATAATCTTGTAGTAGTTATAGTCCTAAAATCTTATTCTAGGTCCAGTATTCACCTAAATTTATAAGTTTTAGCGTAGACTTTATCTCAATATTCCCTACTAATTTATTTAATTGCTCTTAGTATATTTTATTGGAATCCCTTGGAATTGAATCTTGCATTGTTATCTGTCATTCTTTCTCCCACACATTATGATTTCAGAGCTATTGATCTTTAGTTTGGTCTATGATTTTGGATCTATGCTCTTCCACTTCTTGATTTAGTTCAAAAAATATCTTCAAATTCAAGTCCTCATCATTATCATTAGGCTCAACCTATTCCTCATCGATGATTTGATTGCAGTGTTTTATCAAACACTGCTCTTTCTATTTATTCTCCTTATAGTTTTTCATAGTTGTGTTCAAGTCCTTATCCACTTCGTCCTATGAAGCATAGTTTTGTTTACTATTGATATCCTCTATTTGTCCATGGAATAAAAATATCTTCATCTTTTAAAGGTATTGGTGTACCAAAAATTTCTCATCTTTGAAGACAAATATTTAAATAAAGTCTTATTAGACCTATGACCAATTCCTAGTCTCCCTTGTACGCTCTTGATGCATGTACCACTTGTTGTTGGAAGTGATGTCAGGGTATAGATAAATACATGTACCTAATATTTTGGGTTTTACACCCTACATAAACCATACATCCACACACCTATGGATATGTATTTGTAGACACTGCCATTCTTGGAAAAATGACCATTATTCCTTGATGATAGATGGTACTTAGAATCAAGATCACAACAATTTACAAACCTCATCCCATTGTAAATGGATTGGCCTGAAAAATTCCCACCAAATCATAATAGTTACCTTTAGTGCTTAGTTAAATGCACTCACCCTCTGGTCTCTATTAGGCACGTGATGTTCTAGTCTAAAGATGAATTGAGCAAGGTTGTCAGTTGTAAAATATTGAGGTAATTGGAATTCTATGGCAAAAACCTTTCACATTAGATGCACCCTATGATCTCCTCTTAGCAATTCAACATGTGGGATCTAAATGACCACTGATTAAAGATTTAGATTCGTAAGGTAAAAGATATTTTGTTGGTTTGGTATAATAGTCCATGTCTGTCACACCTACTTTGGACAAGAAATCTACTTTGGACCTTGTAAGCAATCACATAAATAGGGACTTACATTATCCTATTTGGAGCTATAGAACTTGTGTCTTTGTTATCATAGGTATGGAATAGAGTTATTCAAGTTGTTTTAGATACTATTGAGGGTTCATTTATGGATGGAAAAAGTGATACTTTACATCTCACAATGCATTATGCTTAGATTTTATGCCACATTAAACTGAATATTACCTCCCTAGGCAAAGGGTTAATTTGGCTCTTTGAGTATGATGTATGGATTTCTCTTAGATTTATTCATGGGTATAATGCTAATTTTATCCCCTTGGTGTACCTTAGTTAATTATGCATTATATTAATGGTCATCTGACCATCGCAATCCCACTTCTTACTGATCAATGTAGGGTAGTGCATTTCATCAGTCTTCATGTAAATTACTTCAAAATATCCTTAAAATATTAGGTCAACAACTTTGATTTCCACATCCTCTATTTGACTAATAGGTTTTACCCTCCCATAGTCTATGAGACTTATCATTACGAGACTATAACTAAGAGCTTCCCATGTGGATCGAGGAATCATATTGAATATGCTTCCAAAATCAATTACAACATTTAGTACTTCATATCCTATTAATTCAATATCCATGCGAGAGTCAACATAACAAGGCTTCTCAATATTCACATACCATACTACCTTATCAGTGGGTGGTTGACCTCTATGTGCGCATGCCAACTAGTTATGCAAAAGATTTGTAATATTATGCAATATGTCTTCATTTTTTAAAGTAATTAAAAGTCTTAGAAGATCGATCAAGGTAGTAACTACTCCTTCATGTCTCATGATACACATTATTTATCTACACATTTGTGCATTAATAGTTGTGGCATCACCTTTTGACATAGTCTATTGCTGAATGTTCTATAAAAATTGAGATGCTTGAATATCAAACCCTTTATTATTGTAATGTTAGGATATTTATCTTGTTGGACCTTTCTAATTCTCTAATCCTTTAAAAAAATTTAGGGGTGTAATCTCTACTCTGCATGTTGATGTCACATAGCTACTTGTACAAATGCATGATCCTTGGGGTGAAAATTTATCAAATTCACATTCTTCACATGATTCTCTATTCTCTACTTTTCTAATGGTGGGTAATATTTAGTGTTATGGTCTTGAGACTCTACAATAAATCCAATACATCTTCCTTTGAGTAGTAGTTGAATAACTTCATGCAAAGTGGTTGTATTCTCCACATAAGTAGTAGATAATATATTAATACCCTTATAATTCATCTTATTTGTAATTATCTCCTTGTTATCTACTTTGATAGCCTCCTCTATATTCCCTTGTCTTTGCTAAAAACCCCAACTTGACTGCTACTGACCCTCATATCCTCCTTTTCATTGAGAGGAACCCGACCCCTATTATTTTTGGCCATCATATCGCTTGTACATTCTTTGGGGAGAAGATGGAGCCCATCCTAATTGTTGTTATTGAGGTGACATAATGTTTCATGGTTTGTGATACTAAGGAGATCAAGAAGTCCATCATGCTTGTGAATGGGGAGATTGTGGTTTCTAACCTACTAGGGCATGTGGTTGATACTAAGGTGAGGTTGGCACCTATCTAGGAACAACCTGCATCGTAGTTGTCATGTTTACTTCTGGGATTGGAATCTTTGGCTTTGCAAAGGGAATCTATTGTCTTACTACTATGAAGATGTTCTTGGTGATGTCTTCCTTCAATTCATGGAGTACTTGGTAATTTTTGTCATCATGGTTGTGAGACTTTAAGAAGTTATAGTACATATCTAAGATTTTTAAGTATTCTATTGTATAGATGACATTTCTTAGTTGCATGCCCTACTACATAACATATCTCACAAAATTTCATCTTAACTTTTGGTCAGTCATTATTGTGGCGCCCCTCTTTTCCACACTCCATACCCTAGAGGCCTAGCTTAGTTTTATTACTTTCATGTAACTCCTCCATCTTTTACAAAACAACATCTATTTTTGCATCAATTTCCAAAGTAGGCTGCAGGCTATGCCCATAATCCTCTATCTACTCCATATGAAGCATAGTTGCCCAAACATCCATTTTGTTAGTGAAATGCATTTGAACAATGATGAGCCTAATATTAGGTCATAGACCTTCTACAAACTAGGTGGCCTTATTTGTATCATGAATTAGAAATCCTACTCTATTGATTACACAAAAAACTTGTGATCATAATCCCTTATTGACTTATTTGATTTTTTTTGAATCTCTTTCAGGTCTTGGATTATCTGCCTTACACATTTATTCATTTTGAATTCTCCTATGAGTCGATCTTTGACATCTTGAAAGGTCATTTTAGGAACATCCCTTTTGTAGATGAACTCTATAACTCTTCATGTTAAAGCTCCTATGAGCTCATACTTATTCATATAATTTGTAGTTACATTTTATTCGATCATTTCATTTTATAGGTTAATAAATACTATTCGGGGGTCAATAAACCCATCATATAGTGTCAAAGTGATAAAAAATCTTGTATTGAGAGCCATGCTTTATGTGTTCACACTTGAAACCAATGGTGGTTATGGACTAGAATTTTCCAATGTCTTAAGATTTGTTACAAATTAAAATCGAACCTCGGTCATTTTCTTCTTATCCAACACTTTCTTGGTGTCTTCACAATATTTCTCAGATTTATTTGTAAAATATTCAAATCACTCCTATCCAACACTTTCTTGGTGTCTTCACTATATTTCTCAAATTTATCTATAAAATATTTAAATCATGTACTATCTCTACTAGCTTCCACACTTTTTCTTCTTTCTATTGATAAAATAGGCAGAGGGGATGTGTACCCTTAAAATTAATGATCTATGTCTATGACTTTTGCTTCATTTAAACTTGAATCTAGTTTAATCCTATGACTTAACATAATTTATTCAAAATTTTATTTCTTCTCTTCTCCAAACAATATCCTCCCTTGTAATTATGATTTAAAAGTTCCCTCTAACCAATCTACTTGCTCTGATTCTCTCTTTCCACTTTCTTCCATCACTTTAACATACATTTTCCAATCTCTATCTATATTTATGCTCTCACATGTGTCTTCTCTTCTTTCAGGCCCTCTTGTTTCATCATCTTCATTCTCTCCAAATTCTCTATCTCTCCCTTTAGCTCTCATTCCTTCTTTATCTTAAAAACTTTGTACTCTATTCCTACTCGTATCTACATTAATATTATTTTGTTTATTCCATATTCTCTATTGTTATAGGGCTTGTTTTAGTCCCAAAATTCACTTTTTTCTTTGATTATCTTTATCCTCCATCTTTTGGGTTCAAATTCGAGTTTTCCTTCTCAATTCTTCATGAGTCACTTCATTATCACACACATCCCCCTAATGCTCAAAGTGACTACTCCACGTTGGTAGGAGTAAGCACCATGGCATTTCCTACAACCAACATTTTAATGAGTAGGTAGTTATTGTATAAACTTGCCTCTAATATCCCTGACAAATAGATCATTTGTATCCTTGAATGCAACGTAGCCATGTACAAAAAAATTAGTGATGTATCCATCAATGGTAGTTTTTATCTGATTATCTATCACATGAGTCCAATCAGTATCTAACTTTCATAAGTTTTCTCATCTCTCTTCTATCCAACTAAAAAGTTATGTTTCTCTCAGCTAAAAATAGTAATATTCAAGTCTTGATATCCTCCCAACTAGTATTTTGAACAAATTGCACCAAAATATTTCATATATATATATATATATATATATATATGTTCATTAATAACTTCTTTTGTAGAGCTTCCTATCCTCTTTGCCTCTTCTTCTATGAAATTACAAATTATTTCATCGAGCCATCATTCTAATTGTCTCTGTTCATGTATCCATCTCAATATGTTTTAACAATCCACACTTACCATACCATTGTTAGCAAAGGTTCCCAAAAAACCCATTAGAACATGCTAATATGTGTTTATATGTGAAATAGGATACAAACTATAAATGCATACATAGTAATTATAACAACCCAATTAGGTTTTACCAGAATATAGTGTTTTTTTATTTTTTTAAAATTAATTACTTATATTCATCATACAAATTTCACCATGAGAAATCTAATTAGTGAGATTTAACTAACTACATTAATTTAGTTAAATAATAGGTTTATAACTAATCCACTAGCTAAGGACCATCATGAACAGATATATCAATCATGAACAATGTTGAATAAATAATAAATATTACATCAAGTCATAAATGAAATAGTATAAATTTAGCCACAATTGATATAATATTACAACCAATGTTATAGAAGCATAATGTATAAATGTTACATTTTTTAGCAATACATAATAATATCTCAAATAATAAAACATGATACAAAGCCCATTGAGCAGAGTCTCCATGACTCAAGTATCAATCTATAATATCAAGTGTAGTCCCTAGTATAGTACTCCAGCTAGAAGGGAGAGCATCATCCAAACACTTTTCGACACCAACTATAGACCATAAATCCCTTGCACTATCTCCCAAATAAGGGGATGGCCCTCCCTTCATGGATGGGTAGATAATGATGGTGCAAGAATCTAGAGTAAAAAACCAAAACCCATGTATTGAAGATATATAATACATAATGTGTATCATAAAGAAATCCGTTCTAACATGATATCACACAAATATTAAAATTATATCAACATATGAAATGATAATGTTTAATTAAAACATTACTTTGGCTAAAATTTTCTATAATAAATGATCTTTAGGATCAGTCAAATTCATACACACTATTCAATCGAATTACATTTCATCTTGCATTGATGGAACTAATTAACCCAATGGAATCCATTCACTACTTATTTAGGATCATGAATACGAAATTCAGTTAAAAATATATAATAATATAAAAACCAGTGGATTCATTCAAAATATTTTTCTTTAGCTGATAAAAATATGTTAAGTATAGAAATATCAAATACATTCATTTAGTCCATCAAATGAAATACAATGAATCCATAACATTTAGTTTATTACAAAATAATAAATAAAATAAAAAATAGTCCTAAATATACCACCCATGTATGATTTAAATCTGAACTATTAGTTACCCATATCACGAGTAACTTATAATGCTATTTCATCCCTGAAATAATCAGATAACACAGGCTTATAATTTTTTTATATATTTCACATATAAAACAAAACCCAATCCAAAACATCATACTATGATTTATGTTTTTAAAGCTCTTAAATACATTATTTTAATGCTTTACTATATAAACATTAAAATATATACAAGCACCCATTTTCACACTGTATGGTAATAATATTTTAAAGCACAACACAACTGTGTACTCATATACATGTGTGTGTGTGTGGCGTATAAATACACAGTTATGGACCGTGTCATAAATTTGAACTGATTTTACCATATATATATATTATTTAAAACTCCAATTCATTTTTAATATAGTACAAATACTTTATTGTATATGGTATATTCTAAGACATCTACTGTCCATGACTTAGAGTATTCTATATACGCAATGTATACAACTAGTCAATAAAATAGCTCCATAGCCCCTTTTAAAAACTAGATAAATCCTAATGTATTTATTTAATTAAAACACACAAAATTTTCATGTAATTTAACATTCATACATATCCATCCATTTTATTAAATCCATTTAATCAAATATCTCAATACAATTGATTTAAAATTAACATTTTAATTAACTGCATATGAACTAATGCAAACACTCAATTGATTATGCCCATATTTGGATGTCTAATATAATGACTTATATTTGGCCATATAAAATATTTTATGAAACTATATACATATATACACATACCCAATCCTTTTATCGACTGTGTAAACTCTTAATCAAATCGTAGATCAAACTAAATATGCAATAATAATACATAGTCAAGCTAAACATAGGCGTAATTCAATATAATAAATTCAATTGAAATCTTAACTCTTTCATATCCACATTAATGATTCATGTATATATCTATGCATATAGGCAAGTGCATAATAAATAAATTTCTCATCCACCTACCCATACCTAGGCTATCTATAATGGCCTTAACTGTTTATTACCAAATCCATATACAAGTAAATAGGTTGGTTACATGTTTCATAAGATATTCCATAATGAATACCATGTCTTGAGTTTTAAATAAACAACATTCATTTTGAAAACCAAAACTACAGAATACCATTCAAACCCCAAATTGGAATTCATCTATATGGTATCCTACAGCTGGTCATTTTAACTTAGACAATTTCCTTCAAAAGCCCCAGTTGTTCAAAATACCAGTATATATATATATATATATATATATATATATATATATATATATATATATATATATGTATGTATGTATGTATGTATGTATGTATGTATGTACACACACACATATATATGTATGTATATAAATATAAATATATGTATATATACATCATCAGTTTAGACTAAATATATATATATATATATATATACATGTTTGTGTGTGTATCTACACAGTCCATTTTGTATAAATAACCCATTCATCTAAAACTCAAAATACAAACCAGTTTATACACAACCTTAAATACATTATTTTAAATACCTTAATGAATATATATCAAACTAGTTCAAGCCAATCAAATATACTTGTCAAGAATAATCATTCCACGATTGAACAGAGGTTTTCAAATTGAAAGAAGAATTTAAGACATATCTCAATTCATAGCCTAAAACAACCATGGAAATTTTCTACATCTCTACCCAATTCCCCCAAGTTACCCTAGGTTGGATGTAGGGTTCTGTGGAGGCCAAGCCTTCCATAGGGCCCTACATACAACCCTTTCATTTTTTCCATAACATTCAAGCAAAAGAAAAAACCTATAATAAATTTCAATTCCAAACCCATCAAACATTACACACACAAAAATTTAAATACAAAGTAAATCAGTGAATATATGAATGCTAAGGAATCCAAATTAATATTTTTCCTTTAGTCATTCACACCTTCTTCTCCTTTTGTCTCCTACTCTCTGTATGCTGTGTGTCATCCCCTACTCTCTGTAAGCCATGTGTCATCCCCTACCTCATAGCCTTCTCCCACTTTCTCTTATTCTTCTCCATTAACTTACTCACCACCATATTCTCCTTTATTAATGGTAGACCCAATTGACTAAAAGTATCTACATGCAAAAGTAACTATAACATAACTCCACTATGCTACAGTCTGCCACCATGCAGCGATAACTAACTCCATCATCATTTTCATAGATGATGATTAACCCAGAGTTGATGAGTGATTATAAACCCTAATCATCTCAAGACTTCCAAAATAATCCATAAAATAATCATTTTATATCCTAAATAATATTTACATGACATTGACTTAACATAATTCTGACTATCCAAACCAAATAAATGACAGTCATAATCCCCAATATTATTCCATGCAATGACTATCGTATTAGTCAATATTATCTTTCCATGTAATGACTATCAACTACTCATTTAACATATTAACTATATATTATGGTAATACAAATACATATTTAAAAAAGACTATAGTTAATAGTTCCATGTTATCCATAAATAAACACTATGCAAACACAATGATTTCCCTAAATCATTTAACAATATAATCAATGTCTAATGTATTACGAATATTAACCCTTTGATCAACATTTAATCTGTATTTATAAATGCATACATAACATCAAATTTTTATACTACACAACTATACCTAATAAGGCAATAAGGTAAGTAAAAACATATATGGATTCATTTATTCAACAAAATAATTATATCATACAAGATAAGCTACGCACGACCACATAATTAGTGAAATCATTCAAACAAACCAACATGATTGTCAAAAGCAACTAGATTAGTGAAATCACATAATCATATAAAATTATCTAAGAACATAAAATATCACATAAGTCATTCAAATAGAAAACAAAGAATACTATAACTATCTATCAAATAATCAATCATGAAACACTAAATACTACTATAGTGTGTACATGGGTTTTTGGATTCGTTCTCTATCATCACCCAATATATCCATCTAAACTACCCTATTCGATGATACTCTCCCATTATCATACTCTGAAGGATGGATCTATCATGCATCCACCTCACAAAAATGAAAGTAGCTATCCTAAAACATCATTGTATCTATAAAATAATATTGTATAATTAACAAACATGATCACAATGTATACAATATAAAAGTACTGTTAACTCATATCAAACTAATCATGTAAATTAAGCAATACATAGTTATCCCATAATCAATATATGACATAATATTAATCAAATATTAGTTAATCAACTAATCAACCATGATAATCCATAGATCAAATAGGTTATTCAACTTAGAGAGAAATCAAGATATGATATTCCCCCTAAAGTTGGTCATCATCCTAATGACATTTTTTTATTTGATAAGGTAAAATTAGTAGGTTTTACAAGGACCTGCAACTTGAGTTTAAATAGAAATATAATAAAATGAAGCAAGCCCCAAGGGTTGAGAAACAAAGTATGGTAAGATAAAAGTAGCTAGCTAATTACTAGTGCAGAAGACAAAACATAAATAGATAGAATAAAAAATTACTTACAAAGGAAATAATCTTTCATGAGTGCCTTAATAACGTCGTTATTCTTCACCTTCTTCATTAGTCTATTCTTAGTGATATTTTTTTGAGTTTTATTACTCAACCCTTCCAAAACTCCTTCAACATAATCATTCTTGGCTTCTTTTGAGGTAGCTCCTTCTCCTATGTATTTTTGAGGGGTGATTTGAGAGAGGGTTTTGGGGAATAGACCTCCACCAATCCAACATCTTATTTCCATTGAGTGCCCTCAACCCTAGTGTGTTATGAAAGGGACTATATCATTTTGGTAGCTTCCATGTTTATGGAGTTCCACTCATTTATCAAACTGGCTCAGTTAATTCCATCTTAATGAAGTTTATTTATGAAACCCCCCAACTATTTTTTGTTCTTCCTGATTACCTCAAATAGGGGGGCCTTTCCTTTTCCAAAAGACTCTACAACATTCCATTCTTCAAATGCAATGGGTTTTGGTTTGGTTACTATGAGTTAGAGTGGGAGTTCCTCCATGGTGATCTTGGAAAAGGGGCTTAAGAGAGAGGGGCTAGGTAAAGGGTGGTGGAATTCTATGGTTGGGTCTTCCTCGTGGGAGTCCTCCTCCATATAAGACCATCATAGTGGGACTTTTTTTCTACATAGGGTCTCTTCATGCCTAACAAGTAAAAACATAAGGCCTTGATGAATGATAGCATTCACTTCATTTATTTGGAAGGTGAGGGATATGCTTTTGAAGGACTTAAGTAGGTAGTAGGGCAAGCTAAAATTAAAACCTTGAAAGTGATTAAGAAGCATAAAGTGGTGTGATAAGAGAAGTGTAGACTTACCTTCTAGAGTAAGGTATTTCATGATTTATAGGCACACCTATAGCCAGTACCTCGACAGGTCTATTTGCGAGAAGCCCTTCTTATCAATTTTTATGGTCTCATTTATCCTAAATAACCTACATCAGCTCCATTTTATTTTACTAGTCTTTAGAAGGTTTAGACCCTTCATAGGAGATTGTAATAACCTTACCGATTAGTTCCTCAGTAACAAAGATTTTAATCCCTTTTATCTCCATAATTATTTTATTCTAGGTAACCACAAACTCCTTTGCAAAGTCTATGTCATGTCTTGTAATTCTCTACATATATTCTGTCAAGCCCCCTTTTCATAATTTCTACCAGACTTTCTTATTGGATTGAACCTTCAAGCATGAGGTCAGCTCGAGCCTATCCCTATCTCCTCCCATATTATGCTTGCTTATGATATGGGTGTTTGAGTGGTGCTTAGGTTCTGAGTTTCCCTATTAGGACTTATTGTTTATGGAATCAAATAGACTTAATGAATGGAATTTCACCCAACTTATAAGATTAAATCCCCATGCAAGATTATGATGAAATAACATGATTTATAAAACCCTGTGCTTTAAATGTGAATTTCACATGTGTGACTGTCACTCCCATACTGTATGAAATAATAACTTTATTTTTAATTTCATTGATGATGTGTGCTAGGATGTGAATGCTCTCATGTTGATTACATTAATTCAAACATAAATTATGAATTTAAAACACTATTTAGCAGAAAATAATATAATATACATCAACAAATCAAGTAAATAAATGTGAAAATAACTTGTAAAACTCATCATAGTCTTCTCAAGTGGCACTATCTTTAGAATATTGGTCCCACAAGACTTTACACTATGACACTTCTATTATGTAAACTAAGTTTGTTAGTGTTAATTATTTTGATTAACTCTACCATGACCATTTCGGGATCCAAAACCTATAAAGCATTCCAATCCAACACATGTGAAGGATCAACAACATACTTTTTAAGATAAGAGACATGAAAGACATTATTAAAAAGAGCCAGAGTTGGTGGTAATACAAGTTTATATGCTACATGATTGATCACTTCCAAAACCTTGAAGGGTCTCACATATCTCAGTTAAATTTTCACTGACTTCTCAAATTTAATTGAGCTTTTTTGAGACTTAACTCATAAAAACAATTTATCACCTACAAAAAAATGCCTGGTTGTTCTCTTCATATCAACATAACTTATCTATCTATCATTGGCTTTAAACAAATTCTACCTAATGATCCTAACTTTATCTTCTATTTTTGAAAGCATCTCAGGTCTAAAGACTACCCTATCTTCTAACCTATCCTAACTGATTGGCATTCTACACCTCTTTTTGTATAATGCCTCAAACAAATCCATCTTCAATGTTAATTGGTATGAGTTATTGTAAGCAAAATTAATCAATTGAAGGTACTCCTTCAACTTGTATTTCCAATCCATGCATTATATATGAAGGCCATCTTTTAAAACCTGGTTACCTCACTTATCTATCAATCAATTTGTGGGTGATAAGCAATGTTGAAGTTCAATTTCATACCTAGAGTTGAATTTAGAGTCAACCAAAGTGTAGAAGTCATCCTCGATTCTTGATTTGAAATGATATTCTCTAGAGAAATATGTAATATATACACTTATTTCATGAATCTCTTTGCAAGCATAGGTGCATCATCTGTCAAGTTGCCCAATAGGAAGTGGGCTAACTTGGTTAGTTTGTTAACCATAACTAAGATCATGTCATGTCAATTATATGATAATTGTAACCATTAGACAAAGTCTATACTAATTACCTGCCACTTCTATTCTATTATATCACATATATATAACAATCCATTTGAATTTACATGTTCAACTTTCACATGCTGACATTCTAGAAAATGAGACACAAAATCTATTGTATCTCTCTTGATTTCTTTCAAAAAATAGAGTGGTCTAAACTCAACCATGAAATTGGTTACTCTTAGATGTCCTAAGTATGGGGCATTGTGTAATTATTTTAGCATTGTATTCCTTAGATTATCTCTATCAGGCACATACATCCTACCATTGTATTGTAAAAGACCATCACTCTATTTTTTGAATCTCTTATACTTAGGATTCTAAGAAATCTTAGATAATGCTTTTATAACCTGATCATAGAATTCATCTACTGATGAGAATTTGATTACTTGATAGTAATCCTAATAATATCCATAAATACTATATACCTCCTATAACTTAGAGCATTAGCTACTATATTATCCTTGCCTTTGATATAGTTAATATCAAAATCATAATTAAATAAAAATTATAACTATCGATGAGCATTTACGTTCAGTTGGGTGAAGATGTACTTGGGTCTTATATTATTAGTCTTGATTTCAAATGGTTTCCCCAATATATAATGCCTCTAAACTTATAAAACATGCATAATTGACATAAGTTCTAGGTCATGAGGGGCATAACTCACCTCATACAACTTCAGTTTCCTAGACTCATAGGCTACTACTAAGCCATCCTACATAAGAACTCTTCCAAGTCTATCCCCAAATGCATCAATCATCACTATGAATTAACTATTAGGATCGAGAAATCTTAGCACTAGTGCTAAAATAAGCCTCCTTTTTAGTTCTTGAAAGGTTAACTCACATTTATCTGACTATACAAAACTCTAATTCTTTCATTGAAAAGAGGTAATTGGATTAGCTATCTTAGATAAATTCAGAATAAATTTCCTATAATAGTCCGCTAATCCCATGAAACTTCTTACCTCATGCACATTCTTTAGTTCCAACCACTCTATTATGGCTCTTATCTTTGTTGGATCCATTGAAATATCATCCATAGAGATAATATGTCCTAAATACTGCACTTTATTTTGGAAAAATGCACACTTAGATAACTTGCCATATAACTTGTGATTTTGTAAACGTTGCAAAACTAGTTCCATCTACTGCAAGTGTTCCTCCTCATTCTTAGAATAAATGAGGATGTCATTTAGAAAGACCAAAACAAAATGATCCAGATAATATCTGAACACACTGTTCTAAATTTCATAAATATTACTAGAGCATTTGTAAATCCAAATGGTAACACTATGAAGTCATAGTGCCATATAGAGTCCTAAATACTATTTTCAAAATATCTTCTTCATGGATCCTCAACTAAAGGTACCCTACTCTAAGCTCAATCTTAGAAAATACTGTTGCTCCTCAAATTTGATCAAAGAGATCATTAATTCATGGAAATAAATATCTATTCTTGATCGTTGCTTTATTCAACATCCTATAATCTATACACCGGTAAAGAGTGCCATATTTCTTATTGATGAAGACAACTAGTGCACCCCATGGTGACACACTTGGTTAAATTAGCCCTTATGATAATAAATCCTAAATTTGTGATTTTTAACTCAACTAATTTAGTGGTTATCATTTTATATGGTTCCTTAGACTATAGTTCCAATCTAGCTATGATATCAATCAAGAAATCAAATTCATGCTTAGGTGGTAATCCTGATAATTCTTCTTGAAACACATAATAAAAGTTTCTCAAAAAAAGATAATCTTTGATAGATGGTTCCTTAGATTCTTCTATTTCATTTATCATAATGGTAAATTCATGGCATCCCTTCCTTTAAGATTTATCGAGTTGAATTACATAAATTTGACTTAACTTCAAATCCCTTTTCTTGCCTTGAAGTTGTGTTTGATTTTCAAAATCATCATGACACTCAATATTGTTCAAAAAATAGTTAACCTTGGCTTTATGCTTCATAAGATAATTGACTCGTAGGATCACATCACATGACCCCAATGATGTTGTAAAAAGATCTACTACTTTAGTGATCTTAGGCAACCTAATCTCAACTTCAACTAAACACTTATCAACTTTGACCTTTGAATCATTTCCATACTATACCAACCATTGATTTTCCATAAATCTAGCATTTTTAAATAATTTACTAAACATTCTATGAGTAATGAAACATTATGTAGTTTTTGTGTCAATCAAAAAAGAAACTGAATGATCAAATAAAATACCTAATAGTTCTAATGGCAAAGCTTGATACTTAGCCTGATGATTATTAACAACTACATGAATCTACTGCTAGAATGTACTTTGATAAGAAGTTGAACCCTTTTTCTTTGATTTTTCCTAAGAACATTCTCAAGCAAAATGGTTGCCTTCACATATGAAGTAACCTCCAACTAGTAATTTCTTCTTAGACTATTGGTTTTCCTTGAAACCACTCCTGAAACTATTACCATATTTTTTATTCCCTATACCATTATTAAACTTGTCAATTTGATTCTTGAACTGACCCTTGGAGTCTCCACTCCTCTGATTCTAGTTCTTCTTTTTGAAAGTTAGGTTGGAACTTTCAAACTTATTTTTGAACTTATCTCTAACTTGGATAAGATATTTCAATTTATTTTCCTGATTAACTACCTTTTGAACTCTTGATCCATAGTAGATGGACCATGCATATCGACTTCACATCCAATTTGGGGTTTCAATCCCATGATGAATTTCTTGATTCTGAATCTATCATCTATTTGATACTAAGGTACATACTTAAGGATCTTGGTGAATTACTCTAAGTATTCATTCAATGATAAATCCCCTTGCTTAAGATTGTAAAAATTTGTAAGTTTTTAATCAAAGTATAGTTATGAACATCATTACCTAAAAAATGTCACAAACTATTCCCAAGTGATGGTGGTTGAGTCAAGGTTCATCTTGAGCTTCTTGTTTTACCACCAAGTTATTACTTCACTAGTAAGTTGATAAGCTCCCCAAACTATTTTCATGACTTCATAATAATTCTAAATATTAAAATAATTCAAAATTTATATTAGCCATACTTCAGCTCTATCTCTCAATATAATTCCATCTAACTTGGGTGGATTTACCTTTTTCATGTCATGTGCCAACTCTACAGCTACTCAAACTCTCATATCTTGTAGCACTTCCTCATGCCTCTACTATTGAAGATGTTCCTGATCATTAGGATGCTCTTCAAGTTCCTTTTGAGCATTCTCTTCTTTATGGCCATGTACTTATTGTTTTAGGGCCGTGATTTGATCCCTAGTCTCTTGCATGATTATGAGAATTTGGTCCAACTTTGCAACTTGCTTAGTGGTAAACTAATTTAGATTAAAAGGGGGTTCAGTATTTGAAATACCCTCACCTCTTGGTTTAACATGAACCATTATTCTTCCTTCTTATTAGAAGAATAAGTTTGTGTTAGTAGACACATTAAGTCTTAGAGTTTGATCCTCAGCTCTGATACCATAATGTAACAATCCTACTAAGTTTTCCTCAGAATATAGTAATTTTTTTAAAAATTAATTAATCATATTCATCATATAGATTTCATCATGAGAAATATAATTAGTGATCTTTAACTAATCTCTTAAATTTAGTTAACCAATAAGTTTATAAGCTATTCCACTTAAATAAGGATCACCATGAACAAATATATCAATCATGAACAATGCTGAATAAACAATAAATATTGCATCAAGTCATAAATAAAATAATAAAAATTCAGCCATGACTAATATAATATTATAGCCACTACTATAGAAGTATAATGTATAAATGTTATATTTTTCAATAATACATAATAATATCTCAAATGATAAAACATGATAAAAATCTCCATGAAGTAGTCTCCACAACTCAAGTATCAATCTATAATCTCAAGTGTAGACCCTAATATAGTACTCTAGTTGGGAGGGAGAACATCATCCGAGCACTTTTCCACACCAACTACAGACCATATATCCCCTACACTATCTCTCAAACAAGGGGATGACCCTTCCTTCATAGATGGGTAGATAATGAAATTGAGAGAATATAGAGTAACAAACTAGAACCCATGTGTTCAAAATATCTAATACATAATATGTATCATAAATAAATCTATTCTAACATGATATCACACATATATGAAAATTGTATCAACATATGAAATGACAATGTTTAATTAAAACATTACTTTGACCAAAGTTTTCTATAATTAATAATTTTTAGGATCAGTCAAATTCATACACACCACTCAATTATATTACACCTCCTCTTGGATTTATGGGGATAATTAAACCATTGAAATCCATCCACTACTTATTTAGGGTCATAAATGTGAGATATCGATTAAAAATATATAATAATATAAAAACTAATAGATCCATTCAAAATATTTTCCTTTAGCTGATAAAAATATGCTAAGTAAAAAAATATCAAATACAGTCATTTAGTCCATCAAATAAAATACAATGAATCCATAAAATCTAGTTTATTACAAAATAATAAATAAAATAAAAAATAATCCTGAACATACCATCCGAGTATGACTTATATCTAAAATATTAGTTACCCATATCACAAGTAAATTATAATGTTATTTCATCCCCAAAATAATCGCTATCACATAGGGTTATATATTTGTTTATATTCCACATATAAAACAAAATCCAGTCCAAACATCATAATATGCTTTATGTTTTTAAAACTCTTAAATACATTATTTTAATGTTTTAATATATAAATATTAAAATATATACAAGCACCCATTTTCACACTCTATGGTAATAATGTTCACAAGAACGACACAGTTGTGTACTTATATATATATATATATATATATATATATATATATATATATATATATATATATATAAATAATAATAATAATGTTTTCAAGCACAACACAACTTGGAGAGTTATATATATATATATATATATATGGATTGTGTCATAAATCTGAATTGATTTTACCAATTATATATATATATATATATATAATATTGGTAAAATCAATTCAGATTTATGACACAATCGTATAAACATATATATATATATAAAACTCTCCAATTCATTTTTAATACAACACAAATACTTTATTGTATATGGTATATTCTAAGAAGACATCCATTGTCCATGAATTAGAGTATTTTGTATATGTAATGTATACATCCAGCCAATAAAATATCCCCATAGCCCCTTTTAAAAACCAGATAAATCCCAATATATTTGTTTAATTAAAACACATAGAATTTTCATGTAATTTAACATTCATACACAACCATCTATTTTACCAAATCCATTTAATCAAATACCTCAATACAATCAATTTAAAATTGACATTTTAATTAAATGCATATGAACTAATACAAACACTCAACCGATTATGCCCATATTAGGATGTCTAATATAACAACTCAGACTTGGACGTATAAACTATTATATATATATATACCCAGTCTTTTTATTAACTATGTAAACTCTTATTTAAATCATAGACTGAATCAAATATGCAATAACAATACACAATCAATCTAAACATTCACATAATTCAATATAATACATTCAATTAAAATCTTAACTCTTTCATATCCATCTATGCATATAGCTGAGTGCACAACAAATAATTTGCTCATCCACCTACCCATACCCAGGGTATTTATTATGGCCTTAACCATTCATTACCAAATCCATATATAAGTAAATATGATGGTTATAGGTTTCATAATAGAGTCCATAATGAATATCATGTCCTATGTTTAAATAAAAAACATTCATTTTGAAAACCAAAACAATATAATACCTTTCAAAACTCAAATTTGAATTCAACTATATGGTATCCTACAACTAGTCTTTTTTAACTTTGGCAGTTTCCTTTGAAATCCCCAGGTTTTCAAAATAAAAGTCTATATATCAATATATATATATATATATATATATATATATATATATATATTTATATACATCATTAATTTAGATAGAGTATATACATATATATTTGTATATATATATCTACATAGTTTATTTTGTATAAATAACCCATTCATCTAAAACCCAAAATACAAATAAGTTTATACACAGTCTTAAATGTATTATTTTAAATACCTTAATGAATATCTATCAAACTAGTTTGACCACAAACTAGTTCAAGCCAATAAAATGTACCTACCAAGAATAATCATGCCATGATAGAACAAAGTTTTCTGAATTGAAAGAGGAATTTAAGACAGATCTCAATTCAAAGCCTAAAACAACCATAATAATTTTCTACAACTCTACCCAATTCCCTTGGGTTACCTTGGGTTAGAAGTAGGGTTTTGTAGAGGCCAAGCCTTCCAGAGGGCCCTACATACAACATTTCTAGGTTTTCTATAACATTCATGCAAAGGAAAAAACCTGTAACAAATTTCAATTCCAAACCCATCAAACATTACACACAAGAATTTAAGTACAAAACTAACTGATGAATATATGAATGCCAAGGAAGACAAATTACTCCTTTTCCTTTACTCATTCACACCTTCCTCTCCCTCTATCTCCTATCTCCTCTATATATGCCATGTGTGATCCCCTGCCTCACAACCTTATCCCATTTTCTTTTATTCTTCTCCATTGACTTACTCGCCACCACCTTCTCCTTCATTAATAGTAAACCCAATTGATTGAAAATATTTGTATGAAAAATAACTTAACAAAACTCCACTATGCTACAGTCCACTACCATGTAGCCTTAGCTAACTCCATCATCATTTTTTCATAATGACGGTTAACCCTAAGTCAACAGGTGATTATTAACCCTAATCATCTTGAGACTTCCAAAAGAATGCATTAAATAATCATTTTATATCTTAAATAATATTTGCATGACATTGACTTAACACAATTCTGACTATCTAAACCAAATAAATTATAATCATAATCCCTAATATTATTCCATGCAAAGACTATCAACTACTCATTTAACATATTAACTATATAGCATGGTAATACAAATAAATTCAAAAAGTTGTATGAAACTAAGTCATTAGCTAATAAGATATTATTATGTTGGCAGTTGTATAACCTGAGGATACATGATAGTTCAATAATCATAGATCATCTCAATGATTTTAACACACTGATTATCATGTTGGATTCAGTAGAGGTGAAAATTGAATAAGAGGACAAGGTGGCTATTTTATTGTGCTCTTTGCCTAAATATTGGGATCAACTAGTTATGGTGCTTAGTAACTCAACACCATAGGGAAAACTAGCCTTTGAAGTTGTAGTGTCCACAAAAATTTCTAAAGATTCAAGGTGAAATACATCTCAAGGGCCTTCTTTCAATGAAGTCCTAGTTTCAAGGGAAAAAACTACAAAAATAGGGAAAACTAAGCGTGGATAGACTAGGTCAAAATTTAAGGGCAAAAAAGAGTCAAATGTTAGAATTGTGGAAAATTAGGGAATGTAAAAAAGGATTATAGGGTGTTGAAGATAAACAAATAAAATCCTATCTCACATCCATCTAAGGCAAATAAAACTAAATTTTAAGCACCATTAGAGGACAAAGAGGTTTTGTTTACTAATTTGAGAGGTCCATTACATCATGTTTGGCTTATTGATTTTGGAGCCTCTTTTCACATGACTCCTCACAGGGACTAGTTTTCTTCTTATCAATCATATGATGGAGGTCTTATTTACATGGGAGAGTACAATCCATGCAAAGCTATTGGTGAAAGAGAAGTCAAAATTAAGATGTTTGATGGGGTAGTGAGGACTATTCAACATGTTAGACATGTACCAAGATTGAAGAAAAATATGTTATCACTTGGTATATTCCATGAACATCCTTACTAGTTTAGTGGGGAAAATAGTTATCTGAAGGTAGTAAGTGTATTATTGATGGTGATAAAAGTAAAAAATGTGGGAAATATCTATAGGTTGGTTGGATAAACTTGTACTAGAGAGGCTACAATAGTGTTGAATGGGGTAATGGAGTCATTGTCAACTTGGGACAAAGGCACATGAGGTATGAATTAGATTCTTGGGATGAAGATAAATAGAGATATAAAGAATATAAAGCTTTTGTTTTCAAAGATTACTTGTGTAGAAAAGGTTCTAAAACACTTCAATATATAGAATGCACAGTCGGTTAGTATCCCATTTGCTATTCACATTAAATTGTCTTCAGAGTAGTACCTTAACACTGAAGTAGAGAGGATAAATATGTCTTATGTCTTATGTATGGATAAATATGTCTTATATACCTCATGTGTGGTCTCAGGGTAATACTAGATAAAACATTTCTCCTAGGTGTAAACTCTCTAGTTTTTAATTTTTGTGAGCATTATTTGTTTGAAAAATAAAATAAACTACATTTTTTTATATGTACTACCAAAATTAAATAAATTCTATAATTAATTCATTCAGATATTTGGAAAGCACCAGTTACATCTATCAGGGGTTCACCATATTTTGTTTCTTTTTATAGATGATCACTCTAATAAGGTGTGAATTTATCTTCTCAAGAATAAATCTTATCTATTTTCTTGTTTTAAGAAGTTTAAAGCTTTGGTATGAAATCAAAAGGGTAAGACAATAAAATTTCTTAGAATAGACAATGGAGGGGAATTTTTGCTTAGGGGAGTTTAATTAGTTTTGTAGTGAGCATGGCATAGAAAAGTAGTTGACAATTGCTATAACACCACAACAAAATGGTGTTGATGATTTGATGAACCATACAATATTGGAGAGAGCTAGATGTATGTTGAGCATTTCTAGATTGGAACATATATTTTGGGGTGATGTTGTTAACACAACCTATTTTTTAAATAAAAAAATCACCCACTACAACTCTATATCTTAAAATCCCTAAAGAAGTATGGATAGGTAAACATGTTGATTATTCATTTCTTTGAGTTTTTGGTTCTAATGCTTTTGCTCACATTCCTAAGGAGAAAAGAAATATGCTATACATAAAGTTCACTAAATATATTTTTATTATCTATATAGATGGTAAAAATGGGTATATATTATGGTATGCTATTGCTCACAATATTGTTATTAGCTGAGATGTTTATTTTAATGAAAAAATAGTGTAAATAAGTAAAGAACAACAAAGTACAACTATTGTTCTAATAGATGTGGAAAAGTATGATGTTAATATGGATGTGTACGATTAAAATCAACCACTTATCCATGAAAATAACTAGGATAGCAATCGAGATTAGGTTTATGATAAGGATGAACAATAATCATATGAGCCACAAGGTGACACATCACACTTTGTGAGGAGATCCACTAGAGTGACCAATCCACTAGATAGGTACTCTCCTAGTTGTAATTCAACTTATACATTAGTTACTGATGTTTGTAGGACTAACTCATATCATAATCCTTGCAAAGTTGAATATGCAAGCAAATAGAGAGTTTCCATGAAGAGGAGATGGAAGCTCTACATAAAAATAAAATGTGGGAACATGTGTCATTGCCTAAGGGGAGAAAATCTATAGGGAACAATTGGGTCTTCAAACTAGAAAGGTACAAAAGATAATGTGGAGCAGTAAAAAGCTCAATTGGTGGCCAAGGGGTATGCATAAAAATATAGTATTGATTTTGATGAAATATTTTCACCTATTATACAACTAAGTACAATTAGAGTTGTTTTGGATCTTGTTGCTAGTCTTGATTTGGAGCTAGAATAGTTAAATGTTACAACAACCTTCTTGCATAATGATGTTTCTGAGGTCATTTATATGCAACAACCAGAAGGTTTTGAGTAAAGATAAAAGCATAATCTTATTTTGAGGTTAAAAAATTATTGTATGGTATGAAATAGGTGCCAAGGTGTTGGTGCAAGTGATTTGATTCATTCATGATGAGTTTGGGTTTTAGCATATGTGAGGCTAATCATTGTGCATACTATGAAAGGTGTGAAGATGGTAGTTTAATTACTTTGATTTTGTATGTTGATTATATGTTGGTAAAAGGTCCCAACATACACAAAATCATCATATTAAAATATCAGATTGCTAGGGAGTTTGAGGAGGACTTATGAGGTATGAATTAGATTCTTGGGATGAAGATAAATAGAGATATAACAGAATAGAAAGCTTTGGTTTTCAAAGATTACTTGTGTATAAAAGGTTCTAAAACACTTCAATATATAGAATGCACAGTCGGTTAGTATCCCATTCGCTATTCACATTAAATTGTCTCTCAGAGTAGTACCCTAACACTGAAGTGGAGAGGATAAATATGTCTTATGTATTGTACTCATTAGCAGTTGGGAGTCTTATATTCACCATGGTGTGCACAAAATCAAACATTGCATAATTAATGGGAGTATTCAATCATTACATGGCGAATCTAGGTTGTGAGCATTAGATGGATATAAAGTGGATTCTTAGGTATTTGAGGGGAACTTTTGATGCTACTATTTTTTATAGTGGGATCACATTTTAAATTGATGGGTATGTGGATGTGAATTTTGGTGGAGATAGAGATAGGATAAAATCCACTATAGGTTATGTTTTATCCTTAGTAGGAAGTGTAGTTAGTTGGATCTCAAAGTTGAAATTAGTGGTGGATTTTATAATTAAAGTTGAATAAATGGTAGTGACATAGGATTGTAAGGAGGTGATTTGACTTCTTAGACTTTTGGGTGAATTTTAGGTCAAGAATTATAACATGATGTTGCATTGTGATAGCCAAATAACTTTTCACTGAACATATAAACCTAGCATATCATGCTAGAATGAAGCATATTGATTTACAATATCACTTTCTACATGATGTGGTGGAAGGAGGACATATCTCTTTAGCTAAGATACACACAAATATAAACCCAATAGATATGTTGATGAAGCCCATTGGTAGAGATAAGTTCATTTGGTGTAAAAAATCTCTAGGCTTTCATGTTAATTGATGATTGGAAGCACATGGGCATTGGTCTTTTAGTAAGAGGAGTTATTCACAGGTAAAAAATATAACTTCAAATGCAAGATTGTTGGTATGTTGAGTTAGTTTTATTCTTCCAGCATTGATAGATCAATTGACAACTAGTTCCACACATGATTCACATCATGACCAAAAGATTAAATGCCAAGGGGTTATAGGGGGCTATATTTAGTCCCCATGCCACAAATTTAGGTTATTCTAGTGAGGATATTTGTACAACATGTAATTTTTTACTGTGGTTTCTAATTTAAGTTCCTTTTATTAAAGGTACTAGTGGGTTAGGATAAATATATAGTAGTATGGTTCTTTGTTATTGGAGATAGAGAGTGGTTATGCCATTAATTTAACAACACATTAATTTTTGATATTAATAAAATACTAAGAGACCCTTGCCTCATGGTTTTTCTTAAAACACATCCAAGTTTTCCATATAAATATGTGTACTTGTCTAGTATCCATTTTTATTACTTATCATTATGATTATATTTATTTATATATTGTTTACTTTTTTAACATTTAGAATAAGAAGTATGAATAGTGTCAAAAGGGTGAATAATTTTAGGAGGGGAAATGAGGTTCATAACTTACAACTAGGTCCACATACGACACTAGAATTGGGTTTGGATTTTGGGAAGTCAAGTAGTCATTACACTACTTTACCAATGATGAATTCATGCTTAACATAGTCCCAGTTCCCTTATTGGCCTTCCCTATCACTTTCACATCAATCCACACATAAAATGCACTACCATAGATAGTTGAAGCTGTAGAGTGTAACAACACAAGTAATCTCAATCCATATAAAAAGTATATGAACATATCCAAGGCAAAACCTATCAATGCTATATACTTAGGCTAATCATCTAAACATATGCATAATTAATCATATGCTTAAGAAATAATAGCTCTACTAGTACACAAATATAATAAGCATCATAATGGACAAATAAAATAATGTAAGTAAACTAAAATCATTACACATAAAATCCATTGTATTTAAAATATGGTAATAATAACATCTCATGTCTCAATACATATAAAAAACATCATATAAAGATGTGTGTATGATAACAAAATGTTCAAAAGAAAGCATTGTGAAATATAGGGCCTCACATCCCCTTCCTCTTATGCAAACTTCCTCATGTAGGTTAATGTAATTCAAAAGTTTAGTTTTAAGGATGTTTAAACAATCTCCAAAAATCTTATTTAATTAGCTCAACAACATCTCTAAGTCAATGATCTCATATGTTAATGCCACCAAGATGCTTCTCACCTACTATTCCCACACTTGCACAAGGTGAAAGGTACATAATAAGGTTCATCTAAATAAAATATTAAAACAAGTTGAAAATTTACCAACCCAATCAATGAGTAAAGTTAAATTGGCTAAGCAACCTAACTCAATACATAAAGGAGAACAATGAAAAGGTTAACTAACCCAAAATGATATAAGGAATAATAAAGGTGAAAATGGATAGACAACCTAGCTCAATACAACATGAAAGATAAGAAAGAAAGTAGAAGGTTCGACATTGAATAAAGTTTTAAAATAAGAAATGGATAAACAGTGTCTAAATCCATATCAAGGAAAATCATAAGAAGATGATTCCAATTAACTTAAAAATCATAATCAATAACTAAAATAATTTCAATGTATTCCACATCTAGTGGAAAAATTTCAAAAATTTAGATATAATAATACTAAATAATTTGTCTTTAGAAGGCCACAAGTGGGGAGTAGGGAGATAATGTATCAACAACTAGAACAAAACTCTCCACTACCCTCGCATGGTAAGAAATATGCATTGCAAATCCAAGTTTCCAAGATCTCCATACACTTACCAATATGTACAGTTGGTAAGGTTCACAACACATTTCCAAAAATAAGAGAAAAGGTTAAACCTCATAGATGCATCTATCTGCTCCATCTTTACAATTCTCTAAACATAAAGTATAAACACCATCCCATGAAGGTCAAGGTATGTAGGTTAATCAACACTAATGATACATGACTTTGATAATAAAGAACATTTACTTCACATCATATAAGATATAATCCACTCAATGGACTTATGATGATGTCACTTGATGGTAATAGAGTACCAACTCATCTCGAAGAGCTAAGTGATAACTAAAATAACACCTCTTCTGAAACCAAAGGAATACATTAAATATCAATACATAAAAAATAAAAAGAATACATAGGAAGCTACTAACATAACATACTACACTCTTCCACATTGAGCAGGATGCCTACCACTCAAGGGTGGTATCCATTTTTGATGGGTCTGTTGAGATCCCCTCCCCTAGAATTGATGTTCGCAAGGCACAACACAACATCAAACATGTTTATACTTTATTTTGTGAGGAACATCTCATGATTGCACAACACCCACTACACATAACACAAGTGGCCCCTGGTGATTTTGTTTATAAAGAAAAATGTTTAATCATTAGTAAGGATGCTCCATCTATGGTGATTGAGAATGTTATAGGAAACTCTTGTTCATGTCACTCATGAACTAAGTTATGTGTTCTTTTACCCAACATGGTACACATACAAAAATAAAAAATACCATTCAAAGGAATGATTACCAACTCTAAAAAAGGTATATATGCCCTATAAAGACACATACTCATACCCAAGTCCCCCTCACAAATAGGGTCCTCAAAATAACATCTCAAGAATGATGGATGTGCAACACATGCATTCCTCATCAAGCCATACTAAAGGATGGCCCCAACCTCACAATCTAAACCAAGGGTATGGTATGGTTCCAAAACTGAGTCACTATAAGATTTAAAAAACTTACCCAAGCATCTAATATGGTATGACATGACATAAGATTCTACATGCATTTATACAACATGTAATATCAAAATGATGTAATGGCCACTATGAAAAGAGAAGGGTCACCTCAAAGGGTTGGCACCCACAAATGTTTGAATGTCATAATCCATGATAAACTACATACTCTAAGTAAGTAGCATATAAGTTACAAAAGTAAATGCATACTCTTATCATACACATGTTTATCAAAAAGGAGGTACATCTACTCAGGGTCAATGCTACATATGGATCTAAAATAAACTTATCTTTCATCACTTCTATCAAGACTCATAGATAACCCACTCAATTGGGTATCACCACCATGGAAACAAACTTATCTAAGGAAATCACCTCAATAATATCAAGTAACTTAAACTATTATGGGTACATTAATCAATTTAAAATTATCCACAAGTAGGAAGGTACACTCTAACCTCCTTAGAAATGAGGAAAAACAAATCACATTCCTCTCGAGGGTCACTATAAACAAGGTCACCTTTGAACCACTATTATCTCAACACAAGGGTGTTCTCTAAATAAATAGTCCAAAAAGGGGGTCATTACCTCAAATGGGTTGTTGAACACAACATTTAAATATCAACATCAAAAATAGATCTGTATACCTTGGATATCAAGCAGACATGCAATAAGGGGTAATAATACCATTCCAACGTAGTCATCACTTTGATTAAGTCGATGATCACACCTTCTTGGTGACAAGATGCCATAAATGCCTACATGTTCCTCTCTAACCATCACTGATGTCCAAATTTAATGGAAATTTCACTCCATCATGTGGCTATAAATAAGGCATAACTCACTACCAAAAGGAGAAAAACTTCATTCACTATAAAGATAAGTGAAAACAAAGTGACCCACATGGGGCTGCCTAATAAAGACCTATGTGTGGTATCACCATTCCATCACATAACGTGAAGACAAAATTTAACAACACTCGTGTGTATATAGATAGGTTTCAAGTGGAAAACCCATGTGAAACACCATGAGGCTCTCAGTCCCTTGTGCATACCAAGTATGCCCCTAAGGTCTTTGTAACCATCTTGTTCCATGATACAAGCCTCTTGACATAAGGAGGGACTATGCCCAAACTCTTCTTAGAACTACTCATATGGCAAAGGTTAAAAATTAAAGAAAATGGGATGGCTTACTAAAATGCATCTTGATTCATTCCAATTTCATCACTCAAGGTGAGAGAAACATCAAGAACCCCTCTAGTAGACTCCACTTGAGTGGTGAGGCAACCATTTCCTTTTTTGTCATTCCTCTTCAAAATTTTCAAAGGTTTTTATAGTTAACATATTTTGAGATTTTTTGGATGAGTCTCAAGGGAATATTTTATATTCATACTATTACATACGCCTGTATTAGTAGTAGGTTAGGCCAGGTATGCACAATAATTTTACTAAAATCTCAAATTTTAGGTTCATGGTCATTAAAAATGTCATTATCCCTAAATGTCATGAATTTCTCATAAAGGACAAAAATATTGATAATAAAGATCTTCATCGAGAATAATTTTCTTAGTTACTTAACTGAAAAGAACAAATGTTACTTAAAACTTTATTCAAGAATATATTTGACATCCATATATATCACACAAAATGGGATTTTTGTTGATTTCATTAAAATAGCTTCCCACAAAGCAAAGCATGTTTGCTTAAATCAGGGTTATTGAACCTAGAAAGGCCTATCTTGACCCTAGGAATATAGGACTCTCTACTATCTAGATAAGATCAAAATTCATAGTCTTAAGAACCAAAATAAATTTATTCTGAGAGCTTATCTATGAATTCCTCCAAGGTAAGATGTGGATGGCTAAGGTCATGGGAAAGTCCCATGAACCTATCACACCACAACTCAATCATGAGCTAATGGTCACTTGGATCTTATGGCTATCTAGTTTCCTAACACTTAGTTGGAACCATTGTTCCAAGCTCTCACCATACCTCATTTTTTATACTATATGGGTAGATGTCCAACAGTCCTAACATAGATCTCTTAGGGGTAGAGACCAAAATGAAAGATAAGCATCAATTACTAGGCTAGAATGTCCATGGTCCTCATGTGTACCATGCTTACCCTCTCAATGAGGTGTATGACCAAAAAGTACATGCAATTATTCTTTACAGAAGAATTGGTACCAACTAATAATCTCTAGATCTCACAATGTTTAAATTATGTCTGGTACCAAAATATCATGCCCAAAAACTGACATGACTAAAAATTATATATATATATATATATATAATGTTTTTAGTCATGTCGATATATATATATATATATATATAATATAGATCTCACAATGTTTAAATTATGTCATGTCCAATACATATATATGTATATATATATATATATATAATAATCTCTAGATCTCACAATGTTTAAATTATGTCTGGTACCAAAATGTCATGCCCAAAAACTGACATGATTGAAATTATTATATATATATTGGACATGACTGATATAAATATATATATATATATATATATATATGTATATATATATATACATATATAGATACACACACACACACACACACACACACACACACACACACACACACACACACACACACACACACACACACACACACACACACACACACACACACACACACACACACACACACACATAATCTTTTTTTTTATGTGCATTTTTAGTCATGTTAGTTTTTAGAAATGACACTATGTCTATGATGTTTTTTATAGGATAAGTCTGCAAAAAGGGTGTAGAGCCCATATATAAAAAGCCCAAGGGGCAGCAGGGTAGGCCAAAGGCCACTAATAATAGACAAACAACAAATAGATGATAATCAAATAACAAACCTGAAATAGACTAGAAGACAACCATGGCAGAAGCACTACTTATTAATCAAGTCTTTCCAGTCATCTTTAATGAAACCAAGAAGCTCCTCCTTGTTAGAAAAATTTCCTTCAATATCCTTATATTTGTTTGGGACCTCCTATAGAATCATCAGAGATGAAGCAAATCAATAAACAACCTTCAGGCAGATGATTGTCAACACTTTTATTTTGTTTTGGAGTGAGTGCAAACCATTTTTTACTTCCTCCAGTTCCCTTTTAATCTGACTACTATCATCACAAATGTCCTTGGAATCTTCCTTAACTGAGTTATTTATGGAGTTATTCATATCCTCAAAATGATTGGTCCTTTCCTTGTCAATCTATTGGTTCAAACTGGTCTTGATTTTTAAAATACCCACTCCCTCTCTTAGATCCAAAGTAGAGGGATAATCAACAATTTTCACCAAAGGGGTTTGGCCCCCTACTAGTCTATTGGACCTCTTAATATTTAACTTTTTATTCATGAAACTCTGAGGTTTAATTCTAGATGCTTCATCCACATCCACATCCCCTTACGCTTGGGCCTCTAGGTGCTCTTTGTCCGTAGCCAGATTTAGAAGCTCTTCACCCACCACTTTTTTAGTATTTTTCTTGCCCAAATTTTTCTTCATAGAAACATCTCGAGGGATAACTTTCCTCTTATTATTGCCAAAAATATAAGGACTGGTCTTTAGCTCACACAACCCTTCCACAACCAAATATTGAGAAGGATTGAGGGGTCTGGATTTATAAACTTCTAGAGATGGACAAATAGATCCCAATAGGAGAGGGGAAAAACAATATTTCTTAAGGAGGGATTTCTAAGAAGGGGTGACAATGTCCATGGACTTGGGAAGGGAACCATAGGAACCTAGGTAACCAAATTTGACTCTCAAGGGGATATGGTCATCTAAGTCACTTTCATGGGTATCTTCAATCATAAGAGCCTTTAAAGGTTTAGATGGACACAAAGCCAAATGAAAGTGATAAAGACTGAAGATAAGACCTTGGTGGAGTGGAATGGCTGAGGCAACTGGGTTACTATCAATAGCATTTTTAATAGATTTGAGAGAAGTCTTTAAGGATGACAAAAGGAAGAAAGGAAAGTTAACTAGTGCCTTATGGTGAAAGTGATTAAGAAGAGCAAAATGGTAATGATAAAAACACTTAAAATGACCCTCAAAGGTGAAATACTTCATGATAGTAAAACACACCTTATCTTAAGGATTAATTAGACTTTCCCTATCAAAACCTTCCTGTATTTTCATTAGAGACTCACCTTCTGTAAAGAATCTTTTCATCCCTTCTAGGTCTTGGACTTTGGTGAGTCTCTTCAATCTTTTGCCCTATCTATGATGTTAATTGATTATTTCTAAATAAATAATCTAAAGATTAGTTCTAAAGAATTATCATCCAATATAATAATGGTGAAGTCTAAAGTTTTACAAATTAAGTGATCAAAACATGAGTCAATTCTACATGAATTTTGACTATACATACATATATACATACATACATACTTATGGTCTATTTTTTGTGTGCATTTTCAGTCATGTTAGTTTTTAGGAATGAAAATATGTCTATGATTTTAATTTATTATTTCTAAATAAACAATCTAAATATTAGTTCTAATGAATTATCATCCAATATAATAATGGTGATGCCTAAAGTCTTACAAATTAAGTGATCAAAACATGAGTTAATTCTGCTTGAAATTTGACTATGTTATGTACTATGACCTAGGGGGTCAATACCAGTTCCAGTTTAAAATGCCTTTGAAATGACTAAGGTATTGTTGTGTAGGTATAGGTATGTTTAGGCTTAGATGTACCTAGACTTACACAATAGAATACTGGGTGTTTCTAGAAGGCATCTAGGCAATTTTTTAAATTAATTTTGTTTTTTATTTTTAGTCAAACAAGGATGTGAAAAAACAAATGTGTATGGCTAAAGTCATGGGAAAGTACCATCATCCTAGCACACAATAACACACTCATGAGCTAATGGTCAATTGGCCCTCATGGCCATCTAACTTCCTAACATTTGGTTGGAACCTTTATTCCAATATTTCACCATACCTCATCTATTCTAATAGATGGGTGGATGTCCCATAATCCTAGCACGAGTCTCTCAAGGATAGAGACTAAAATAGAAGACAAACATCTAGTACTTGGATGAAGAGTCCATATTCTAAGGAACTTTTGATGTGTACCATGCCTACCCTTTTAATGAGGTATAAGACCAACAAGTGCATGCATCAGGTCATTATGAAAGAAGTAGTACCAAATAATATTCCCTAGATCTCACAATTTTTAAACCATGCTCTAATACCAAAATATCATGCCTAAATACTAACATCACTAAAAACACAAAAATAAATAAATAAATAAATTTTGGTCTATTTTTGTGTGTTTTCAGTCATGTCATTTTTTGGGCATGACACTGTGACGATGATGTTAATTGATTATTTATAAAGAATAATCTAAATATTATCTTTAATGAATTATCATTTAATATGAGAATGGAAAAGTCTGAAGTCTTACAAATTAAGTGGTCAAAATGCGAATTAATTTTGTATGAAAACTCACTATGTTATCGGGTACTTCTACCTAGGGGGTATGGTACCAATTCCAATTTAAAATGACTTTAGAAATTCCAAAGGTACTATTATCACCCAAAATTTCACCCTAAGGAGACCTACTCAAGCCTCCTCAAATTTGGAATAACATTAAAACACCTCATATGCTATGGGTAACAATTCTAAGAGGTGAATCTTTAGGTTATGGGCTAGCTCCCAAGTACAACACCTAAAACTAATCACTAACCTACTTGTTTTGAAGGAAAAGGGATAGAATGATATTAAAAACTACTCTAATGGATGTGATTCACTAATATAAACTCCACAACTTATTTAAAATTACACTATGGAAAGCAACTATAAAGTTGATCTCAAAATCTAAGGTTATTCTAATAATAATGTTTCAATGTAAAGGTAGAATTCAATGTATCCTTCAAGGTGAATGAATAATAGGCCTGATAATGGGTACTATTAATCCTCCTTACACTTAAAATCATATAAATTTGCCAGCTACACATCATATGACCTGCTAGAAAGTAGATTTCTCACACAAAGCATGGAAGAGATAGATAAATGCAAGGAAGGAAACTATCACTTGTCATCTAACAATAATAATAATTCATACAATTAATGTCAAACTTGAGAAAACCAAAACTAGTTTAGATATTTATTCTAAAAGAAAATTAGTTTTTAATTTAGTAGGGCTTTGCCATACCAAACTGTAGATGTGTTACAATGCCAAAAGAGGCAACACATATAAAGAATGAGGAAGAGAGAGAGAAGAGGCATGGGAAAGAGAAATTGAAAAGTGTTTATCATACAAGATATAGTTACAAAAAATAAATTAGTTGTATAATAGTCCTAGAACCTCTTCTTTGACATGTGTTGCATTTCTTGATCATCAATTTCAAGGGAGTTGGCATATGAGAGTTCCATGGTTCATCATTCATTCAAAACTACTCATCTTAACATGTGCATAATGAAAATTGGGGGTTTTAATCATTAAATCACCATGAAATACCTTTATACTTCCTATTTGACACATATAATTCATTTGAAAACTCCCTTGTACTGACATTTCAGTGGCAATCATCACATAACTCCTTAGGTGTCTTGAACCCATTTGTCTACTACGCCTCTCCTTGCTTGCAAGTGTCAAATATTGATTACACATTTATGATTGAAAATTATTTATATGGAAGGGATATAAATATCATAAAAAACTTTAAATATATCTTTTGTATCCATGAAACACTCCTAAAGATCTTATTTTGCACCCAAAGCTTGCATTTTCTCCCAATTCCTTATAGCTCAGAAAACACATAAAGCTCCTTGTGTGGAAGAGTGTATGGATGATATTTGAAAAATAAGGGTATTTTTAAGTGCCCAGTATGACCTTACAACTTCATGTCAAATTTCATGACCCAACTATGAGTGTAAGTGTACTTATTCACCTAATCTCTGTCCCTAATTAGGCTTGAATTAGGTCTCTAGGCCTAGAAACTAAGATTTTGCTCCACATGCCTCAAACACATGTGAAAATACTAGTAAGTATTTGATTCACTTTCCCAGCCTATATCCATTCTCCATGACAAATTTGGGATTTTGAGACCTTGTGTAGATAGGTGAACCATGAAATGGCAAAAAACCTAGCCTTTCACAAGCCCTTTTCACATTGCCTTCAACAATCAAACATGTAGGAGAAATTTTAGAGTGACATGTACAGATTTTTGGACTTAAATAGGTGTAAGACACCTTAATCCATCCTCCATAATTATTTTCATATGTCTATGAGGTCAACAACCTTATTTTGAACTCAAATCCTTACAAAAACATAACATTTATTGCATCCATACAGGTGTAGGTACAAACAAGTGTCATGGTGATATTATTCCTATAGTAAATAATGATTTTCAATAGGTTTTGGGAGAAATAAAACTCATTTTAGGATTATTGGAATCCAATCTCTCTCATCAGTTTCTTATTAGGGTTTATAGTAGTTCACATTCTTAACGATTGTTCATAAACCCTGGGGCCTTACTCCTAAACCAATACCACAAATTTCAATCACATAAGTGTATTCAACTATCCCTAGGCATTAATGTTCCTATAAAACTTGTCCATATAATTCTAATCACAATAAAGTGCTCCTTAGGTTTCTACTATGCCATTGGAGAGTGGTATGTAGTCTTAACCATTGTTCATAAAGGTTAGAGACCTGAACCAACATCTGATGCTAGAATATTGGAATATGGGTACCCCTTCACCATCCTTGAAAACCATTAGACCCCATTCATAAGGTGAGAGTCATACTTAATAATAAAAATCTAGTCTTGAACTGTAGTCATATACCTAGAAGGGCTTGAGAAAGTTTTATAGGCCAAATGATAATTTTATTATCTTTATCTACTTATGGATGCCCATATAGGGTTTGTACCATAATTATGTAACTTATCAATGTCCTCAGGTGCCCATTTCACCCTAAAAAACCATTCTTTTTATGACTGTACTTATAGGCCGATGTGTTTGGTCTTAGGTTTAACAGGCCTAAATAGGTTTATCAACCTTGACATCATCTTCATTAACTTTGAGGACTATATTAAGGTCATACTAACATTAAAGGATCACTTCAAAATTATTTTATTCTTCCCACTAACCCCTTCTCTCTCAAACTAAGTAGGCATCCTTCATGTAGGTAGGTAGGCCTGTAGAAGCACTTGACTGTGTGATTGCATGGTTTAAAGTGATTATTTTTATCATCTCCTCTATGACTTTTATTTTAGATTTATTTGATCTCATATGACTTTTTATACCTTATCTATCTATATAAACTCTAACTCCAGTGTGTGCACTACATCTTCTTCTCAAGTTTGGAACCAACTTGAGCTACTCATATCAACATGTAGGTAGTCATTTGGGGTTTGAATGCATTTTGGAGTTTAGATCTTAATACAAATCACTAAGAAAAATAATGACATTCATTACAATGTTATGGGTTTAGTGTCTTCCTTTGAATCTCTACAACTTTGGCAAGACCTTACATCCTCAACTTGACCATACATGTATCTTATATCTTCTCAAGACATGGTTGTAGGTGATGGCTGAGATTATTTTTGAGTTTTAAGCTTTAAAACTTGGCCTTCTTGAACTATATCATTGACACCTTGATACACATGTGAACTTTATTTAAAGCTTCTTCACATTCAACTTATCCCTCTACAAACTTGTTAGCACTCTCATCTACTTGACCATACATGTATACTCCTTTTGCTCTGTCTATAGGTCTATTTGGGTTCTTTACTTTCTCAATGCATTGGTAATCACATGAGAGGATTATAAGGTTTAGATATATATGAATATTTCTCCTTTGTTTACTTCATCACATATGTACATTTTTATACATTCTCCATGTTGATTTAAGGCCTTAAACAACTCAATCTTGTCATTCTGATTGTAGGTGTTCATTGGGTGTCTTTAGCATTCAATTTTGAAGTCACACCCTCTCTAATGGTATTGAATACATCCAAGTGTGAAAAAATTATAATTCCCTCACCTTTTATATTTTAAAACTCAATTTTTAGCACACAGTTCATTATATTTCTGATGAAAAGAGACCTATAGTTTTGTAGACCTGTAGGTCTACATTTTCATGTTTCAAGCATTCACATGATTTAAGTTTGATCTCTTGAGCTTTGAGAATGTCTCTCCATCACTTCCTTATCTCTCTTGTGAGGTCATGATCTTCATATCATTCTTAACAATGTAAGACAACTCATAACACAATCTTCAAGCTAGGAGTATGAATTCCACTTGAAGGACTGTGTACGGAATGACTAGTCATATTGAAGAGTTTTGAATGAGATGAGAGGATTGTGAAAACATCCAATCATCACCTATATACATTAAGCACTGTCAACTCCTCCAAAACTTCAAGTTTAATCCTATGACAAATCCCTCCCTCATGGAGGCTCCTCTTGTAGTACTTGATGTTTATACGTTTCAATCTGATAGAAACAAATGTAAAATAGTTGTGAATACATATAAAAACCTCCTACAATACTCATCATGCTCCAATGAGCTCCAAAATACATGGAATTGGTGTAAACCATAAGCCTATGGAATTTAATAGGTGTTTTGACTGCCTATATTGTTAGCAATGGTTTATGCATCTCATCCTCTTAAACCTTAAAATATTTCCATAAATATTAAGCCCACGAGGGATACCTCGTATGCCTAGAATAATTTGGCCTAATTCCTCTATATGTTCATAAAATATAACACCCTGCATGAGGGATCATCTTCCCATCCCAATTGAGATACTTGCTAATGCTTTTATGTGTTTATTGAGGTTTTGAATTATAATTCTCTCTTGATTTATTGATGAATAAAGATTAATTAAAAATTAAAAAAAAAGATTAATTAGAGTTAAACCTCTCATATATATTAGATTAATTTATAAATTTATAAAATAGATTTTATTATTTTGAGGAGAGTCACAGGGATTCCAGGGAGCCTATGAACTCTACCTCCCCCATAGGTTTTTTAGAAAGCCTACTTAGACCCTAGCCTAGGGTAGGTACTCAACCCACTTAGTTGAGTGTTTTGGGAGTAAGGAAATTTTAAATTTATTTAGTTGTAAGAGCCCATGTGGGATTGTAAGAGAGGGTACACTATTTGACCATAGAAAGTGATGGGTCATTTGAGGGTGTTGGGAAGCAAAAAAAAAATAATTAAAAAATTGGGGTTTTGAATGTTAAATGTGTAACTTGGTCAAAACCTTGTTAGGGCTTTGGAGTTGTGTTTGTTGTGCATTTTG